>JAJHPF010000031.1:1200000-1800000 GCA_024447775.1 Carex cristatella | reverse complement strand
TGTTCTGCTTCTCCTATTATATACTTGTATATTTTTTGCGGAAGTTGGGCTTAAGTCTTCAAATTTAGTTTTTGTGAGAATATACATGCTTATTTCTGTCCTAATGTACTTGTGATGTACCAGTTATTAAGATGATAATGGTAGAGGCAGCACAGTTATATAAATCTAATAGAACGTACATTTTTGTATCACTAATCTAGCAGTCAAGTGCTATCTGCACAACTGAAAAGGTGTCAGCTGTTAACATACCATAATACTGGTTCTAATTTGATAAATATTACTTGTTCAGAGTTCTTTCGAGATCAAGGGAGACAAAACCGAGCAAAAATGATGCTGATGTGGCAGAACATCATAGGTTGCAGTCTCTAGAGAAGGCCATGGTTATTCAGTGGCTTTGTTTTACACCTCCTTCTACAATAAAAGATTTTCAAGGGATTAGTGTGATGCTTCTTGTCAAGGCACTGATGCACAGGTATGTGAATTGATAGCTTCTAGTTAGCAGTATCAATGAAGTAGTATTTGCCCTTTTCTTGATATTTAGGCATCAATTGAGGGCTCAAGTTGTCTACAACAACAACAACAACCAAGCCTTTAGTCCCAAACAAGTTGGGGTAGGCTAGAATGAAACCCAACCGGAGTCATAAAGTCAAGGTAGATAGTAATAAAAAATAATAATAATAACAATAGTAATAATACTAATAGTAATAATGGCACCAATGATAATACTAATAATAACAATTGTGGGTTCAAGTCGTCTGTTAGGTAAATATTAAATAAGGTACAAAATGGGAAATGACAGATGATTTTGGTGCCCAATTTCTTAGTACCATATTTCTTATTTGATTACTGTTTTCATCATACTATTATCAGCAAGTAAATTGACAAGTTTGTTTAATATTCTGGTGGTTCAGTAATATACTATTCAGAGAGTTTGCATTGATATCAATGTGGAGAGTCCCTGAGACACCAATCGGAGCCCACAAGCTGCTTGCGTTTTTGTCAGAGCCCCTCCAGCAACCAAAAGATAATCTTCTTTCGTTAAATGATCCAGATGTTTCTGATAATTTGCATGAGTTTGAAGATTGGGTTTGAGCTCTCTCTCTCTCTCCACTTTCCATTTTTCCCTACACATGTTTTCGAAACAACAGTGAGCCAAGCTGGAGCATAGTTTTCAGTGCAGGATGTCTAAATTATGAGTTAACTTGGTTCACTTTCGAGCTTTAGATTGTTTGCAGTCCCTTTGTGGATGTCAATGCAAAAGTATCCTTATTACTACAAGGTTGATGTGGTTGTCAATATTTTGTTGCAATTGACAGCATGCATACTATTCTTGGGATGCTACATACCGCAAATGGCTAAAGGCTGAGTCCGAGAATGGGGTGGTCCCACCTGATGATCTCTCATCAGAGGAGAAGGATGCCTCCATAGCTTTTGCTAGGCAGACTTTGAGTTCAGCTCTCCCTCTTTTGATTAGTAAGCTAACACAACATACTTTTACAAAGTAGGTTTTGCGCGGAAATCATTTTTCTTTTTCAATGTTTTTTCTTGGGTGGGGGGTGGGTCAGCAAGCCCAAAATCATCATGTGTACAGGTAGAATGGTGAAGCAGCATGAGTACTACTACGAAATCAAGAAGCACCATGTATAATGCTACCGAAAATAATAAATATCATTCAATCCCTTTATCATATTCTTTCTAAAATATGGGGTGATTACTAGTTTGATATACTTACAAGGAAGCAAGAGGGGGTTGGTGATATTTTTCTTGGGTTGTTGGGCCCTGTGGCACCTATTTCTCTTTTTGCCGCTATACCGGATAATTTGAACTTTTGGTGTATCCATCAGATATCCTTTTGTTTTCTTTATTCTTTTTTTTTTTTTTTTTTTTTTTGGTGGCTGCCAATACCTGAAGTTCTGAAATCACACAGTAACATTGTCATATTGTCATGTGTAGGAGAAGGGGATCCATGGCTGAGTGCAGCTCAGGAGTCCACATATAATTCCCCTGAGCATGTGTTCCTTGAATTGCATGCAGTTGCAATGCTGTGCCTGCCCTCAAGAGAATGCGTTGCACCAGATGCTACTCATTGCGCTGCTTTGACGAGCGCCCTTTACTCTTCTGTTAGTGAAGAGGTGGTCTTGCACCGCCAGTTAACTGTAAGAAACCCCCTTCCCCACCTTGCTGACCCACCAAAATAAAATTGCAAGTTTCAAAATGCTTTGACATGAGCATTAAATTGCAAAAAAGCTCCTCTGGTAAGGAGTTCAAAATTCTCTACTGTTAGTCTGCATATGTACAAGAAGTTGAATAAATCTATTAGTCTCTTTTCTTAAGATACTTGAATTAGTGATTGTGGAATTAGAGTAGAAGTGACATGAGTAATTTTTGTTAGGATTTGTTGACTGAATGGTTGGAGTGAACAGCAAACCAGAAAAATACTTTACAAGCTGAAGCTCAATTTTTGTAATTTCTCATATGAGTTGGTATTCTTTTTGGGTTGCAAATTGCCATTGATTTTTTATCATTTTCTTACTATGGAGTTTAATTGCAAATTTTCATTTTGACTCTTGTATGAATTGTCTACTTTCTTGTTGAAGATATCTATATAATTATTTGTTTAATTTATTTTACGCGGATAGGTGGATGTTACAATCTCGTCAGAAGATAGTTCTTGTATTGAAGTGATGTTGAGGTGTCTGGCTGTAGAAGGCGACGGCCTAGGCTTTCATGAAGCAAATGACGGAGGGCTCTTAGCCACTGTTATGGCTGATGGTTTCAAAGGTTATAGTCCTTGTTATTTCTTTTTCTGCCTTTGTGGAGATTTTTCCAGTCAAGGTCATATGTACATCCATATAAAACATTTGGCTTTTTATTCCCCCCCTCTTTTAAATAGAAAGTTTAGGTAAACAGCTGCTGATGCTTTAATCTACCCCTAAATATGAAGGAGAATGGATGGGGACAGTTTTGGTTACTTTTTGAAAAAAAAATATTGATAATGGTAAATTATGCAGTCTTATACAAGTATTTTTTTTCCTTGTATAGGGATGCAGAAATATATTCCTCTTGTTTGACAACTTCTCAAACCTTAAATAATGCAGGTGAGCTAAATCAGTTTCAATTTGGAGTTGCTATGGAGATCTCGAGAATTGATGCTTGGTATTCTGACAATGACCACTTGGCGGGAACCCCTGCTACATATGTTGTAAGAGGACTCTGCCGGCGCTGTTGCATACCAGAAACTATTCTTCGTTGTATGCAGGTGAGATTCAGATTGAGATGGTACCATTAGTACAGCTAGGGACTCCAATATCAAACCTTGTAAACCAGACCGCTGAATTAAAATACCAACCATCAATGCATATCTTGCAATCCATTGACAATGAATTAACTTGACAATCTTGAAAATTGTCAAAAACAATTTCTAATTTTGAAATTGGATAGTTGGAACATGATCAAATGCATATACACATTAAAAATGATGTATGTTTTACCATTGAATGACTTAAAATTTGCTATGTTCATATTCAATATCTTATAATGAAACTTGGCACAGAATCAATCTATATGGCTTGTAACACGTCTACAGATAAATCTATTTTAAAAATTCTTTGGGCTTGATTTTGAGAAATTTGTTAAGACTGTTGAGTTAATCTGTTGTCAATGGATCCCAACCCACTACAAACTACATTTGACAACAATTTGTCTCTTTCTCCCCACCCCTACCCTTCTCCACCTCTGTGCACAGGTTGCAGGATATCTCTCTCAAGCTGGTGACTCGGTTGAGACTAGTGAAAAATTGATTGAGTTGGTTGCTTCCGCTGATTATGGAATCCTCCATTTATTTAGTCAGCGTCAATTGCAGGTACAATTGTAGAAATAATTGTTCAGATATTTGTAAATCCTTTTTTCTTCTTTTAATTTTCAAAATTGAGCCTGACCAAGCATGGCATGCCCTGAAGGAGGGCATGCTGCTTGGGTGGTGCATTTCTTGGTATTTCCAGATAAATGGTTGGAACTTTTATAAAAAAAATTAGATCTGTATACTGCCTATGATTTTCATTGGTTGTCTGTTTTTGTAGAACAATTTTAAATTATTTTAAAGACTTAAGAGTTTAAATATGCTTTTTGTAGGAGTTTTTATCACTTCAGAGGGACTTGATGCTACATCAAATGGTGCTTGAAGAAGAAGATATTGCACTGGATGCTTGACAATAGTTTATATATGTATTTCATAGGTATACATAAATTTAAGAGTAGTCTGTACTCATGCAACACTAGTTTTGGACATCATCTATATCTTGCGCCGGTACTGTCCAGTCCTATACTAGAACTAGAAGACGTACTATTCATGTTCTCCCCAAAATTAATCCCAAGCCCAACGGTCACAAGAATATGAATAAATTCCTAATTAAGTACTGTTTATTCACTTTGATCTTTGACATATCAAATTTGTGCATTTCAAGGTTGATGATTAGCATATTTTTCTATCTTCAGATGAACACCGTGAGCAAAGCCAATGGTGTAATTAATGCCTCATTGGGTCTACTAAGATTTTTTGGTACTAGGTTTTCATGACAACCTCGATGTTACTTTATTGAAATTAAGTTCTAGTTGATGAAGCTCTTGCAAGTATGGGTGTTCATCTGTGATTCTTCACTCTCTTTTCACGCTCTTAACTTATTTGTTTCTTAGTTTTGCTAATGTTCTGCCTGAATTTTTCTTGCATTTTTTTTGTACTTGTACTGTCTCGTAAGAAGGAACATTGGAAAGGTAACAAAACACATTGACAAAACTTGTTTACCCCTTTTATAGAAAAGCATTGAAAGGTAATAGTAAGAACCGATTTTAACTTGTGAAATTCCTTAAATCAAATCCCTGAATTATGCCAATGTCTCTTTAGAGGCCGAATTACACTTGCAACCAACATAAATTTATTTAGGCAAAGTGGGTTTCATGGATGCTTGAATCTCTTCCAATGTACGACCTTTAGTTTCTGGTACGACCTTGAAAATAAACACAAGTGCTAGTGCGCACACTGCTGAGAAGATAAAGAATGTTCCTGAAAAATAGAACAGAGACGAACCATATGATAGGGTCAGTTTAACTAGATTTTTCGTGTCCTAATCTGTCAATGTGAAAATTGAAAAATGCTCTCTTTAATTTGGGAACCATGATTGCCGAAAGAGTTGAAAACTCACCATGCGAACTCCAGCTCATGAGAAAATTGAAGAAGTATGAGACTACCCACGAACCAAACCAATTCATGATCGTTACCAAGCTTCCCCCTATTCCTTTTATGTGAATCGGGAAAATCTGCAAACGCACATTATGTTTGTAAATGTTTGTATTTCCAATGGACTAAAACAATATTTCAAACTAGAAGTTAAGGATGAATTGTGTTTTACCTCCGACATTATAACCCAAGGAATACCACCCATTCCAATCGAAAAAGTTCCAATGTAGACCTGTTTCAGTAGAGAAAATAAATGGTCTATGTATTCAAGTATTTTGGAAACCCATTTTTTGTGCATGCATTTAAACTAGAACTGTTAAATATATATATTTTTTTCCTTCTTGACGTACCAGAATACCAGTTAAAGCAATTCCAGGGGAGAACTCCGGATAAATTCCATTACTCTGCTAGCACAAATAAACATTTACATTAAGCCCCTTGAGAGTAGTAGTTTTTGTTTACTCAGGAAGACTAGTATTATTGAGAGTCTAAAAGGAAACAAAAAAACAAAGGACATGCCTTCAGATAAAAGGAAATTGCAGTTATGAAAGAGCCAAAAAATAACCCAGAAGCTGAAATCTGCAAAAGGAATTTGTTGTTGTTAGAATTTTTTATTAAATGGATTTATTTATCATGAACCAAGGGAATGCCTTTGATCAGCAGATTTAAAAAAAAGCCACCCATGAGTCACCAACTGCATGATAGTTTGATGCTAAAATTTTCATAGGTTGACAGTTCAACAAGTATTTACTGGTAAGCTGGCCAATCTTACCTAGTTTGAGATCCTATCTTAGTCTAGACTATCTTTTAGGTAGTTTACAAATTTAATACCAAGAGTTTCTCTAATTCCGTTTTATTTTCATACCATCAGGAGAGGCCTTCTTCCACTTCTGTCCATCAACACTGCCGCTAATAGTGTTACAGGTACCTATTAAAAAAGAATCAATTAATATAAGGGTCATAAGAGTTGCTAATATAATGAATGAAATTTAAAAATATGACAAGATTCACATTACCTGAAAGCATGCAATCAAAATTGTTCCTAGGTTTCCTGATGCAAAGCCTACAAAATTGAAATTGAATCTCTTTTTTAAGTTTACTTGTTACTTGGAATTTAGGGTTTCCTTTCTTCTTCTTCTTTTTTCTTTTTCAATAAAAAAAAAAACAAGGAAGAAACAAAGAAATAATTTGAAGTAGTAAGTTACCAGCAGATTTAAATATTTCACTTGCATAAAAGAGGATTCCATTTACGCCTCCAAATTGTTGGAAGAACATCAAGCCTACTCCAACCTGAGAAAAAGAAATTAGGTATTTCTTATCTCTATTTTCTTTTTACCAGTTGCTTCTTGGAACAGCAAAGAAGTTAGCTTACCATAACTGGACGAATGTATTGTCTTTGAAATGCATCTTGTATCCTGGCTTTTGGCACATTTTCATTTGTTGTGATGTAATCCTGTCACACAAACAATACAACTTGTTACTAATGTGCATAATGTGGCTGTTCAGTGGGCTGCTAAGTTGTGCTTTCATGTTTAGAAGATAGTAACCTTTACAAACTGACATTCACTCTTTGATGATAAAAAATAATAGAACTTGAACTTGGTAGCAGCTACCAATTTAAAATAATAATAAAAAATAACGGAATGAAAGGGCAAAAGTTTTACCATAATTTCTGTGGCTTCTTCAGTGATATCAGCATCCTTTCCACGGAGTTTTCGCAATGAGGATTCAAATTCATTTTGTCGGCCTACCTTTGCCTACATCAGTTTGGGTTATATATTAGCTATTATAATTTTAAAATTTTCAATATTATGTAAATGAAATTTATGAATTTGGCTCCTTTAAAATGCACCATTTCTATATACAATGTGTGTGTCTCCATAACATGAAAACAAGCAGTCTTATGTGCAACTCTTCGAACATTGCAATATCAAGTAAACCTCCCTTCTTTTTCCTCATAAAATAACCTGACTACACTGAAATATCCAAAGCATCCAAACACTGGAGGGAGGAGGTGTAGCTTATCATATTGTGAGGTTTTGCATAAGAGGACATAAATCCCAGCTTTGTGTACAATTTTGTAATTTTTTTTCTTAATTTCTAGCTATTGTAACATTAATTTGGAATTGCAGGTAAGAACTTACCAACCAGCGAGGTGACTCGGGGATGAAAGTGAGACCCACAAGGAGAATTATGCATGGAATAAGACCTAATCAAGGTAAAGTTCTACTATTAATGTTGTATATTAAGGAATATATATATGATCATATTTCTTACCAAAGTATAATCTGATGAGAAGAAAAAAGTATATAACCTGTCAGTACCAGCATGCGCCATGTGATAATGGTCCCGATTATATAGGTCATTGATACACCTAGCACAATAAAAAGCTGAAACATATATTTTGCATTTTTGTTAGATTATTAATTTGACCTTTTGCAATTCTTATCAAGCTAGAGAAACAAATTAATAGTTATGCATATACCTGGTTTAGTGTAGTAAGCATGCCCCGAAGTGTTTTTGGTGCTATCTCCGCTATAAATACCGGTACCTGATACACCATGCGCATAATTATGAAAAACATACATGATCAGATTTTCATAAAGTACATGATATAATCTTTAATTTGCATTAACATCATAATATGAACATTCTGTTATAATTTTCATATCATTAGTTTTGAATTCAACTTATACCACGTAGGAGAAAACACCAACTCCATATCCAGTACAAACTCGGCCGATATCGAGTGAAATGGGACCCTATATTATTTAAAAAAAAAAATACAACAGTGTTAAGTTTTTCCAAAAAGAAATAACTATAAAACATGATATATACTTTTCTTTTGAAAAAGGTGCATGCATTTACTTTGGCAAAGTAGATGGCAAGCCATCCAATAATACAAACAATAGCTGAAGTGCTCATTGCCTGTATCAAAGAAGCAACATGAATTAGCCAAATTATTAATAAAACCTAAAAGAAGTGCTTGATATACTTAAAAAATTTAAATTTTGCATTCACCCCTTTGCGCCCAAGGAAATCAGTAATACGGCCACTTGCAACAGCTCCAACTAATGCACCAATTGTCACAATAGAACCAAAAACTGAAAACTGCATAGCTTGAAAAGGCAAGCATTAGTTAACAGAAACAGGGAACAACCATATACAACCATATATGAGGAGGGATCAAGTTACAACAAAGTTACAACAATGTTTTTTTTCATTTTCAAAGTCTAAATCGTCGATCCAAAACCGTTCAACATGATTATCTAAATAAAATATGCTTCCAGATCAAATTTTATATATTTTTTGAATTTTTTTACTATTTATTAAGATGAGTACAAAATTCAATGGTTTGAATTTGACTAGTTTTTGTAAAATACTTAATAAATAGTAAAAAAAATAATTTTTTTTTTAAGTTTGATCTAGAAACAAATTTTATTTAGATAATCATGTTGAACGGTTTGGATTGACGATTTGGATTTTAAAAATGAAAAAAACTATTGTTGTAACTCAAAATTATTGTAACTTGATCCCTCCTCTTTATATATATATATATATATATATATAGGTTTGATTAAACAAGATAATTAAGTATCTCATATTATATGATAATAATCTTTGAGATGATAATGAAATGTCTATATAGTATGTACCTCCCCAAGAGAAAGGTTGAGATCTTCTCTGATTTGAGCCTGAGTGGGGGCAGAAAATCCAACCTACAAGTGAAACATATAAAATTTAAATACAATTTTTGTATTACATGCATTTGTTTCAGAAATATCTCTTGATAAGTTCTGTAGCCACTTTAGTAAAAGTAGTTCATGTTAAAAAAAAAAATTAATATGAAAAGGGAGCCACTTCTTAGAAAATGATATTTGTTTACATCTATTTGATATTTAAAAAAATATTGTTCAAATGAAAAAAATTAAAATTTTGAATATGTTTTTTTTAGATAGCGTGTTGTATCAAATAAACCGGTTTGAAAGTATTTAGTTTTTTTTTTATCAAACAATTTAAAATGTTTAAAGTTAATTAGAGCTTTAATGATTTTATAATAAGTAACAAATATAAATTAATTTGAATTGACTTAAACTTGATTCATACTCTATTCAAAATATTTGAGTTATAATTTTACTTTTTTACTTTTAGAAATATTTTTTCAAAGTATTAATTAATATATCATAAAATTAAATGTACACTAGAATTATTCTCTGAAAACAGTACTTTAATATATCCCTGTTATTATCTCAGGACAACAAACTTACATCATTACATTAATTGTAGGAAGAACTACATATTTGACACTAAGAATATCCGGCACTGAGAGAATACTAGGAAGAACTACAAAATTTTTTATTCATTAACGTCGACTGCATTTATATTTTTTTTATAGGTGTATGATTAATTAGAGAGCATATGTACGGATCAGAATCTGCTCATTTTCTAAAGAAAAGGATCACTCTTCTATTCTCAAATCCGGATCATTTAAAATTCATCGTACGGTCTTGATTAAATCTGAATCATTTTAATAGATTAAATTGATTTGAAAATGAAAAGTAATTGAGACCGTACAATGAATTTTAAACGATCCGGATTTGAGAATAGGAGTGTGCGAAAAGGAGCAGATTCTGATCCGCATATGTACATACAGCTGTGTAGATCCATAATACATGTGCCCATGTGAAACATGCGGGAAACTGACGTGTTACTGTGTGTGAATTTATATAATGAAATTAATTAGGTGTCATCTTTCATGCTCGAATAATAAACAAATTCATGCAAATGATCTCAATAAGTAAGGACAAATATCCTAGCTACGTACTATTCTAGTTCCGATCTGTAATAATTCAAATTGCAACTTTTGTGATCTCATTTGGCCCCCACCGTGATGTCCATGTTACCAAAAAGGCAAATGAGACAAAATTCCAGACAACTCCTTGTTTTGAAGTATCTCTGAATTAAAAATTGAAAGATATTAAATCATTGTTTAGTACAATGAAACGCCTTTTTTTTTTCTTTTTTTAAGCAGTTATTTTTTGAGAAAATCTTTTTGTTTTTTATGCCTTATCAAGAGATGTAGGAATCCCTGTTACTAAAAAAGCCTGCATCTGCATGTAGGAATCCTCTGCGGAGTTAAAAAGGTGCAGAATTCTGCGGTTCTTTTAATCTACACAACGGTTCGTTTTTAATTTGTACAATGAAACGTCTTTTGCGGTTCGTTTTGAACGAACGGACCAGATCAGATCTTGTTCGAATTGAAAAAAAAAATTCTCAATAAATTTTAGATCTAATTTGGTCTGTCCAAATTTAAAAAACCGCAGAACTCCGCACCTTTTAACTCCGCAGATGATACAATTTCTCTGCATGTAGGCATCAGATTCAATAACAATGTACATCTACTCTTGTGGAAGAAAATCTCCTCCTAGGACTCTACTTTCCTCTCTATCTCTCCTTCTCTCTCTTTTCTCTCTTCCTCTCCCTAAAAGGAGCAGATTCCCACCCTACTCCGCCCGTGAACGACAAAAATAATACCCAAAATCATATTCTTCTCATGACAAACTAGGCAATATACACTATATGAAGCACATGCTTTTATTTTAATCCGTCAATTGCTACGGCTCCACGACAAATATCTTAACTTTGAGATTTTGACAAAGATGATTATAGTTTGATTTTGGTGCTACTAGAGGCGTATTAAAACTTACAAACTATGTGGAGTTAATTATATAAAATTTTCACACTACAAATGAAAATCAATTTGATCATATTTATAACATTTTAGTATTTTACTCTAAACTATATGAAAAATTATACGTAAGTATATAAATTTTGAAAATAAATAAAAATCAATTGACTCCTAGTTTTTTATTTTCACATATGTTTGAATGAATGAAAATAGCATTAATTTAGAAATAGTGTAATATATTCTAGATATGACCAAATATATATTTTTTTTCTTCACAAAAAAGTGTCGGATTAGCATTTGTTTTAATCTAATTCAACATTTTGTAGAAATATATAGTTTAGTACCTTTTAAATCAATACTATTTCAAATAATACAATTGCCATTTTTTAAATAGGACAAGATTAATATTTTTTTCATATTATTTAAATTAGTACTTTTCTAACATTATTTTCACACACTGATCCAAATAATAATACTTATCAAGATGACAATATCATTTTAACGTTGTCCCAAACAACCATATATATATTATATATGCAAGCAAATCCAATGAGTTATATTTTATATTTTAAATTCCTTTATATAACATTAAAATATTAAATTAAGATAATGTTAAAGTAGCAACTCTGTTGTTAACATTGACTTGGCGTAATATATCTTGCATTCCCTAAACAGAAAATAAAGAAGAAGAAAAAACATGCAAACACCAAAACAAGATTATATTTATTTTTAATAGAAAGAGAGAGGTCTACCATTTTAACTTTCATTTAATATTTAATATTTAATACAAAAATTCTATATTCAGATTTCTGACTTACGACTTCTCATACAAAGATTGTTGTTCTTTGCTATTAAATCAAAGATTGATTCTTGAAATATAATTATATTGTTGATCCCTCGTGCAAACCAGAATATAACAAAAAAAAAAAACTCTTTATTGTAGTAAAATGAGTATCAAGTAAACTAAACCCGTTTATAAAAAATGAGTATTAACTTTGAGAAATAAGAAAGAACTTACAGCTACGCCAAAAACGAAGGAGCCCCATACGGAAACTGCGGTACAGAGGAGAACCATGAAAATGGAGCCTCCATTTTTTTCCTCCGAACAGGGGAACTGGTCTTCCTTTCCAATGAGAGGTTCTTTGATAGCTAAACCATCAGGCATGCTGATTCTCTGCTCGGAGTCTCTAATTGGATCACTTTCCATTGACAAATTTGAGTTTAATTAATTTCCTCTTTAATTTGTCAAATGAGGAAGGGATTTGAGAGAAGAATTGAGCTAGATCGACTGTATTAGTCTTTGATAGTTTTGGTTGTATGATCCACAAAGAAGAGCACCACTATTTATATACGACACTGGTTGGTTCTTATGACTTCTGTGAGAGAGACTGCATCAGAGATCAGATCACAGTATTAATTAAGAGAACTGTTGAATGGACTTGGTTTACGATTCAAGATACAAAACCATTCTTCCGTTAATAATAGTGGGGGCATAAGGCATATACAGCTTGAATGATAGGATAGTGAGGCTACCCATTCCGTGTTATGAATTAATAATTTTGTTTATAAAATTTAAATAATATATTTAAACTTTCAACATGATCTTCGTATAAAAATAAAATGAAGAGATTGATTGAACTAAATATGTAGCATGTGTTTATAAAAATGTTAGTATTTTAATTGTACGGTTTCAAGGACAAATGTGTCATTTCTACATTTATAACACTTGCATAGTGACACTTAAGTATATGCTTTTGTAAGTGTCAGAAGTAGAGAAATGATCTATTTGCTCTTAGAAACCGACCAATTAGAAGAATGGTATTTTTCTGAAACATGTTATTAGTTTTATTTTTTTTTCTATTAATAAAGGATAAACATGTTATTAGTTTTTGATGTAGATTGGATGACTTTGATCAGATATCAGATTAAATTTAGTTCAATAATCATCATTCTGCCCTCCGTTTTGAGATAAAAAGATGGAAGGATTGAATAAAATGGACATAGTTAATAGAAGGGTTCAATTGAACTCTAATAACTTGAAGAGGTTGATTGAACTAAATATGTATCATGTTTTATAAAAATGTTAGTATTTTAATTGTACGGTTTTCGAGGACAAATGTGTCATTTCTACATTTATAACACTTGCATAGTGACATTTAAGTATATGCTTTTGTAAGTGTCAGAAGTAGAGAAATTATCTATTTGCTCTCAAAAACTGACCAATTAGAATAATGATATTTTTCTAAAACATGTTAATAGTTTTATTTTTTTTATTAATAAAAGGTAAAATGGGTACTTCATAAATTTAAAATGAATTTTAATAAGAAAGACAATAAAATGGGTAAATTTGGAATGTTTTAAGTTTAGAAGGGTAAATATGATATTATGAACTTTAGAAAGGGAAATACATAATTTCCAAGTTTTTGAGGGATATATATATTAAATTCTCTCAATAAAAAGAGTTGAGATGGAAAAATAACTAATTTGAATTTTTGATAAAAAAAAAAAATCTAAATCAAGAATTTATGACGGGTATATGTCTAAATTTCTCAAAAAGGAAAATAATTGAGGGGCTCAACTAAATTAAACACAATAGTTCAGGAATTAAATTATTGTTTGTTTTTATAATAATAGTTTTTGAATTCTGAAGCAGATTCACTTAAATGTAGATCCAAATTGTCTTGTTAAAGATTTTTTTTGTGTTTGACAAAATAAAATTTAAATTAATAATACTCTTCTCTCTCATATTTTTTTGTTGGTAAAAGCCATTTGGGATCACTTGATACCAGTGTTATAAAAAACGGCCGTTTAGTTATTAGCGGTGATTAAATCGTTATACAATTCGTATATAGGCCTAAATCATACCGAAATTTTTATTAATAAGAATATAAATAAAAAAAATATCGGATTTGGGGAAGGTTTTGCGTAGAATTTGAAAAGTAGAAAAACCGTGATTGTCTAGAATGTCCTCTTGACGTGATTGTTTACAACGGCCTGATTAGCAAAATAAAATTATCACTAATTAACGCGTTTATAAAAAAAACACTGTAGATGGCCGTTATCGTTCATTACGGCCAGCTACAGTGTTTTTTTTCCTGGCGTTAATTAGCGCTAATCATATTTTGCTATCAGGCCGTTGTAAACAATCACGTCCAAAGGGCATCCTAAACAATCACGATTTTCCCACTTTTCAAATTCTATGCAAAACTTTCTCCAAAACCGATATTTTTTTTATTGATATTCTTATTAATAAAAATTTCGGATCATAGGGTACCCTTTTTCTTTTCCTCTCTTATTTTTTTTTTTAATAATTCTATGAATAAAAAATTCTCCCATTTGTCTTTGACTGAAGTTCGGAGAGTTGCTAACAAGTTGAGTATTATTGAGTATTCCGATTGATAGCTGCTATCAATCTTTCAAAAAAAAAAAACAAGTTGAGTATTATTGAGTTAAATTGAACCTCTTTCTAACTTGACTCAATTAGAAATTAATCTCTTAACTTGATTTGATTAGAAATTAATCGACCCAATTTTAAATTAAAAAAATTATCAAACTGCAAACTCAGATTATTTAAACTTAAAATCGAACTCTAACTGTATATGAGGTCAATTATTAACTCTTTTAAATCTATTTTTTATTTGTAGAATAAAATCTAACTAAAATAACTAAGAGTCATTTTGTATTCTAATTTGAAATAATAAATGTCTTATGTTATATTTATAATTAGATATCTCACATTAAATATCACGATTACATATCAACATATTTTAAATCAGATTCTAATGAATCAACCGAAATATTTTCAAATTCAAACTCAAACCAAACTACTCAAAAAGTCTAAACAAACAAATTAAATTCAGATGAAGTTCAAATTGACCTCGAACAAATCACGAGTTACGAACTACAAACTATTCCTCTCCTACATCGGAAATTCATATCCAGTGCATTATCTGAAAAGAGAATCTTTTACAATTAGTGGATTCGGACCATTCCTTTTAGATTGGCACGAATCTCAAAGCCCAATAAAACTCCCTCTATTCTTTCCGAATCTCAAACCAGCTGAAATTTAATCTCAAACCATAAAGTGAGGCCCACCCTCTACGGTACCTGGGAGGATATTGATCCTTGCCCCAAAAAAACTGTAAAGAGACCCGGAAATCAGAATAGATCGGATAGTGCATCGGATAGTGCAGGTGGAATCACATCCTCTGCGGAGCTCCGCACCTACAGTTCTTTTAATCTGGTCAGTTCATTTTGATCGGACCAACCAAATAAGATTTTAGCACGAATCTCAAAGCAAAATTAATACTACCTCCTCTGTCATTCCGAACTCCGCACCGCATAGTCGCCCCGGTGCAGGTTACATCTGATAAATACGTCTAGTGTATTAAGATCGGACGGTGCAGGTTACATCTGAACTTGGTCCATGGAAATCCAAATTGTCAAGGCAGATATTTAGCTGACTATATTCTGGACCCTTCGATCTAATCAGAACGGCACAGATCCGATTTCGAAAATTCAATGCTCTTTACTTCGTAGGAGAGCAACCATTTGTAAAGAGACGACCATCGTTTTTCTCATCGGTGCGGAGCGGTGATCGAGTTCCCATTTGCTATTGCATAAGGTGCTTTTCTTCTTCCCTCTTTTGCATTTCTAATTAACTAAATGTACTCCTGCTATATTCCAATCGCTTTCCGCAATTTCCATTTTTGATAGCGTTTCCTTAATCGACAGATAAACCCTCATCCCAAAAAGAGAAAACTAATTGGAAAATTGATGAGCCAAAAATAGAATCAAAGAAAAATGGCAGGAGAAATTTGACGTCTCCAAGTCTACCACTAGATATTCGCATCTTGGTCTGAGGCTTGGTTTGAATTAGTTCCCAAAACGTATCTAGGTCAATCAACCAATTTAGTTGTTTTATTTCTGTTATGTTTTGTAAATGTTCTCACAATATCATTTCCATTAGATTTGATTGGGCTTTTCTAGATAGCTAAGAGCTTGGCTTAAAAATCTTGACAAAACTTTGATAATCAAAGAAGAATTTCCAAGAAGAAAAATCCACATATTCAGAATACAAGAAGTTCAAGAATTGGTATGGTTGGTACTAGCTTATCAATATCTGACCTGCTTGTGGGGGCAATTTATTTTTATTTTCTACCAACAGGCTTCTTTGCCTTATTTGCTGTGTGACTTTTGTTGAAGCATATTTCTTTCCGTGTGATTGCTTGAACTCAAATAGCTCAGTTGAGTGGGTCGAATAATTTGCTGTCTACTCATCAAAAGTAAAAAAAGATGGATAAATTAAATTTGGGAGGAATAGGAGAGCGGCTCAAACCAGTTGGAGAGCGGTTGAAAAGCAGCGGAGAAAAACTTAAACCAGTGGGAGAGCGGTTGAGAAGTGGAGGAGCTGAGATGGGCCGAATTGTAAGCGGCAAAATGAAAGAGATTCTTCAAGGTCCTTCTCAGGAGGGAAAGATGGTTGATGAGGCGACATCCGACAAGCTCGAGCAGCCCGACTGGGGCCTCAATTTGAAGATATGTGCCTTGGTGAACAGCGAGGAGTTTGACGGGTCCCAGGTCGTCAGAGCTATCAAGAGGAAGATAGGTGGCCGTAGTGCTGTCACCATCAACCTCAGTCTTGAGCTGTTGGAGCTATGTGCCATGAACTGTGACAAGGTTTTCTCTGAGATTGCCTCAGAAAAGTTACTGGATGACTTGGTCAGGCTGATTGAGAACCCACAAATGGAGTATGCCAATAGGAAGAAGGCATTGCAATTGATTAATGCTTGGGGTCAATCTGAAGATCTAGCTTATCTACCGGTTTTTAAGCAGACTTACATGGTAAGATCTCTCGCTGAATATTTGGTTTGGTTTGTTATTCGTTAGATTGGATTATTTGATTGGTTTGGTTTATATGTATCAAATCTGAATAATAAATTTTGTTGGACAATTGTTAGTTTGGTTCAAACCAAATAACCAATGAACACCCTACTTTCATTTGTTACTTTCTTTACCAGTTTAGAAGTCATAGGAACATACCCGCAATATAAGACTTATGAACCCTGTGTTTATCTGATTGGTGCTGATTTTTATTTAATTGACTGGGTGAAGATGTTGTAGCAATGATAAATCAGATTAGTTTTTTACATCAGGTCCACCTTATTCCATTGCTCCCCATTATGTTTTTTTTTTTTTTTTTTTTTTCTTTTTTTATATATATTTACTTCATGGTGAATTATGGTGAAATGTAGGCTATGAAGGAAAAGAATATGGCAGAGATGATAGAGCAAGTTGAAAGATGGGCACCACATGTTTCTTCAAGTGAAGCAAGCTTTGTAGAAGGCACAGCTCCTCCTGTACCAGAGTTTTATGGTGTGGGGTTGACAGAGGAAGAGAAGAAGGAAGCTCTTGAACTCGCTCGAAACAGTGTTGATCTCCTGTCCTCCATTGTCAACTCCCCTGACTTTAAAGAAAACCCAACCCATGATAATGATTTAACAAGTAGCATATTGGAGAAGTGCAGAGATGTGCAGCCTGTGATAAAGAGAATCATAGAGAGCACTTCAGATGATGACGTCATGTTGTTTGAGGCAATTGGTCTTCATGATGAGATCGATGCCGTTCTTACCAAATATGGAGGTATTAGTTTGGAGCATCCACCTGAAACTAATGATTCACCCATCTCCCACAAATCAAATGCTTCTCATGTAGGAGAGGAAAATAGCCCTCCAGAGAAAAAAGAAGGACATCTGACAACACCTGATGCTGCCAATCCAGCAGCTGGTTCTTCAGCAAAGGATCTCGTGTAAAATAATAATCAGCTTAGTTGGACACAGTTCTAACTTTTTTGTTGTTACAATAATATACATCTCCATTAATTGGCTGGACTTATTTTCTTTCTTTGGTCTTGTTATGTACTGAAGCTAAATATAAATATTCTTGTGCTGCTTTGAAGTCTGTATATAAGGGAAGTGGATTGGATAAGGGCCTTCCTTACCATGTCATGTTGTTTATTCTTTTCCGAGCTGTTATGAACGTATTGTTATTTGACATGGGCAAAGAGGGCTTTATTAGGAAAAAACTAACAGCGCTAAATATAGAAAAAAGCTAACTGATGGATTATATCCAAACCTTTATCCAACGTTCCTAGATCTTTAATCTTTCCTCATTGTAGTTGTGGACCTAATCTGGATTTCTGTTATTGGTACTGTCAGGCGTGTTCTAATCTAGGATATCTGTGTTGAAACTCTTTTGACCCACCATTCATCCTTCGTAATCGCGAATTAAGGATGGCAATATCAAATTTCCCAGCTGTTGTGGTCCATTACTATCCTAATTCGAACGATCACTATTCTGAGATTTTCTCTAGATCTTGTGCCCTTCAAGAAAAACCGAGGGGTCAATCTCCAAAGTTATGCTTTCTTTTTAATCACACAGAAGCATCCCAACTTCAAGGCTTGAATTCCTAGGTGGTCCTCTTCAGTTACTATGGTATCATCAATCACCTCTGATGAAACCGAACCAGCTTTGAACCCTGTGATCCCCCCAGAGGGGCTCAAGTCCTATGAGAAGAGAGCACTTATCGAGTTGAAGGTGAGATTGGAAGAGGCCATTGTCACAAATCAACTCCTCAAGCCCAGAGGTGGACAGTGCCATGACAAACGCAACAGCCGAGTTGTGGCACATCCATGTACTCCAGAAAATAATGACATGCTCCTCATGAGCACAGAGCCGAATGAAGACTCTAAAACTTCTGATTTCAAACTTTGGGGGGTGCCACTGCAACCAAACAAAGGTCATGAATCCATGGATGTCATCCTCCTAAAGTTTTTAAATGCCAGGGAGTTCAAGGTCTCTGAGGCCTTTGACATGATTCGTAACACCCTTATTTGGAGGGAGGAGTTTGGTGCTGATGAGTTATTAAACGGGGAAGGTCTGAATTTGCCAGAGCTCGAGAAAGTGACATTTATGAATGGGCACGACAGATCCGGGCAACCTGTGTGCTACAACATGTACGGGGTATTCAAAGACAAGGAGTTGTATAAGAGCACATTTGGTAATGAGGAGCAAACAGAGAAGTTTGTGCGATGGAGGGTGCGGTGCATGGAGAAGGGAATAGGGCAGCTTAGCTTCAAACCAGGAGAGGCGGAGTCTATATTGCAGGTCATAGATTTAAAGGACTGCCTCAGCCATTCCATGAAGGAGTTCCGCACCGCCACGAAAAAGGTTGTCTCCATTCTCCAAGACAATTATCCCGAGTTTGTCTCAAAAAACGTAAGCAATTCCTTGATTTTTTTTCTCTCTCTATAGTATATGCGGATGTGCAACTTTTTACATAGTTAATTAAATCATGCTTATTGCAGATATTTATTGTTCTTTTATTGCTTTCCTTTTTAAAAAAATGATGGAAGTTAATTTTTTTGCAGATATTCTTGAATGCATCATTCCGCAGTTACGCATATCATGCTTTATTCTCTCACTTCACCTCTCCGAGAAGCAAGAGCAAGTTCATATTTGTCAGACCAAGCCAAATCACCAAGACACTTCTCAAGTAAGTTAATTTCTATATAGACTTGTTGAATGTATTTGTTGATCGGTATCACTGTTTTACCTGTGGTTTCATTATTTGAAAGGTACATAGCACCAGAGGATTTACCAGTACAATATGGGGGCTTCAAAAGGGAAGATGACAAAGAGTTTTCAGACTTAAACGGAAAAGTAACCGAGGTCGCATTGAGAGCCGGGTGCACAGAAACTTTGGAATTTTATATCACAAAGGTAATAGGATTTTTCTTTGCCAGCTATTTTACATAAAGTGAACCCTCTTTCACTTTTTCCTTTCCTTAATATAAAATGACAATGATTGTATCAGCCGGGAGAGACTCTGGTGTGGGACATAAGTGTGGTTGGATGGGAGGTGAGCTACAAGGAAGAGTTTGTACCTGACGATGAAGGATCATATACAGTATTAATCCAGAAGGAGAAGAGGCTGGAAGAAACCATCAGAAATTCCTACTACGTAAGTGAGCCAGGGAAGGTGATCATCACTGTCATCAATCGAACCGTAAAGAAGAAGAGGTTATTTCACAGATCAAAGAGCAAACCTACCATCCCATTGTATACTCTGCACCGCCATCGCCATCGCCGCTCACATTCCGTCATATAGTTTGCTTTATACCTTTTGTTTTGTATACATGCATATCATTTTTGTATAAACAAACAGCCAAAGGTCTACTTCACCCAAGCACACAACAGAGATCACAATGTACTCAAAACTGTTAACATGACAAGATAATAGGGTTCCCGTACATAGAAAAATTATCCAGATATAATTACTTCATTGTGGCCACAATATTATCAAACAATAACAACAGCAGCAACAACAACAGCACACTGGAAGCATTGCTGACAATTTTTTTAAAATACAATTTTAGAAGCAAATGTGTATTTTAAAACAATTTAAAAATTTACAAGCTAGAATTAAAAAAAAGTTAAAAATAAAATATAATAAGACATTGCGTAACCTTAGATTTATTTGAACGAGTAAAAAGCAAGTCTGTTGAAACTCCATAATAGTTCATGTTGCTACAAGCCTGTTGAAACTCCATAATAGTTGAAAGTTGAAACTATAGTACTAAAAACTAAGAAATTAATTACAAACATTAAAGCAGCAATAGCACTAGGGAATAGTCATATTGTTTACACACAAAACACTCCCAACTACGCATTATTCTCTATACTTCATGAGGTCAAATGTCAACGTTCTTGAGCAGCTGCACAATTTACCAAACATCAGCTTCAAAACATAAGATAAATAGAAAAGGCAAAAGAAGATGAAAGCGAGAAAGTAGTTTATGTACTTGATATCAGCATCCCTGTAGACACCAACCAGGGCCTCAGCTTTGTCATAGAAAGTGTCTTTGAGAGAGATGACTATACTTTGGAAGGCGGGACCAATGTCCAAGGTTTCTGGATCCGCTCCTCTGGCCCAATCACATGATTTTGACCTTATAAACCTAGCCACCTTGGCCACATTTAAATTATCCAAAGCAGCATCCACTTCATCCAATATGAAGAATGGGGATGGCCGGAAGCTGAGGCAAAATGCAGTTCAATAAGAAATGAAACGGACAACAGAAAGACATTGAAGTATATATGTTTAAAAAAATATATACGCTACATCTTACAGGTAATTGCATAAAGCCCCAATATATGTGATATTTGCAAACAAGCAATCACAACTAGAAGGAGAGAGATCAGATCTTTCAGGAAAAATAACAACAAAAAGATCATTTTTGCCTTTAGTTAGACGATTACTAAACATGATGCCCTCTAAACTAAATTCGTGTCCTTAGTATTACTCTTATAAGATAGCTAATAATGACAACAAACTTATTCGACAATCAAGAAAACTAATACAATGCTTATAAAAAATAAACAATACCAGGTAACTTCTCTATGGTTCTATGGTTCAGATAGGCTGTATCAAATATGGTATAATCTATTACCCAATTGATCATCCATGGAGCAATTTGAAAACTTTACAATTTAGCTCTATTGGCGTTTGATTGACCACCTGCTATATAGCAGGAGAAAATGGGCAACTTTTTTCCTTAATTCTATTAGAATAGCCCAAAAAGGAAACAAGCAAACCATTCTTAGACTGCACTACATTTGAAACACAATCTATAACATCTAGAATTTTAGTATTACGATCAAACAACTTTTTTCTGTCAGTTTTGTCTTGGTTATCAAGTGCCAACATATTTATTCTCTCTTATTCTCTGTTATTTCTATACAATCTAACCTAATCATTTTTCAGTCAGAATAAATTCAAATACATGTGTACAAAAATCATAAAACCATTGAATATGTTCAAGAAACAAACAACTAAAAAAAACAGAGAACATATTCAGTAAAGCACTTTTAAATGTGATTTAAGAAAAAAAAAATCATGGCAGTGTCATAAACATTAGTATATATGCCACTAGTCGATTACCTGTGGATAGAGAAGAGTAAAGCCAAAGCAGCAACAGTCTTCTCACCACCAGACAACTGGTCCATATCACGGAAACGCTTAGTAGGAGGCATGGCCGTGTACTTGATGCCGTACAAGTAAGGCTCATCCTCATTTTCTAAATTCAAATATGCTGTCCCCCCAAGTGGATGTGTGTTGCTCTTTGTCAATTGCTTGTATATTCTGTCTATGTTTTCTGATATGTGCTTGAAGGCCTCATTAAACAGCTCATACCTAATACAGATGCATGCAGCAACAAGGCCTCATCTTTAGTAATAGGAAAATTATAAAAGAAAATATTATAAGTGAAAAATTCAAGGATATATTGTTACCGTCGCTGCCTGGTGGAGCTGAACTTGTCACTGATATCCTTCTCTTCCTTACGAGCCTCTTCATACTTCTTGCTGACCTCTTCCTCCTTCTTAAGCAAAACCTCATATTGGTCCAGTGCTTTGAGGTTGGGAGCAGTGCGGTTGATCTCAGCCACAAGTGATTCCATCTTTTGCTTAAATTCAGACTCAACCTTATCACGCCCGGTTACCCGCAGTTGTGCCTCACTCAGCTCACTGTAGTCAAGAGCCATGGTTGTGGTCCCATCAATGTCCATTGCATCTTCAGTTGTTGGGAGCTCCAGTTGCTCCATCTTACACTTCTCGTGTATATCCTGCTTTTGGTGGTTTAATTGTTCCAAAGTGGCCTCCTGTCATTACCCCCCACGACAACCTTTTTGTTAGCACGTAGTCTTCAGTAATAAATGGTTTGCAATGCTTAAACTTAATTATAAAGAAGAGATAAATTACCTTAGATCTAACTTGCCGCTGCAGTTGTGCAAGAGTTGCATTGATACCGGCTTCTTTCTTTCTTAGTTCCTCAAGCTCTTTATCGTACTCATCAGATTGGATTTTCCACTCTACAATCACAATGATAACAAGTATATAAATTAAAACACGAACAAAAGCAAGCATTTGGGCTAAATTTTTTGGAGAATTAGATGAATTAAACTTAAATTCACAAGTTAGTTTCTCTTTCATTTTCAATAGTTTCCCACGTTGCTTTTACAAAGGCTGAAAGAACACTAGGTCTACAGGATTAGTCTTTTGCAGTACTTGCATATATATAGAGAGAGAGACTACCATCAGCCTCCATTTTGAGATTGTCCATCTCTTCTGAAATATTCTTAGCTTGCTCCTTGGCAATCTTTTCCTTTTCTATAAGACCCTCAAACTCTCTTTCTAACGAATCGCGAGATGCAGAAAACTTCGTTATTGGAGATTCCATATCTCTCCTCTCTTCATATTCAAGTCTGTAATTCCGAAATCAGTACTAAAATTAATGATAAGACCATTTATGTATTGAATTATCATGTTTTCAAAACTAGTCTTTTACTCATCAGAAAGATAACATGACATACTGATATTTCAATTTGGACATATGGTTTTGAAGACTGAGCTTCCTCTCCTGCAACTCCTGAGCAGCCTTGAGTTGATTCTCTTCATATTCACGAATATTGTTCACCCCCACAGACTCGCTGAAATCTCTGTATATCCTGTCCACTATCTCATTTATCCTTTTCTCAAGCACTCTTGCTTCCTCCTTTTTCTTGGAAATAAGTTTCTCTAGCTACAGAATAAAAAAAAAATTCAACTTAAGCACATAAAAGCATGTCCGGTTAAGGGCCTCATATACAAAACAAATCTAAAGAAATTAAAAGTACCTTACGGCGCTCGGGTTCAAGGCGAGAAATCTCCTTCTCAATATTAATCTCCTCAGCTTTTAGCCTTTTTAGTTTGTCTTGAACATTTTTCTGCAACATATACCCTTTTATCATTAGCAATATTTTTTCTGGAAAACAGCAGCCAGTAGAAATACTTATCAGAAGATATCAGCCTGAATTGTTTATTTATTGCTCTACATGTGCCAGAATAATGTAGCCTGGTTGATACAAAAACTATACAGAAATATGATGCAGATACCTGCTCAACATTCTGGTAGTGAATTTTCTTCTCTAATCCAGTGATCTTTTCTGAAAGATGCAGTTCTTCTCTCTGTAGCTCCCTAGGAGACTTTAGTTTAGACAGTTCTGATTCATACTCAGCCTTTTTGTTCTTCACGGCTGAACATTTGTCACACAACAAGCAAAAGCAAAGTTTATTAGAATAAAACACTAGCATGACATGTGAGCAACACTAACCAGAGGTATTGAGATGAAGGATACAAACCTTCAATTTTGCCATCATCCCACTTATTTGATCTTGCCTCCATTCCGCCACTTATTCCGCCAGTCATTGTGCCGGCTTTTGTTAGTAGTATACCGTCAACAGTCACAACTAGACATGGAAATTCTCACGATTACAAGGATAGATTTTAAAGATCCATCACAAAATTATAATTAGTTGAAAACAGAAACTTACCCTTGTGCCTCTCACCACTCCAGCTTAGAACTTTAGCTTCTTCAAGGCCATCACAAACAAGTGTATTTCCAACAGCATACAAGACAGCCTTCTCCAATGATCGGTCATACGTAAGCAATAGTTAAGTCAGCAAAGAATTCATGCAGTTAAGAACCACATGGACTTAACTGGGCTAGAATGGCTGCTTCGTTTGACACTAAAACTTCATTCCAAAGTTAGAACAACCCATTTGTTTTTGTTTTTGTCTTTGTTTTGCCATCAAACTTCATTGCAAATATAGACTTACCCAACTGGCTATTTTAATTTTGACCCAAAAAGCTCCACTGCACTTGGCTAATTCTTATTGCCCAATTAGATAAAAATAATACACTGAGATCACATACAGTGCTAGATTTCAGTAATTAATTAACATATGAAAATCAGACTAAGTTCCTTGCTGGCTGTACTTTTTACTTAAGGTACTATATACCTAAATCAAACCTTTTTCCTTCAGTAATACAAACTGTTAGTGGGCAATTCGCCGGCTAACCTTCAGAAAAGAAAATCAGACTACGTTCTAAAATGAAGAATATCTAGGAAGTTGTAGAAATTAAAAATGACCATGGGAGTTTAAATGTCAGAGAAATATAAAGTGAAGGATATTGTATAATATCGAAGACAAGACGAGCAGTTCCACCAAGAGAACGCAGCCTTTCCATCACAGGTTTCACACGAATACACTGGAGAGGTATGAATGTCATGGGAGGCTTCCTCTGCTCCTTCAAATACTGCATCAGATGCACCCACATTAGCACTAGGCTGCTATTGTTTAAATGTTTAATCCAATAGACAAATTCTGATAGTTCTTCCATTGCTAGTGGGTCAAACTACAACAAACAATCACAGACACTAATGAACAACAAACAGTATGGTACTGCTTTTCCGACTGTAGCTTTTTTTTTTAAATCAACAAGTTAGCTCCCGCAGATAATATGTTAGGTCCCAATTCATCTTCTCTAATTAAGCATGATTGACCTTCTATCTGCATCAACTGAACATTGCCTAAATATGTCCTCAACTATAAAGAAACCTTGACCTGCACATACCACAAATAAAAGCAAGTACCAGGCCCTACCAAAACTATATCACAAGCAAAGACCCAACCTTTATTTCTTCAGGTATATTTGGCAGAAAGAAACAGACAACAAGTATACCCAAATTACTACAGCAACATCAAGTTTGTGCACAAATAGAAAGAAGAGTTGGCACCTTAATGCATTCTTTGCCAGTGTTCTCATCTTCAACTACAACAGCATCCATAAATTTACCCATAGCAACAGTGACAGCAAGGTTGTACTTCTTTTGTGCGGGCCTACAAAGTTCGGTCATTCTACCATGCACTCCTGGGAACAGTTGTTTCAGACTTTTTACTGTCTCAGCAAGATGACTATCTCTCTGACTCTCATGCTTGTCTGCCCTTAGTTCCCGCAGCTCTGCCTCTTTTTCCTTCACTTGAAGCATCAGTCTGTCATACTTTGTCCTGAAATAAGATATATTTGAATAAGCAATGGCAACAAAACTAAATTCAAGTTAGAAGATGCAATGAGATAATGAACATACTCAGTAGATCTGCGTTCATCAGCAATCCTCATGATATTCCTTTTGTGATCATCGAGTTCTTTCTGAAGGTTGAAGATATTGTTTTTTATTTTCTCAAGTTTAGCTTCCAAATCAGCCTCATGAGAAGAGATCTCCACCTTCCGATCCCGCAGCTGTTCCATATTCTCATTCATGTTCTTGAGAGCCTCTTCATCAGCATGCAACTGTCTGTCATAAACCTCCTTCTCATCTTTCAACTTGGCTGTTTTCATCCCTGCCTCTTCCTTGCTGGCACAAGCATGCAAAAATGAAGCTTCATATTAGACACAAGCATCCAACCAATACCATTCAGCATTTTTTTAATAAGACATTTTGCAAACTCAACCAACAAATTTTCTGTTATTTGAGAATAACACCAATCCACAACCCCAGTACAGCACTAAATCATCTAAAAGTTTGGTGTCGTGCACATAAAGTCGAGTTTTAGTTGCAAGTATCAGAAACATTGGGTATTGTCAGCAAGTATCACAAAATGTCAGGAGCATTTGCAAAAAAAAGAAAGGCCCTTAAGAAGCCTGAGTTGGAATTTACATTCGATGGTACTCCATGAGCTGATCATCAGCTAATTCAAGTTTGCCAATACTACTATCGTGGCCCTGATCATTAAGCTTTTCAATTGATCTTCTCACATCTTCTAGGTCATCACGCAACTTCTTCACTTCTCTTTCATGCCTCCTCTTATCGTCTTTCTTTTTCTCAAGATCTTTAGTGCAGCTCTTCATTTTTGATTTGATGCGTGATATCTGCTCCTTTAGCTTAAGAAGATCAGGTTGCTGAAATAGAAAAGGCAATGTCAAAAGTATGTTTTAGTACCTAAGTTTTAGTCAACATCATCAGAAACCATGTATGAGAAAAAGTATTGAGCATACCTTTTTATCGAGTTCAAGTTTCTTCTTGGCCATAGTCTTTTCAGAGGAAAGAATTTTTTTCAAGTACACACTTTGCTCTTTCTTCTTGGCTTCTATTTGATGCTCACAATCCTTGTGCTCTTCTTTCACCTTCTCAAGACCTTCCCGTTCTTCTACAAGTTCAGCATCTATTTCTTCTAATTTTTTCTCTAAGATGTAAAGTTGCCAAAGAGCGTGCTTAGTCTTCACAACTTTCTGCAGATTTCAAAAGTAAAACACAACAGCCAGATATCACTTGCAAAATAATCACATATCAAAATAGTAAGATAATAAAAATATGGTCAATGTGATACCAGCTCTTCTTGCAAAGCGAGATGCTTCTCAGCCTCCTCTTTCTGAGCCTTCTTTTGCTTCCGCTCTGCTACAACATTCCTCTTTTCAGAATAAACAAGTGCAGATTTCGCCTGAGCTGCTGAAACTTGTTCACTAAGATCATCATAGTCTCTTTTAAGCTCGTCAGAACCTGATATCTGCTCAATCAACCCAGTCAATTCCTTGGGGTTCTTAGAGGCAATTGATTCAACATCTCCCTGTCAAACATCCAATTTATTTTCATTTGCCATTATCTATGGAGTAATTCATTCAGGAAAAGACTAAAAAAAAGAGGACATGAGGGAGCCAGTAGGATACCTGGAAGACAAGAAAGTTGCGAGCCTTGACAAGGATGCCAAAAGACTTGAGCTTAGCATTGTATTCATCCCAAGTGCAAACTCTGTTGTCAATCCGATACTCGCTTCCACCCTGCCCAGTGATGGTGCGGGTGAACTGGATTTCATTCTCTGACCCGTTATCAGTCTGGTGGTATATAAGCCGCACAAATGCCCTCCTCCCTCTCTGCTCCTTCTCCTTGTCATCGAAGGCATAAATCAAATCCTTCAACTGGGCCCCACGCAGATGACCGGACCGGACCCCAAGCACAAAGCTGATGGCATCCATCAGGTTCGACTTTCCAGCTCCGTTCGGCCCAATTATAGCTGTGAAATCACAAAACGGCCCAATTGTCTGAAACCCTTTGTAGGATTTGAAATTTTCCACCTCCAGCCGATGGATCTTTCCTTGACCAACCACCCACGACATGGCTTCCAACGAGAAAGCACTGTTTCACTCCTGGTAGCTAGGTTTTCCAGTCGTACTCCAAACCCTAGAGGTTTGGGGTTTTGCAATTCCAGCGAAATGCTAGGGTTAAGCCGCTTGGTGTTCTGAAACACAGTCCAAATTAGGGTTAGAAGCTTGGAAATTTTTGCGTTTTGAAGGAAAATCTAGGATCAGAACCCTGAAGGAACCAAAGTGGATTTATTAACCAGAGGGAATTATTTTTTTGGCTACGGAAATTTGAGAAAAAAAAGGAGGGAAAAGAAAAGAGAGGAAAGATTTGGAGGGAGGGAATGGGGAATTTACCTCATACGGGTGGTCGAGTACTCGAGTGCGAGTTGCCAGTAGACTAGCGTCGACTTGCCTTCAGTTATCGGAAACAAATCTGCTGCGATTCTTTGGAATTCCCTGCTTGTCCAAATCAAACCATTCATTTATTTTGAGATTCGTACATAAAAATCAACTTCTTAGCGATTCGTGCATTTCAAAAAAATGAATGGTTTGATCTGGAAAAGCAGGATCCTGCGATTCCAAAAGAATCGCAGCAGATTTATTTCCTCAGTTATCAGCATAGAAACGGCACTTCCTTCCCCTACAGCAGTAGTCTAATGGGCTAAGAAAGCATTGCAGAATAATTTTGGGCCCAAATTATAAGAGAAAAGTGTAGGGGTGCCTCATCCAAGCTATCTCCAGCCCAGATAAGGCCTGGAATGATTTTGAGCAGCCGAGAATCCTTAGTTCCGTTCTTTCTTTGTTCAGTTAGTTCAGTACATCTGTTCTCTTTTAAACCTTTTGCAAAACATATTAATCTAGCCTCAGTAGCCAATTCTGAAATTGAAGGATATCAATAGGGGCGGAAACAGAGCGGATATTGGTAAAATCGTATTCATATTACTTTTAAATTTTTTGAATACGGATACAGAGTGAATATCAGACAGATACATATACGGATTAGAATCGGATCCGATAATTATTAAAATATACTAAACTTCATAATATTTATCTAATTATAATAGTGAATAACATAATTTTTTTCTAAATTATATTAAAATATATGGTATATATCTACTATTTGAATACGGATAACTGAAATGTAAAGCCATATCAGTATTCTTATCCACACGGATATTTCGAATATCCACATCTAATTTTTCAAATACAGATCGGATATTATCCATACTGTTTTCACCCCTAGTTATGCCAAGGCAGCCAAGCGCTAATAATCGTCATTATATTAAGGTCTCATGGGTAGGGCTGCACAAAAAATTTGTAGTTCGCGATTCGATTCGAGTTTGATTCGAAAAAGTTCATAAAAAAATTGATTTGAAATAGTTCAAAATTAATTCAAACCAAACTCAAACTGGACCTAATTTGTTTGAAGAGGAGGGTTCCACTGCCTCAAATTTTCCCGCCTCAATTTTGCCTCCAAATCTAAACCGTAGATCATCTAATTAGTCTACGGACTGGATTAATATTCTTTTAGCGAAATTCATTTTCTAACTCGTCTCCAGTTTAGAGAACACGAGTCTCTCTCCCAGGGCCCCCTTTCCTCTTCCCCTTCCCAGCGCACCCCCCCTCCTCTTCCTCTCCGCCGGCGCCCTCCTTCCCCTTCCCCTCTGTCGGCGCCCCCTTCCCCTTCCCAACGCCTCCTGACCCATCATCTCCCTTCAGGCGCACCTCCGTTCGTCCCAGCACCCCTCCGCGCCCTCCCCACCCTCACCGTATATCAACGACATCGATTAACGGACGAAATTAAAAATCAGAGAGGAGCCTCATCGTCAGATCGTTCGAAGAAGAAGCTATGCCCCCTGCGAATAGAAATCAGAGATGAAAACATTGAGAACTCCTCTACTGGTTAGATTTTTTGCTTCAATTTTTGCAAATTAGAGATGAAAAAATTTAGGCTTCTCAATTTTGCAGTAGAAATCAGAGAGGTTTATACTGTCCATAACCTTCTCCTCTCCTCCTAACCAGTAGAGGAGTTGTCGGTTTTCATCACCTTCTACGTGTCTCAAGTATGCATCGCCTTTGCGCAGGCGTTGAGGAACGACTGAGGCAAGGCGCGTGGGGGAGAGGGTTGAGGGTGGGGAGGGCGCGTGGGGGAGAGGTCAAGAGGGGAAGGGGCTCGGAGGGTGCAGAGTGGTGCCAGAAAGGGGGTGGTCAGACTGGAGGTGAGTTCGGCAGGGGAAGGAAGAGGTACAAAGCTTGGGGGCGATTGGGAGAGATGGGGAAAGAGCCCAAACGGAGAGAGAGTGAGATGGGAAAACTGGAGATGATACAAACAAATTGGAGCAATTTTTTTCGTTGATCAGACTTTCAATCTGGTGCGTTGATCAATATTGTGATGTATGGTTTAGATTTGGAGGCACAATGGAGGCATGAAAAATTGAGGCAGTGGAACCCTCCTCTTGTTTGAAATAGGTTCACAAACTATTCTAGTTCGAATCTCAAAATAACGTGAACTATTGATTTCCGCTGATGACTTAAAAGTTAAAACATAAAGCCGCCCAGCCATAAGTCAGAACTCATAAGTCGTAATCCCCGCTCTCAGTTCTGAAATCCTAGACGATTTTCACCTCTTGTGCTTGGCGACTACGATAACTTTTTCTTATCGTAAAAAAATGATAAAATATTTGAAATTGAGTTCGTAAAAATTTGATTCGAAATTAATTCAAATTAGACTTAGTTCAAAATTAATTCAAACCAAATTTAAACTGAGATAAGTTCGATTCGTTTGCAGCCCTACATGAGCATGAGCATAGCGGGAGGTCCAAATCCAATATATATCGCGCTCTCTTTCTTTTTCCACAGTAATCAAAACCTCATTGCTATCATATATTTATTCTTCGGTGTACTTTTGTGAAGAAACCCAATTTTTAGTTCTGACATAGCTACTGAATTTCAAGCTCATTTAAGTACAGAACGGAATTTGTATATAACTTCAATATATACAAAAAAAAAAAAGACAAAAAGGAATATTGACTAGCTAGTGCAGTCAATTAAAAAAAATCATTTTAAATTTGACTAACTTCAATATATTTTATCTAGTTTATTTTCCGAACTTTCTTAGTTAGCATTAAAAAAATTAAAAACTAGTCTAAACTTTTAAGAAAATAAATCTGCTGCGATCCAAAGGGATTGCAGGACCGGAATTTTTATTAATCGAAATAAAATTAAATAAATATCGAAAAAGGGGATAGGATCCGGGTTATTTTCAAAACCCATAAGGACGTAGTAGATATCAACGTCCCTGGGACGGAGAGAAGGACGCCGTTAATGATATACATCCGGCCTGCTAATCAGGAAAAAAAAAAAAAAAAGAAGGGACGTGGTTGCCAAATACGTCCCTGAGGGACATTTCCACCATCTCCAAAAATAATAAAAGCTTCCGGAAAAAAAAAAAAAATGAGGGACGTGGTTTCCAAATACGTCCCTGAGATTAAAAAAATAGAAAGAAAGCTTCTGGAAAAAAAAAAAATGAGGGACGTGGTTTCCAAATACGTCCCTGAGATTAAAAAAAAGGACGTGTTTGTTTACAACGTTCTTGAGGGACGGTTTGGAGATCCATGTCCTTTAAACTCAGTATTCTCATTAGTATAAATTGATAGGTTCGGCCCCGAACCAACTAAAATCTGTAGCTATCTCCCCGCAACCAACTAAAATCTCTCGCTATCTGCCGCTATCTCCCCGCAACCAACTAAAATCTCTCGCTATCTGCCGCTATCTCTCCGAAACCAACTAAAATCTCTCGCTATCTGCCTGAAACTTTGTTAATTTTTATTTTCCTTCAAAGCATCCAGAGGAGATCCAAGACGTATTCTTCAGTAAAAAAGAAAATCATAAAATCCTGAAACTAAGGTATGCTTTAATTTGTGGTTAGCAAGTAGATTAAATATTTTTCTATTAATTCATTTGATAAATATTGGAATAATTATATATATCTTCTGAAAATTATCTACTTGTTAAGATTTCTTATATTTATTATTTGACATAATCTATATTCTCTAGATTAATAAATCCAATTTTTTGGAACAATAAATTATACGTGATTTATTAATTTTTTTTGTAGGCTATTGATTAAAGAAATTAATCATGTTAATATTGAGGATTCATTTTGGCGGTGAAATACAATACGGTAAAAGTGGAGTACAGTATAGTACTAGCTCTCAATTCGCATTGAGTGTAACTGGTAAACAATCTTGGTATGATGTGAAAGGTGACATTTATCGACAACTTGGATATTTCGAAAGTGAGTACAACCTGAAAGCACATGCACGGGTTAATGTTGGTACAACAATCGAACGTTATTATGAGAGCATAGAAATCGTGTGCGATCAGACTTGGAGAGGTATTTATAACCAAAGTATGCTTGCTAAGACTCAATATTCTTTTGTTGATTTATATATTGAATTGATACCGGAAACACAACGAGAACCTCAACAGACCCAATATGGTGCTAACTATGCGGGTCCCAGCCATTTTGAACCCTATCAGACACAACAAACACCGAGACGAGACCTTTATCTCCATCTGACACAACCAGAACCTCGGCAGACCCAATATAGTGATAATTATGCGGGTCCCAATCACTTCCAACCCCATCAAACACAACAAACACCGAGACGAGACCTTTATCCGGATCCCTATCCCGATGTGAACAGTTTGTCACAAAATGTTCAAACAGAATACAATAATCAGTACAGTCCATGGACTGATCCGTCGGAGGTCGGTGGTTCTTATCCTGAACGCAATAATGAGTACAATCCCTGGATTGATCCACCAGAGGTACGCGATCCTTGTGATAATATTGATGATGTGCCGCAAAGTGATGACGAAGATGACGCTGACTCCTGTGAGAACGACGACGACTGGAATAATGAAGATGATTCCGAAGGGGATATCCCGCAGAATACACCACCTGTCCAGACCGAATCTGATCCCATATCCGACGGTGGTGTGAGGCACGCCGTGGCAAGCTTCAATGACATCTCTGCATTCCGAGAGGCAGATGTCGACTTCTTCGGTACGGCTCAACATGTTCATGATCCACTTGGTGTAGGTAAAGAGCACTCTTCAAAATATGCTATAAAATTTGCAGTAGGTGATTACCATATCCGCGAGAATATTCAAATAACAACCACGCAGAGCAACAGGACAACCTTGGTATTCGACTGCAAAGACAAAAGGTGTGAGTGGCGTTTGTATGCCAAGTCTGGGTTATTTTCATCCAAGTGGGAAATTAGAACAGTTAGAGGACCACATACCTGCTTTGCCTCAGTTAATCGTACTGATCATGCACAAATGACTGCAGCTTTGGTCGCCAGGGTTATAAAAGAAGATATTAGGGAAGATGTTACCTTGAACATTAGATCCATTAAAGGGCTAGTCCGTCAAGCATACAAGGGAATTGTTCCCAAATATAACAAGTTGTGGCGTGGCCGAGAGCTGGCACTCGCACAAGTTGGTGCACTGTATACCAACTTGATCGACCTGACATGGCACTGTGGATAATTTTATGTAATCGGCGTACCTCATCCTCCGCGAGAGGGAGTGGTGGTGGGATGACCTGTGAAAATCCGAACTGTCTCATCACACGATCTGGATAATGATGCTCAATTATCCAGAAGTGTACAAGTGGCACACGGGCTAGCCATACACCGCTTTCTTCATATACTCGCAACGGGAGCGCATTCGGGTCCTCAGCTAACATCCCTCTGTAAGGTTCCCAAATTACCATGTAATCCTTTAGCTTTGTATTTCGTTGCGAAAATAACTAACACCACTCCGATTGTGACCTACATGGTAATCATGGAGATAACACCATTTTTCTCCGAATGCAGGACAACGCTGTGCATCCAGGTCACGCCAATTTGGAGTCCAATCATTCAAGGCACGAGGACGGCCAATCGATAAACGAGACCAACACCAATGCTGTAGAAGCACAGTCAGCCCCGCTATAGTCTTTGATCCACGCTGTGCCGCAACACAAAGACATCTATAGAGATACGCTAGAATAGCCCCACCCCAGTTGTATTGATTCGGTGCATCAAGATCTTGTAAAAATTGTAAATACATCGCTGGAACCGAATCTCCCGACAAATCAGTAAAAAACATAGTCCCGAACAAGTCAAGTACATAAGCCCTAGTGTACTGGCGTACCTGCTCATCTGTAGGCTCACCCGGCTGTGTGTTTGGCATCACAGCAAACCGATCACGCAATGACTTCAAATTTATGGCATACGCAGAAGTAATGTAAACCTCTTGAGGGTCATTAGGCCCAGATCTCTTCTTTTTTTTAAGCACCGCACTTGCGGTCCCAGCTCCAAGAAGTTCATCTACTAAGTTACGCCAATTACCGTCAGAAGGGCCTGTTACCGGTGACCCCATGATCGGCAACGCCCAGAGACAAGATACATCCTGAAGAGTAATCGTCATCTCTCCCACGGGAAGATGAAAGCTGTGAGTCTCTGGTCTCCATCGCTCCACGAGACTAGCGAGAAGTGAAGGGTCAATATTTATGTTATCCATTCGAGACACCTGATACAAGCCGAGTCTTACCAAGAATGGTTCGCAACGCTCGTGGTACGCAATCCCTTTCCAGAGGTGTCGAACATGCACCCCTTTATCTCTGTAATCATGTTAATGTTATACAAATTGATTAAAATAAAACACTCAAATTTAAACACTTATATCATTTTATAAAAATAAATATTATATGATTGATTCCATAACTTACATCATCATTTATCCGTGAGACCTTATGTTGGTCGTGCGACATCCATAATAAATCGCTAAAATTGTTTGCTGACAATGACGGATCAAAAAAATCCTCATTATTCGCAGCTGCAACATCTGTAGGGCCACACGGACCACGACTGCTTGACATTCTGTATGAATAATATTTTTAAATAATTATATATAACTCTATGATTACTAACAATCTGAATTTACGAAACACTCACATGATTAAATAAATTACTAAATGAAATATTTATTAATTCTTGCAAACTAATAAAATTAACTAAGAAGGCTTATTTTATATGAATAAATAAATGATCAATTCTTGCAAACTAATCAAATAAAACCTAATCAATTCAAATTCATAATAGATCCTAAATTAATAAATTGCTTAACTAAATTATTAACGTTACCAATAATTTGAAATAATTTAACTAAGAATGTTAATTTAGGAATAATCTAAATAACCCTACAAAATTGATTATATCATATCAAATAAGTCTAAAAATACTCAATTATTAAACCCTAACCCTAATTCATCAATTTTCTAAAACACATCTAGCAAATTAATAAATTTAGATATAAACACTAATTTATCAATTTTATTAAAACACAATTACCAAACTAATTTATTTTAGAATTTTTTTACACAATTACAAAACTAATTTATTTCAGTTTTAAAAAAATAATTATCAATTACAAAATTAATTTATTTCAGTTTTAAAAAATATAATTACCTAATTACCAGGAGGGAGGGCAATGGCCGACAGTAGGAATCGCCGACAGGAGGAATGGCCGACAGGAGGGAAGGGGATAGGATTGGTGAAAATTTGCGGTAAGGACGGAGTAATCATTGCCGTCCCTGGGGCCTGTGACTTTCCGCGCTCAGCGTGCGCACTGTGGGGTTACTCGGTCTTCAGCGGAGCAGCGTCTTCGATTCCAGATTATACGCCTGAAGGACGGTGTGGGAAAACGCGTCCCTGAGGGACGTTGAGGGCAAACGTGTCCCTGAGAAATTTTTTTTTTTTCCGGATTAATCTCACGGACGGAGATGGTGGAAACGTCCCTGAGGGAGCCTGGTTTTTTTTTTTCGGACTCACGGACGGGGATGGTGGAAACGTCCCTGAGGGACGTATTTGGCAACCACGTCCCTTATTTTTTTTTCCTGATTAGCGAGGCCGGATGTATATCATTAACGACGTCCTTCTCTCCGTCCCAGGGACGTTGATATCCACTACGTCCTTATGGGTTTTGGAAAAAATCCGGATCCTATCCCCCTTTTCGATATTTATTTAATTTTATTTCGATTAATAAAAATCCCGGATTGCAGGACCTTGTTATTCTAAATCCAACCTTTCATTTGTTTTGAGATTCGTGTATATAAAACAATTTCTATTGAGATTTGTGCATTCTAAAAAATTCCAAAAAATGAAAGGTTGGATTTAGAATAACATGATACCTTTGGATCACAGCAGATTTATTTCCAACTTTTAAAAGAAACTCGAAAGTTAACATGCACGCACATATAGTCTATGCACCTCAAATGAAAGATACATGTATATAATGTGTGCGCCTTAGAGGTTATGCGCATACCTGATATTTATTTTTGGTGTTATTCGCAAGAATTTCACCTCTTTAAGACTAAATGAGTCTTATTTTAACTTTTAAGTTACTTAATTCTGTCGAACACCAATTCTTTCGTGTGGATTAAGACAACTTTTTTTAATCCTTTTCTATCCGGATTTAACCCCTGCTCATTCCTTGAGACACCTTCCTCTTCCTTTAGTTTCCTTTACCTATCTTAATTTTTTGTTCCTTCTTTTAACTTACCAAACAGTCTCTCTTTAGCGCGGATTAATATTTAATCTCCCATATTTTGCTGAACAATCCCAAAATGTGTATGCAGACTTAATCTTCGTGTCATGTTTTTCTTTTGACCAAAAAGAGAGTTATTTTTTCCTGTCATAGAAATTTATCCATCTTTAAACTCTCTTCTCCACCATTCATGTGTTCTTAGAACAAAATAAAAGAGAGAGAGGAGACCCAGCGTGGAAGTCGAACAAAATAAAAGCAAACCAAAAAGAGATCAGAGAGGGTGGTATACGAAAAAACAAAAATAACACTTGCATGTCTCGCATATTAGGTACGGAGATAATCTCCTTATCTCCGTACGATGGACAATAGATTGATTTTGGAAGCGAATCGAACAAAAATGCTGTCCCTCGAACCGAAAATCAGTCCCTCTCTCGTGATGCTTTGATAGACCTCTAACAAATTTTATGGTACTTGTTGTCAGAATTTCTTGTAAATAATAGAGTTTTTATGTGCTCAGTCTTCACCAGGGGTGTCAACTGTCAACCAGTATGATAAGGATAATATTCGGGTGGAAGTATTTTCGTATCTGTATTTGTTATAAATTGTTTTTATCCATACCGTATTCTTATTTGCTACGAATTATCTTATCCGTACTCTATCTTTATTTGTTATAGTTGTTGGATAACGAAATGATAGTGAATAAATAATAGATAATACTAATATAATAATTTTTTTATTATTTACAAAATAAAATATTAATACACATTCATTTCACACATATATATACATGTTTTAAAAGTATAAATTTTATTGTAATTTATTGAAATTTATTTATGTGTTTTAATGACTAAAGTGTAAAATAACTATCAAGAGTAGTTGTAAAATGAATATTCATTACTCAATAATGTATATAATAATATATATAATAATATATAATTTTTTTTATAATTACTCGATCAGATAACGAGTATTGAATAGGTTTTACTCGTGTCCGTACCCGATAAGTTTACGAAAAATAAATCTTATTGACCCGTACCCGATAAGTTTACGAAAAATGAATTTTATTAATGCATACTCGACTTATCGAATACAGTACGGATCGAATAAACGAATAAGCAATAAGACAGTCAATATAAGGCCCTACAGATACTCATACTTTCATCAAATTGAAATTGAAAAGATAATATAAGAATTACTAAAAAAAACTCATTCATACAGCCTTCTACAAGTCCCTTTGTCTCTCCTATTTTGCTACAAATAATACACTAACGAAAATTTAAGAATATTTAAAAAAAATTCCAGAAAAATTAGAACTTTAAAAACATGATAGCCTATCTATATATATTGTTTTCCTGTAAATAAAAAAATCGGGAAGCTACCTGGTTTATCTATTTTTTAAGGTTGTCGGGCAATGCCGGGCAGCTACCTGCCTTATCATCTTATCGTTACGGAGGCGCCAAAAAAAAAGAGAGAGAGAAAAAAAAAAATACAACTCAAGAACTCTAAGGAAGTTGAGAGAGATGTCTTCCGCATCCATGGCAGGGTCTTGTTCCATCCACGCTCTCGGCCGTCTAGAGACAAAGCCACCAAAGCTGTACCGCTTAGGCATAACTGGCCGCACAAGGCAACGGACGCCTCCAGTTAGAGCCAAGCTCGCAGAGAAAAACCAGCTAGTGTACAAAACCCTTGGCGATTCTGACCTCCTCATCAGCGAAGTCACCCTTGGCACCGTCTCTTTCTTCTCCTTAAATTTGTTTTCCAACGTACACCAATGTTTCATACCTTCATGGCTAGTAAATGTCTCCTCTAAATTAATGTTGGTACTTCCTCTATATATAGATGACATTTGGAGAGCAGAATACTGAGAAGGAAGCTCATGACATGCTTGCTTATGCATTTGACCATGGCGTCAACACTCTAGATACAGCCGAAGGAGTCAGTTTTACTTTTCTCTCTAGGCTCTTTTTTTGGTCAGGCTTTTTATCGAATACCTAGCGTTCACAAAACAGGTTGCCCACAAAAAATTTAATCCATCTCAAAACGCACTTAAATATATTCATTATGTGATATAAAGTCACCACCAAGCAAAGTTTTGCAATTTTTCATCAAAATATGGGTATGATCAGGCAATTAGTTCAATTCCAGTTCTTTTGACTTTAGTTTTTCCTACTTGACGTGCTTCCTTTGTGTCAAGTATCCAGTCCCGATGAAAAAGGAGACTCAAGGATCAACGGATCGGTACATTAGTAGTTGGATGAAGTCTAAATCACGTGACAAGGTACATAAAAATCCGATATTATTATTAAGTTTTAGTGTTTTCTGAAAATCTCTTCCTTTTATTCAATTAATCGATTTACTTCATGGCTGTTAGTCTTTGAATTTGCTTTGAAAATTGAACAAGTACATATATCCATGTTATCAATCTGATCCATAATTGAAAATCCTTGATTTTGCAGATTATTTTGGCTACAAAAGTATTGGGTTACTCTGAGAGATTTAGCTATACACGGGAGAATGCAAAGGTTGTGCGAGTTGATGCTCTTAGCATCAAAGAGAGTGTAGAAAAGAGTCTAATGCGCCTCTCGACTGATTATATCGACCTGCTTCAGATACACTGGTTTATACCTTCTGTAAATTAAGATATTAATTATTCTTAGTTGCAAGTATCATGTCTAAGTGAGCTTTTCAAGTGTTTATATAAAGATGTGGTTATAGTTTAGTCTTGTTCCGAGCAAAATCTTTGGAAGAGCCTCCTAATTCCTGTGCTTGTAACAGTATTTGAAGATGATCTTGCTACAATTCATGGGAACATACATCTATTAAAATGTTATAAACAATTTTTAAGCTTACTTTCCAATTTTTTATTTTTTTAACTTAAGCCAACACTTTTCAATATCTTGCTCCTCATAGAAATGTGAGCTGGCCTCATGTCCTTTTGTTAAATAAGCATTTTCTTTTGTGTGAACTCAATTATCTCGACTAAAACTTCTCTCATGAAATTAAACTTCTTTTAGGCCAGATCGATATGTACCGCTATTTGGGGAGTTCTCTTATGATCCAGCAAAATGGAGGCCAAGTGTACCCTTCGAGGAGCAACTGAAGGCCTTTGATGAGCTTATATCTGCTGGCAAGGTGATATGACATGACTTATATTTTTCTTTCCTTTTATTTAATTTGCTTTAATTTTTTTTTTTGTGCCAAGAAACCCTATATTTGTGTGATTCTATTACTAAGAAACCCTATATTTTTATTTGAGTCTAGGAAGACATTGATTTTCTGTAACAAGGAGTTCAACTATGTTGCTCAATTTTTGTTTATGTTATGTAGGTTCGGTACATTGGAGTTTCAAATGAAACATCATATGGGATGATGGAATTTGTACATGCTGCAAGGAATGCTGGGCTTCCTAAAATAGTTAGCATTCAGAACTGCTATAGCCTTCTTGTTCGTTGCATGTTTGAAGGTTTATCCAATCTCCATATATGCTCTTAGTTGTATCTCCATGATTGTTACAAGTTCTGAGCGACACGCAGTCCAGCTAAGATAAGGTTCATTTATTTTTGGTTTGAGGTCAATATTGAAGTCCTTTTGTGTCTTGGGCCAATCTGTTTAAGGGTGGCTATTGCTGCTGAATTTTTGGGGTAGTTTGGGCTGCAGTAAGTTAACTTGGTGTTGCAGCGTACAAGTTATTTTCAGTCAAATTGGTTATGTTAGGTTTTATTCAGGCCACAATTCATTTTTGGTTGTCTGCAATGTAAGGAGTCAGAATAAGATTTCAGTTTTGAGTGAAGCTATGGTACTATGTATAGCGCAGATTAGTCCGTACTATGGATCAATATATTCGTTTTCAAAGTTCAAATAGTTGATATGAACAGTTCAGCATGATCTCCATTTGAAAATGTACTTGCTGACTAAATTTTATATTTTTTAGAATTATTATTATTTTTTTAGTTAGGTATAAAATCACTACTTTTGAATGGTCTAGAATTTTGAGACCAGGTGTTTTTCTACCTATCTACAAAAATATCAATTTCTTTTTTTAGAAATGTAAAATTTGGTTTGCAAGTACTTTTTCATAGGGAGATCATGTTGAACGGTTCAGATCGACTGTTTGGACTTCCAAAACAGAAATATCGATCCATAGAACGGACCTATCCGCACTATGCATAGTACCGTAGCCTCACTCTTCAGTTTTTCTTACTCAGATCTGTGTTGGATTATGTTCATGTATATGTTGGTTGCTAGCTAGGTTTTGTGGTTTAGTTGGCCCTAATTAAGTGAATTTCTGTGTTTGAGCGGTGTTGGGGTTCAGGTGATCTACAGCTGGATTGCATTATATAATTTCATTTTGTGCTTACAAGTTCTGGAATATTTGATTAATTAAGAAAAAGACTCCTCAAGTATTGAACTTTCTGATAAGCTTCATTTTAGACTCCTGATTCAAACATCAATTTGTCATATTTGTGCAGTTGATCTGGTGGAAGTATGTCACCCTAATAACTACAACATTGGGCTATTAGCTTACTCTCCTCTGGCTGCAGGGGCTCTCACCGGTAAGTATCTAAATAACTCCCAGGGTGCACAGAGAGGTCGGCTAAATCTTTTTCCAGGCTACATGGACAGATACAACACATCTTTGGCCAAGGTACTTCCTTTCTTTTGTACAGTAAACTTGGTCAAAGTAATGGAGTAAATTACATGATTGACACCTGACATGTCTCTCTTTTAAGTTCATTTTATAAGTTCCGAATCTAATCCCTAAACTTTTGAACTTGTGGAGTTTTGCTTCCGAGTTCCCACCAAACTTTGTGATCAAAAGCACAGATGAAAACTTAGCAAATAATTTAAACAGAATAGTTACTTTGATGGGATGTCTTCTGTCAAAAATTGGCTAATGCCACATTACCATTGACCATACATAAATTTCAATTTGTGTAGTGACCTGGATTGACTGGTTCTAGTTTGAATGCCTTGGGACCAAAATGGAAGTGTGAAATGGTAGGTACGCAAGGGCTCATTTGTGTAATGCGCTTGATGAAAAGGTTCATGCCTGGTGTCTTTACCTGTACGTTTCAGGAAGCAACTGGTCAATACATAGAGCTGGCAAAGAAGCATGGGCTTACTCCTGTGCAGCTTGCACTTGGATTTGTGCGTGACCGGCCGTTCACGGCAAGCTCCATAATTGGAGCCACCTCTGTTGATCAACTCAAGGAGGATATTGATTCATTTGTCACGGCACCACGGCCACTTCCTTCCGAGGTTGTTTATGGCATTGATCAACTATTCAAGAGATACAGGGACCCTGCTGTGAATTGACCATACTGTCGTGTTCATAGATTTCTTTTACCAAGTCGGGAATTCCTTTGAGCCTGAATGCTTGCTAAAAAATGCTAAAGCTGTAAAATAGTAATAATAGAGAAGATATATAAAATAGTGTTCCGATCAACTCAAAATTCACTGAAAGTTATACAAATTTGAGAAGATAATTATTCATAATTATAATTAGTTAAAATAAAAATATAACTATTTGATAGTAATAATAAGTGAGTAGAACAAGAATGTTCTTTGAGCTCACCAAGCTCTTTAGTGAGTTTAACTCCAAAATTTATTGGATTGATTTTAAATGACGATTTCAAACTGTTGAAACAGATCTACTTCACGACTGATGTGTTTTACATAACAAATTTATAAAATTTTAAGTTAATTTAATACAAAGGCAAGCAGTCAGAAAATGACAAAAAATAAACTCATTATAATTAACTTAAAACCTTTTTTTAATTACTATTTTACTTTATACTAAATTAATTCAAAAATTAATAAATTTGACATGTAAATACATCATTCGTAAAATAGATTGATTTCAATGATTTGAATTTAGCATTTGAATTATTCCAATAGACTTTGAAGTTAAACTCATCAAAGAGTTTAATGAACTTAAGAACACCCATTAACCGTGGGCTTAATACAATGGCACGAGCTCCGTTTCTCTACAGAGAGGTCGTAAGCAGGACTGGACCCACATGATACCAGGGGGCAGTTGCCCCCTTGGATTTTGAGTTTTAGTGGTGATTTATTGATCCCAACCAATTTTGTGCTCCTCTCTCTTGAAATTTTTTTCCCCCTCTAGATGTTTGATTTATAACTCGAGTTAAATTTAGAGTTTAAATTAAAATAAGTTTCCTGAATTATGATTGGTAATTAGAATTATAAGTTAGAGCATCAGAAATTATAAGTCAGAGCATTAGAAAACCATTGTTTTTTATTGAGTACTCAATTAGTTAATGAATTTAAATCTAAATATCTATTTAAATTCGATTCGATATGTTTTAGCCTCTCTGACAAAAATTCTAGATCCGCTCCTAATCGCAAGATCAATTCTCAAGAATAACATGTAAAGATGGGCCATTTAATAAATAATAACAAAATAAAGACAAAACAAGAATGAATGGAAGACACTTTGAGATAATCTCTTCATTTTAACTAAATAGATTAATTTTAGTTATTGTTTGAAGTGATATTTATTGCATTTTTGTTTATAAAGACAATACAAGTCTAACTATATTATTTTATTATTGAAGAGTTATTTATTTATTTTTAATTTTTTTTTCTTTCGTTGAAGAATGAATAATTCTTTGGTTAACAATGACATCAATAATCAAGATATATGTCTCGCCGACAGTGCAACAACTCATACCATTCTCAAAGATAAAAACTATTTCTCTTATTTAGTAATGCAAGAAGTGAATGTTAGTACTATTTTGGATAGTACAAAATTGATTGAAGGCTCCAAAAGAGCAACCTTCTTGTTACATGGAGAACCACAAATTTATATTGATGATGCATTATTATTTTAAGTCTCAAAGAAATTTGTTAAGTTTTAAGGATATCCACCGAAATAGGTATCATATTGAGACAACCAATAAAAAAAATATTAAATATATTTGTATTACTAGGATAAGATCAGATACAAAATGCATATTGAAAAAATTACCTATATTTTTCTCCAGCTTGTACTACACATATAATAGTGCAATTGAAGCACATGTTATTGCAAACTAGAAGTTTACAGATAAAAATATATTTATAGTTTGGTATGCCCGGTTGGGTCATCCTGGATCAATAATGATGTGGAAAATAATAGAGAATTCATGTGGATATTCATTAAAGAATCAAGAAGATTCTTCAATTTAATGAATTGTCATGTTCTGCGTGTTCTCAAGGAAAGTTGATTATTCGACCATCACCAGCGAAAATATAATGAATCTCTTATATTTCTAGAATGTATACGTAGTGATATTTGTGGACTATTTAGATATTTTATAGTTATAATTGATACATCAATAGTATAGTCACATGTATGTTTATTATCAACTCGCAATTTGGCATTTGCGAGATTATTTGCTCAATTGATTTGATTAAACGCATAATTTTATAATTATTCAACTAAGAAAATACATCTAGACAATGCTGGTGAATTTATTTCTCAGACAATGCATGTCTATTAAAATTAATGTTGAACATCCTGTAGCTTATAATTTTAATGATGCATATTCTTATGTAATGGACATTCAAAGATGAGTGTTATAAATAAATTATTAATGTAGATGTCCATAACTCATAATATTCATTTCTCCAATACCCACTACTATTGAAATTCATTTTTCATTTATTATTGTAATTAATTTAGATGCCTTTTCATTCACAATTTGTGGCTATAAATAGAGTCTTTGTAATATTGTATTTTACATGCATGAGAAATATATAAATAAAAAAGAGTGAGTCTATGATACTATGAATATCACAGGTTGATCCGTAATACGGGTCAATATTTTTATTTTTTAAATCTTAATGGTCAATCCGAACCGTTCAACATGATCCCCATATGAATATCTATTTGCAGACTGAATTTTATATTTTTTAGAATTTTTTTACTATTTTTTAAGATGGGTAGAAAATTACTTGATCTGAAAATTCTAGACCATCCAAAAATAGTGTTTTTCTACCCATATTAAAAAATAGTAAAAATATTCTAAAAAATATAAAATTTGTTTTGCAAGTACATATTCATATCAAAATCATTTTGAACGGTTCAGATCGACCGTTAGAATTTTGAAAATAAAAATATTAATCCATATTACGGACTAAATCGTGATATGCATTTTTTACCCTCTCTAAATTACATACATGTACATGAGAAAAATATATAAATAAAAAGATTGACATTTTTTACCCTCTCTCTAAACCAGCTGCATGCGGAATGCCTTATCATCTTATCGCTCCCCAGGCGCCAAAAAAAAAACAGAGAGAAAAACTGAAGAAAGGTGAGAAAGATGGCTTCTGCAGCCATGGCAGGGCCTTCTCCCATCCACACTCTCGGCCGTCTAGAGACAAAGCCACCAAAGCTGTACCGCTTGGGCATAACTGGCCGCACAAGGCAACGGACGCCTCCAGTTCGAGCCAAGCTCGCAGAGAAGAACCAGTTAGTGTACAAAACCCTTGGTGATTCTGACCTCCTCATCAGCGAAGTCACCCTTGGCACCGTCTCTTTCTTCTCCTTTGTTTTCCAATGTACACCAATGCTTCATGTTGTACATGTCTCCTCTAAATTAATGTCGGTACTTCCTCTATATATAGATGACATTTGGAGAGCAGAATACTGAGAAGGAAGCTCATGACATGCTCGCTTATGCATTCGACCATGGAGTCAACACTCTTGATACAGCCGAAGCTGTCAGTTTTACTTTTATATCTTTCTTCGTTTGTTTCAAGTAGGCTAGGCTCTTTTTTTCTTGTCAGACTTTTTATCGAACACTTGGCGTTCATAAAACTGGTTGCTCACAAAAAATGAAATCCATCTCTAAATCCATTTAACTTAAATTTATTCATCATTTGATATAAATTCACCACCAAAAAAGTTAGCTATGCAATTTTTCATCAACATATGTGTATGATCAGGCAACTAGTTTCAATTGTTTTGATGTTAACTTGATGTGCTTCCTTTGTGTCAAGTATCCAGTCCCGATGAAAAAGGAGACTCAAGGATCAACTGATCGGTACATTGGTAGCTGGATGAAGTCTAAACCACGTGACAAGGTACATAAAGTTCTGATAATGTTGCTAAGTTCTAGTTTTTTATCATTTCCTTTTTCTCAATTAATCGATTTACTTCATGACTGTTAGTATTTTAATTTGCTTTCAACAAGTACACCCATGACCCATGTTATCAATCTGATGCATAATTGACAATCCTTGATTTTACAGATTGTTTTGGCTACAAAAGTATGTGGTTACTCCGAGAGGTCTAGCTATATACGTGAGAATGCAAAGGTTCTACGAGTTGATGCTCTTAACATCAAAGAGAGTGTAGAAAAGAGTCTAATGCGCCTCTCGACTGATTATATCGATCTGCTTCAGATACATTGGTTTAACCTTCTATAAATTAAGATGTTATTATTCATTGAAATTTAGTTGCAGGTATATGTGATCTTTTCAAGTGTTTTTATAAAGATGGAGTTATAATTTAGTTTTGATCCGAGCAATATCTTTGGAAGAGCCTCCTAATTCCTATGCTTATAACATTATTTGAAGATGATCTTGGTACAATTCATGGGAACGTACATCTGTTAAAATGTTATAAACAGTTTGTAACTTAAGCTTATTTTCTAAAAATATTCTTTGAAATTAAGCCAACACTTTGCAATATTTTGTTAAATAAGCTGTTTTCTTCTGTGTGGACTCAATTATCTCGGCTAAAACTTCTCTCATTAAATTAAACTCTTCTTTTAGGCCAGATCGATATGTAGCGCTATTTGGGGAGTTCTCTTATGATCCAGCAAAATGGAGGCCAAGTGTACCCTTTGAGGAGCAACTGAAGGCCTTTGATGAGCTTATATCCGCGGGCAAGGTGATATGATATGATTTATATTTTTCTTTCCTTTTATTTAATTTGCTTTTATATTGGTTTTTCTGCTAAGAAACCCTATATTTGTATTGTTTCTATTGCTAAGAAACCCTATATTTTTATTTGAGTCTAGGAAGACTTTGATTTTATTATCAATTAAAATTAAGAGCATTAATTTTCTGTAACAAGGAGTTCAACTATGTTGCTCAATTTTTGTTTCCGTTATGTAGGTTCGGCACATTGGAGTTTCAAATGAAACATCATATGGGGTGATGGAATTTGTACATGCTGCAAGGAATGCTGGGCTTCCTAAAATAGTTAGCATTCAGAACAGCTATAGCCTTCTTGTTCGGTGCAAGTTCGAAGGTTTATCCAATCTTCATATATGTTCTTATCAGTTGTATCTCCATGATTGTTACAAGTTCTAAGCGACACACAGTCCAGCTAAGATATGGTTCATTTATTTTTGGTTGAGGTCAATATCGAATTGGATAGCTTTGGTAAGTCCTCTTGTGTCTTGGGCCAATCTTTTTAAGGGTGGCTAACTGGCTATTGATGCTGAATTCTCCATGTCATGTCCGATTTCAATTTAAAACATCATTTTGATATTTGGGGTAGTCTGGGCTGCACAAAGTTAATTTGGTTTTGCAGCTTATTAATTATTTTCAGTCAAGTTGGTTATTTTAGGTTTTGTTCACAACAGAAGTCACTTTTGGTTGTCTGCAATGTAAGGGGTCAGAGTCAGATTTCAGTTATCCTTACTCAGATTTGGGTTGGATTGTGCTCGTGTATAAGTTGGTTGCTAGGTTTTTGTGGTTTGAGTTGGGTCTAATTAAGTGAATTCCTGTGTTTGAGCAATGTTGGTGTTCAAGTCATCTTCAACTGGATTGCATTATGCAATTTCATTTTGTGCTTACAAGCATTGAATTTTCTGATAAGCTTCGTTTTCGCTCTCCTGATTCAAGCATCAATTTGTCATATTTGTGCAGTTGACCTGGTGGAAGTATGTCATCCCAATAACTGCAACATTGGGCTATTAGCTTACTCTCCTCTTGCTGGTGGGGTTCTCACTGGCAAGTATCTAAATAACTCTCAGGCTGCACAGAGAGGCCGGCTAAGTCTTTTTCCAGGCTACATGGACAGATACAACAAATCTTTAGCCAAGGTACTTCCTTTCTTTTGTACAGTGAACTCGGTCAAACTAGTGAAGAAAATTACATGAATAACACCTGACATATCTCATTTTTTTCATTTTATAAGTTCCAAACCTAATCCCTACTTCTGAACTTGTGGAGTTTTACTTCCCACCAAAACCTTGTGACGAAAAGCATGGATCAAAACTTTAGCAAATAATTTATATATAATAGTTACTTAGAGGATGGATGTCTTCTGTTAAAAAAATGCTAATGCCACGTTACCATTGACCATAAAGAAATTCAATTTGTTGAGTGACTTGGATCGACTGGTACTAATTTGAATGCCTTGGGACCTGGAAGTGTGAAATCCTAGGGGTAATTTGTGTAAATGCCTTGATGAAAATCCGAACTCATTCTAGCCAGGGGAAACTCAGATCCTGTACTCTCTATTCATGTGTTTCAGGAAGCAACTGGTCAATACATAGAGCTGGCAAAGAAGCATGGGCTTACTCCTGTGCAGCTTGCACTTGGATTTGTGCGTGACCGGCCTTTCACGGCAAGCTCCATAATTGGAGCTACTTCTGTGGATCAGCTCAAGGAGGATATTGATGCATTTGTCACGGCCCCACGGCCACTTCCTGCTGAGGTTACTGATGGCATTGAACAACTCTTCAAGAGATACAGGGACCCTGCTGTGCTTTGACCATACTGACGTGTTCATAGATTTCTTTTACCAAGTCAGGAACTCCTTTAAAGAGACTACCTGAATGCTTGCAGATATAATTTATTTAATCAATTTTGCTGTTTTCTTTCCCTTTGACCCCATACTTGCTTCCAATTATTGTTCTGTTAAACCAAAATGAAAAATGAAATTCTAATTTCTGTTCCCTATAATATTTGGGAATGGAAATTCTACACTGGAATTACGAATCCACAGATGACAGTTGCTAAATAAATTTCTAGGTGGAGAGTAAACTAATGCTTTGTAATAGCAATAAATTTGAGCTCATTCTTTAAAATTCTGCCGTCAAGTACCATCATTATCTTGGAAATTTATCTTTAATGAGTACAATTTGCCAATAGGCTTTTATGTTTTAACAAAGTTGAAAAAATAATAGCATAGACTACTAAGAGCAGGAATTGCTGGTATGATGCATACCTCTAATTCTTTATTTGGTTATCCTTGGTCTTCTACAAGACAAATCTAAATGAACCAAAACACTTTCACTGAGCAGCTTGCAACCAGAAACTCAAATGATCATGCAAGTCAAACCGACTTATCCCGAGAAAACCATGCGCAACAGGAAATTAGTTGAGAAAATACAAACTGAAATGACTGAACCGAGCAAGTGGCTGAAGTGATATGCGACTAAGGTGACTTCAAAAAAGATGAGTTCAAGCTTCAGACAGTTTAATATAGAGAAACTACTGCCTCCACCACCAGAAAGGAGCTTATATCCTGAACTGTCAGCTCAACTGACCAGTAATCGATCCAGTCCAAACCCAAAAAAAATGAGAGCCGAAGTAAAATTTAAACCAAACCTGAAATAACTAAATTCTGAAAAGTACGCCACAGAATGACTTGAGATCCAAAGCAATTTAAATACAATAAACCATTATTTGTCGCTCTAAATTTTAAATTGTTTGAATGTGCTTGCAAAATTGATGTAAATCATTAAGATGATAAAGAGGTCAAATCATGTCTCAACTGGATGCATTATTGCCCATTTGTGATCTGATTAGTAAAAATGCCAAGTTGAGTCTCAATCAGAGGCATAAATGCACATTTGAGGTTCAGTTCGTAAAAAGTGAGAGACGATTACACTTGATGCGGGTATTTGGCTAAGTTGGATCCTGCACCATTTCAACAATATTGACACTTGACTGCAGGTGTCCTTGGTGACCAGTCTTGGAGAGTGCCAGCTGAATTTTAACAATGGATTAGAATGATAGAGACTGGTCTAGTACATTTGTAATTCAGCAAGAGTTACAAAAAATGACGCAACCATATTTAAAAAGGAAGACACTAAAGAAATATTAACAACACATGCAGATTAAGATAATCCAGTAAAATGTTAACCAAAATACAAATTATTACTTCATAGCATCCCTTTGTTCAAATATAAGCACCACTCATTTGTACCAAAGAAAATTTGGCTTATAACAGTGAAGAGCTCACAAATTAGATACACTGAAAGACCAACATAAAGCATGCAAGTCTGGCAGTTGTCATCTTAGGCGCACAAACACTATCCCAAAAATACAAGTACCATAGAGTTGCCTGGGCCATAAACAAAAATTTGATCTAAAAATAATAAGTGAACCTCTATCACAACTCTTCTGTGAAGAGCAAAGTTGGAATTATCTCAAACACACTAGATGTCCGCACTTGACGTGCACAAATAACCCCATTAACAAACATGGCAACAAAGACAAACAGAAGGATCTTGCCCAATGACTAATCCACGAAATGGTCGACTGTTTTATCTCCTGAAACAGCAGCAGCAGCAGCAGCGGGGGCATCAACAGCAGCATGCTTATGGTCAGCAGTGCAGCATCCACCAGGGCCATGATGGTGATGGTGGTGGTGGTGGTGGTGATGGGAAGCAGGAGCCATCCTCCTGCCCTTCATCAGCTTGCGCATGTCAAAGGCATCCTCGCCATCAGCATAATACTTGGCCTCCACATCATGGATCTCATAGCCGAGGGTAGAGGTATAGAGGTTGAAGGCAGCACGGTTGCTGCGGCGGACGTGGAGGGAGACGTAGTTGGCGCCAAATACCTGCTCCATGGCATTCTGAGCGGCGGTCATTAGCTTGGTGGCGAGGCCGAGCTTGCGGTGGGTGCGGAGGACAGCAAGGGAAGTGATGTGGCCATGGCAGGGCTCCGAGGGGTCCTCCTCCATCTTGGCCAGAACGTAGCCAACGATCTTGCCACCGTAATCCTCCGCAACAAATAGCAGCTGCGGCCACGAGAGGAGATGGTACAGGTAGTACTTCATCTGGTAGTTCTCCGGGAGGCACATCAGATTGCACGCCTGCATCGCCAGTAGGTCCTCTATCCGAGCCTGCCTGATGCACACCATTTTCGCTTCCTTCTCCTTCTTTTCCTTTTCTCTAGATTAGGGTTTTGATCTGGTGGCCGTCTCACCGAGAGAGATGGATTGAGTCTCTGATTCGCTTGCTTGACCTTTCGAGTGGCGGGCTGTTAGGTTGGATAAACAGGCTGGACGAATAACTGTGTCGATTAAGGCCCAAATTACAAAAATGAACCTATAGGCTGCTGGTGCCTTGCGAGTTGTGTCGCGGTTGTAAGTATTTTTTATAAAAAAGGGAAAATTTGTTATGTGCCACTCAAAAATTTCAAATTTGTCAAAATGCCACTCAAAAAACAATATTTGTCAAAATGCCATTAAAACTCAATTCTTATTTTTTTTTTGCCATTATCCCTATTTTGACTCAATTTATAAATTCTAATATTTCAAAATGACCAAACTGCCCCTTCGGATTTTTTTTTTTTTTTAAGAAAACCAACTTATCAAAATAAACCAAACTCAATTTAAAACCAACTTAAAATCCCTGTCTCTCGAACTCAAAACCTAGGCCGTCGCTGCCATCGCCATCGCCATCGCCCACCCTAGGCTGTCGCTACCCTAGTTCGATAGTTCATCTGAGACACTGCCATCGCCACCCTAGGCTGTCACTGCCCTGAGCAGTCGGTACCCATCTACTACTCGCCAAACCTAGGTTGTCGCTCCGTGAGTTCGTCTGAGAAACTGCCATCGCCACCCTCAACAGTCGCTCCCTTGTAGGCCGTCGCTGCCCTGCATATTTGGTCAGTATTTTCTGAACCTTTAATTCTCTTCTGTTTTTTGGGGTTTTTTTTATTTTGGAAATAGAGTGCTGGAATATCAGTACCAGTTCACAAATTGAACACTCTAGGGAAAGAAACAGTAATTTTCTATTCAGATTATCAACCAGTTCACTAACAGTTCAATTTTATCAGTACCAGTACCAGTTCTAACAGTACTTACGTTTTATCGTGCACTTTTTTTTTTTGTTTTATCAGTATCAGTACCAGTACCAGTTCAATTTTATCAGGACCAGTTATAACAGCTACTTCTGTTTCCTAAAAGGGAAATTTTTTGTTGTACCATTCGCTACTATCTGTTACCAGTACCAATTTTTGCTCTAACAGCTATTATCTGTTACAGTAACTAATTCACTATTCTCATCTGGAAGCATGCATCGACCTTACCTTGGTTCGAAGCATGGCAGCAATTCACAATCGATGTCTTCAAGTGGGTCGCCGTCGGAAGTTAGGAAGTTGCCGCTCGCCGTCTTCGCAATTGATGATTTTTTGTTAAATTTTTTCTTATTGTAGTTTTTTCTTGTGGTGCTATCAATTGTTATATTATTTGATACATTGTGACCAAGATGGATTGAAATCAAGTGCATTTGATACATCACAGAATTTACATCACAGAATGATCAACTTTAATCTATCACTTTAAAATTTACATCATTTGATACCCTTATTAGAATTACTAAAAGAAACTACTAGCTTCTAAAAATTAAATAGAAACATAGCTTACATAGTGTTTGTAACAATAAAAAAATTAAATAGAAACATAGCTCAAGACATTTGAGTTTTAAAGGAAATTGAAATGAAGCTCGAACAATAATCTTAGCTGGTAAGACAAAACAAAATAAGTTTAGCACTCCACTCAATTTAGCACTACTCTTTAGATTCATCCAACAGAATAATCTCAGTTGCTAAGGCAAAACAACAAAATAATTGCATAATTTCATTTAGCATGCACTTTCACTAAGTATGACAAAATGCACAAAATGCACTAAGTACCCGATGCACCATCTTGCGGACTTCTATTTCTGTGTATAAAATGGATAAGTAAGACATAAAATGCATTCCAATATCAAATAAAAGCATGTCACTTATTTCCAAGTGCATAATTAATCTTTTCTTGTTGCCTTTTGGAACCCTTGGATTACCCGATTCACCAACTTTGCAAGTTCTTTGTTGATGTCTGAATTGTTTGTATCTCTTACATTGCTGCCTTCTTGTACCCGGCTCTAGACACCCAGGAGCTCTCTCTTTTCTGGGCCTACCTGGAGGTCTCTTAGCCACGGGTGGGAGTACTTGTGCTTGAAGACTAACTTTTTCCCACTGTGATTTGTCAGGCATTGTTGGAATTCTACCCGCATAAGCCACTTTGAACCTATCAACAGAATAGTACTCGTGCACGTAATCTTCTACTTTTGCGCCTCGGATTGAGCAAAGGAACGAAATAGCATGCATGCAAGGTTTGCCGGTAATCTGCCACTCTCTACAACTACATTGCTTACTATTTAACTCCACTACATGTCTCCAAATATTACCCCTCGTGTCTCAAAATTAAAGGTTTACCATATAGCACTATTTCTCACATGTTACATGTAACAAAATTAAAGGTTTACCATGAAATTTCTTTTTGAAGTTTTTCATCAGATGCCTCATGCATTCCCTATGCTCGGCTTCTTGGAAAAACACTTGGGATAGCGACCTCTAATCCTTTCCCCGTAACTGAAGATATTGTCAATCCCAAAGGGCACCCTATAGCTCATCTAAGTTGAGTTAGAAACCACACCTAATTATCAGTGGTCTCCAAGTCGAACGCTCCATATGCAGCAGGGTACAATCAATTGTGCCCATCGATCCCAACAGCAGCTGCAAGCTGACCTTTGTACTTTCCTGCCAAAATATTCAGATTGAAAATTATTTACCAATTTAGGATAATATTTGGGCAAAATAGACTTGATACTCATACCTGTCAAATGAGTCGAGTCAACGCCTAGATATGGTCTGCAACCATGTAAAAATCCATCTATGCATGGCTTAAGCTCCACAAATACTCTCTTGAAACGTATCTTGTTGCCAACTCTCTCAATATCGACCTCAACAATGCTTCCAGAACATCTCTTCTCCAATTCTCGCTTATAACGATATAAGATTTCAAAGCTCCCCTCCCATGACCCATGAATTTGATTAAGAGCAGCTTCTCTACTAGACCAAGCTTTGTTGTAGCTCACCTTCACATGAAACTCATCTTCTAACTTGTTTTTGACGTCTTTGGCTCCAGCCGATGGATTCTTTTTCATCCAATCAGTCACCCTATTTGAAACCCAAGACTTACAAGCCATCTTGCCGTTGACCATAGTAGTTGATGGACAAGCGTGTTCATGTGGTAGCACCTTCACCTATAATTACATGAGTTTCGTTAGTTCATAACTACATAAATTTACATGAGTAGCTAAGTATACAGGCTTACCTTGAAAACATTGCTTTCATGGATAACAGAGGCATGAACTCTCCAGGGACAGCTAGGATTTCTGCATTTTCCTATGAACCTCTGCTTATCGGTCTTAAGAGTAACAACTTCGAACTCGTTCTTTATAGCAAAATGCCGTAATGCCTTCCTAAAGGCATAAACATCGGGAAATAACGCACCAGCCTCTATCTTGGGATTTTCAGGATCAAGACTAAATTCCTTTTCACACTCAGCCACACCCTCTACACTTGGTTCGTCATGCATACTACTTGGCTCAATATGATCAGAATCAACATTAACCTCCTGTGCGACATTAACCTCATCGTCAACATCCGAAAAGTACATGAACTTATCGTGTAAAGCCACATAACCATCAGGTTCCACATCATCCACCTTTAAGAATCCTCCATGAGTGCTTCCTGCTTGGCTTTGGCTTCCAATTTCAATAGCCGGAGTTGGTTGGATTGGAGTGCATGGTACCGCCGCATCTGTGCCACTATATTTCAGATCACTCCTAGCCATAATAAATTGGCTCGTTCAATATCTGTTACAACAACAAAAATAATTATGCACTAATTATGCACTTAGGAAAGCAAAATTGATAAAGTTTTTGCATCTAATTGATTAAAAATAGTACCAGTATGATTGTATTGAGCTGGTACTAAGTATGATGCACTAAGTTTTTGCATCTAATTGTACCAGTATGATTGTATTAATTAAAAATCACTGGAATGCCATAAAGTTTTTGCATCTAATTATGCACTAAGTATGATTGCATCAAATTGGTTTGGTACTATTTTTAATCAAATTGATCAATCACTGGAATGAAAAATTGCTAAAAATTGAAGTAGCGATTCCACTAAAGGATCACATCTAAAAATCTAATTGATAAAGTTGAAAAAATAGTTGCCTACACGAGTCCACTTGAAGTAGCGATTAGATGTTGGCGCTACTAGTTGAAAAATTGAAGTGGAGAATTGGTTACCAGTACTACTATCTGTTACCAATACTACTATTCTTCAAGTGGAATCTCTTTGGTACTGGTCACAGACAAAAATAGTTGTTGTTTAGCGCTACTAGTACATCGAGTGGGAGCGATTGATCCAACATTCAGTGGAGAATCTAACCTGGAGCATCACCGACTGTCGACGGAGCGGTGAGAAGGTGGCGGGGGAAGGTGGCGTCTGCAAGCGAAGGTGGCAAAGGAGGAATTTCAGTCCTGTCGCGCAGTGTCTTCCAAAGAGAAGGTGGCGTCTCTTGCCTACACGAGTCCTGTAGAGAGGGGTTTTAAGTTTTGAGTTCGAGAGAGAGGAGTTCGAGAGACAGGGGTTTTAAGTTGTTTTAAAATTGAGTTTGGTTTATTTTGATAAGTTGGTTTTCTAAAAAAAAAAATAAAAAAAAATCTGACAGGGGCAGTTTGGTCATTTTGAAATATTAGAATTTATAAATTGAGTCAAAATAGGGATAATGGCAAAAAAAAAAAATAGGGATTGAGTTTTAATGATATTTTGACAAATATTGTTTTTTGAGTGGTATTTTGACAAATTTGAAGTTTTCGAGTGGCACATAACAAATTTTCCCCATAAAAAAATAAATTACAGATAATTTTTATACGGACCGGCCCAAGATTCATTTACTAACCATCTGGCGGCCCACCTCAAGTCCCACCTGGCTGTACAGCTTCTTCTCCCACTCTCTCTCTCTCTTTCATTAATTCACGAAATATACTGCACACTATGAGCAAATATCTACTCCGATCATCAATTGGTCTCCTCCTCCTGTGCATTTGCCTTTAAAGAATCGGCAAAAAACCGAATCTGAAGAATCAGTCACTCAGAAACAAACTAGTTGGAAGAATCGGCGCAACCGACGGTGAGTCTCTTCCGCTTGAAGTGTTCTTCCGCCCAAAATCCGGCCAGTCGGTTTGGAAAATGGTCCAATAATCGGGTCATGGGCAGCAAATTGATTTTCCAAACCCGGTAGCAAAAATGTACTATTGCTTTCTATGGTAGAAGGTCCTAATTTTGAGTATGGTACTTCACAAACAGTAGAATAGTGGGGGCCTGGGCCCTAGCTGGCCACCTGAAGTTCATATTTTATATTACCAAAACATTTCAATGAAATATGCAGCAATTATGGGAGAAACAAGGAAGAAGTGAAAGTGATGTTAAGCTCCTCATATTTTTGTTCATTTGTCGTAGGCAAAATGGACAGAAGAAGTATAGGGGCACTAATAAACAGCATATCAAGGCTTTTGCATCTAGTTTCTTGTCAGACCAGCAAAACTGCAGCAATAAATGAGTTCAAGTGCATAGTTGGCATGTTAAAGCCGTTAAAATGCATTATAGATGAGGCATTTGGTTCTCCCTTCCCTTGGGACGAACGGCTGGTGACAGCAATTGAGGAGCTTGACATGGCTGTCAATGAGGCTCGAGATTTTTTGGAGAAAGGGCCTCATAGGTTCGGCAAGATCTACAGTGTGAGAGCTCGCTCGCTTCTGTTTCTTTTCTTTTTCAACTTATTCAAACTAGACTGGTTATTTTATTTCATTAAGAATTGGTTATTGTTGCCTATTTTTTTTTATTTACAGTTTATGAGAAGCAGCCAAATGGCGTCAAGCATACGCAAGTTGTCAATGCGCATTTGTCAACTCTATAGCGATTTGCTTCCCGCTTATTCCTTTCCTTCTCTGTTGTCTGCCACTCAGGTACTTGGTGTGACCTAACAAGGTGGTATGTTATGTGCTTTTTAATTGTGTATTCTTGTTGTTATTTTCAAAATCGGCAGCAAATGATTATACCATTTTGGTTGTTACTGGTTCAATTATGTACTGGTCAAAATTTCTGCCAGTTCTTAGTTGTTATGTTTGTCCCTGTCTCTTTTATATCGTATCGTTACTTAATTTTGGCTTAATGATGCTCATTGAGGCCATTTGTATTCCCAAATAGGGTTCAATGTCCAGATATGGCCACATGATATCAAAGGAAACAAATACCGAATATAAATAGTCAGTAGTAACTTCATTGAGTCCTGTTCCTGGTATGTTCCAGCCCAAATTTCATGTCTTAATTAGATCATTTGCTGGAAAAAGCCTGTTGATGTCCCAACTTTTTGATCCAGCAATGCATGCGGGAGCTTGAATGTAGACAAAGGGATCCACTGACAGAACTGATAGTGGTTGCTCAGATGGACCTCAAGGATAACCTCGTTCCCAGCATAGAAAAGATTTTGAAGATAGTGGACACTCTTGGTCTTGCATCAAATGAGGAATTGCTGATGGAAAGCATAGCACTCGAAAAGGAAAGACTGAAGCTCGAAACCAAGCATAAACCTGAAGACCTTGCCATGATAAATCAGATGATTCAACTTGTTTTGCATATCCGATATTGTGTTGCAAAATTTGAGAAATATAGCTCCGTAAATGGGGTCTTGATCCCTACCCATTTCAGGTGTCCTCTTTCTCTGCAACTTATGGTGGACCCGGTAATCCTTGCCTCGGGACAAACATTTGAGAGGTCTTACATACAGAAGTGGCTTGATAATGGGCTAAGAATTTGTCCCATGACCAGGCAGAATGTTCAACATACTGATCTTGTTTCAAATTACACTGTCAAGGCATTGATCTCAACTTGGTGTGAAGAAAACAATCTCATGCATCTTGAGTCCATTTCTTGCAATGAGTTTGTGAGCCCCTTCATGATAAGCCCTTCGCAGTGTAGAGAACCAACTTTCATACCCAATACTAAACCTGTTAATCGAATACAAGCACAAAAATATGAGATTTCATGTGTAGATGGAGAGGAGGAGAGTTCCTATTGTACCAGCGACCATCAAATGCAAAGAAGCTATTTCCTTGATCATAGGAGCTCTAGTACCCGTAGTGATTCTAATTCGAGTGTGATCTCCAGTATTGATGTACTAGTGAGTAAATTTGATGAAAAATTGAGCTCTCCTTTCAGTAAGGATGTCAGACCCTTACTCTCTCCTGATTTGTCCCGCACTAACTCATCAAGTACAACCCATGATGATTCGACAACCAGTTTTCATGTAGAAAAGCTAGTGGAGGGACTAAAAGACCTAAACCCTGATACACAAGCTACATGTGCATATGAGCTGAGGCTTCTCTCAAAAAATAACACCGAAAACCGCATTCTAATAGCCAAATTAGGATCCATTCATCCTCTCATTTCATTGCTTCATTCAAAATGCACTGATGTACAAGAAAACGCAGTCACTGCTCTGCTTAACCTATCTATTAACAATGGGAACAAGGGTCTAATAGCTAAAGCTGGTGCATTACAATCTCTCATTTACGTGCTCGAGTCTGGTACACCTGTGGCTAAAGAAAATGCAGCTGCAACCTTGTTCAGCCTCTCTACACTAGAAGAGTACAAGATCAAAATTGGTAGCTCAGGTGCAATCCACGCATTAGTTGATTTACTAGGCACCGGTACTTTGAGAGGGAGAAAGGATGCTGCCACAGCACTGTTCAACTTGTCAATCCAACATGAAAACAAGGCACGCATAGTGCAAGCAGGTGCAGTCAGGTACCTGATATTGCTGATGGATCCCAGTACTGGGATGGTAGACAAATCTGTGGCGCTCTTGGCAAATCTATCGACAATACATGAAGGTCGTGTTGTGATTGTTCAGGAAGGTGGTATTCCTTTGCTGGTTGAGACTTTGGAGACTGGTACGCAGAGAGGGAAGGAGAATGCTGCATCTGCTTTGCTGCAGCTCTCTATTAATAGCACCAAGTTTTGTAGCCTTGTTTTGCAAGAAGGCGCTGTGCCCCCTCTTATTGCCTTGTCTCAATTTGGTACACCTAGAGCAAAGGAAAAGGTATGCAAACTATGCTATTCATTTTACCTTCATTTTGGTACAACAATGTGCAGTGCTCCCATGTATTTCCGCACTTCAAAATTCCAGTTCTGATATGGTCTGTAAGATGTCAAAAAGTCCTTTTGTTTTATTTTTTCCTCATGTCTTTTCTGTTTCTTTATTTTCCCTCGGATTAAATCATGTGTTCACCCCTGAATAATGTGAAGAATATTATCTGTTCCCCGTAAATCTGGAGATACCCTGGATATCCATACAAAACTACCTCAATAGCACAGGACACTTTCTAGCACAATTCCATCAGTAGGACGATCACAATATTTACCAAAATATTGTCTCTTTACACATTTCTCTCCTTCAAATATTCCTCACCCTTCCTCTGGAACTGTGGTAGAGAGCAGGCAAGTGATTTGGAAAGGAAATCTAAGCAGGGGTGGATCTAAGGCATAGCCAAAGGTGGCTAAGCCACCCCTATGATTTCAAAATTTTAATTATGCATATATAAATTGAATTGAATTTTATTTTTTCTAAACTTTTTATATAGTCCAACTAAATAACGTATGTTTAGTTGTAGCCTACTGGTTAAAGCTATGTTTTATAGTTGGAGGTCTTGGATTCAAATCCCACTCGTAACAATTGTGCATTTTAATTTTCAGCCACCCCTATCAAAATTTTCTAGTTCCGCCCCTGAATCTAAGAACTATAAAACCATGATAAATTTGATTCAATTTTTTCAACAGTGAAAGCGTCATCTTCTAATTTATTTTAGCTGGCTACCATGTTAAAATAATAGGGAATTATTGATACAGATTAGACAAGTCTGATGGCTGAGTAATGGTTGGGTTATATGTGATAATTTACTAGTTTAGAGGGCATATGTAAGTATTTGGTGATTTTGTATAGATGTCCATAATATTTCATGTATTACTGATATATATTTATTTTTCAAGTTTTGTGTGTGCTGTTGAAAATTTGAAATGTAGCCTTTTCCTTTTTTCTTTTCCTGCTTGAACAAGAAGGGATTGTGGGAGGAGAGAGGGAGAGTAAGGAATACACACACACACACACAGTACTAATATGCTCGGGTCACAAGTTTTGGTACTGTCCAAAATTTACAATGTTTGATTATTGACATGTAAATCTGCAAAATCATATGCTGCTGCAGGCACAACAGATTTTGAGTCACTTTAGGAGCCTGAGAGAGAATACTGTCCGAAAGGCGAGGTGATATGACAAGCTTAAAATTATGCTCTTCTATGAGCAGGCGAATGCTATCAATAGAAGAAATTTGTAGACAGTGGTGATATTATTATTGCTTCTTTCCAGGGATCTGGGATCTGTTTTCTGTGGATATAATTGTAAGACAACCAGATGGTTTTCTGTACATATAATTTCCTTTATTCTTTTTGAGCTTACATTGTATTTTTTTTTTTTTTTTTACATTTTCCATTATTTGGGGAAAGACTCGTTTGCCCTTACTATTGTAGTTATGATAAGGACTTGTAGCCAGTAATAGATCATAACTTGTGACATTTTTTTAGTTTTACCTTCTTGCATGCTGGCTTTAAACTTCATCAATGAAAAATTCTGCATGTTACCGTAAAAAATTAATAAAAAAGGTAAAAAAACATATGTATTTATCTCAAAGCCGACAATTAGATATCAATGAGGCCGCTAAAGGTGAGTCATATGGGCCTTCATAACTGATTCTGGATCAAGCTTGGAATTGGTACGATTTTGACAATAAGAGATTTCAGGCTTTATCCTTTAGAATCGAGCCTGACAAGACCTCTTAACTTTGATGCAGCCCTCAATTATTTCTCTATTATTTAAGCAAGTGAAATTGTATTTTTTTTGTTTTTGAAATAAATGTATTTGATCGAATTTAATAGTACTGTTAGACGCCAATAATGACAACTGGATCCAGTGCATTATTTCCATAGCCGCGGATGTTGGGATATTGAGTCCAAAGCACCAAATAATGCCACGTGTCAGTGTGCCTATGGTTCCTCGCAGACATGATACTAAAAACACGCCATTAATTGATTTGTTTTTATTTGAGGGCATTGTCTATATGTTTTATGAGATTGGAGTACGTCCGATGAGATAGGAGTAGGTCCAATGGGCATCGGACCTACTTTTTATGTTCAATTAGCTCTAACATCGTACGATTATCATTGAGATTTGTGCACACGAAAACTGAAAAATACTTGTACGGATTTTAATGAGTTCACACGAATCTTAATGCAGATTTGATGGTCATTTCATCCATCGAAAAAGGTAGGTCCGATGGGCATCGGACCTACTCTCATGTAGGGGTCACACAGCTAGTGACAGATCTACTTAGATTCAATGAAATTAATTGATTCCATTTAATTTTAATTTTTTATATTTATATTTATTTTCTATATAATTTAGCATAAAATGTCATGATACAGTAACATTGACGGAATCAAATCCTCTGTTTATCGGTGGGCAGGATTTTCTTGCCAACCATAAAAACCAACTAATCTATATGCACCACGTGGATTCTTAATGAAGGTTTTTTCCATAATTTGCCGTTCATATTTGAAAATTTATAATTCAAATTGCACATAAAATTAAATTATTATATTGAAACTCTATCCTGTGATATTTTTTATAACTTCACTTTTTTTTCATAAAAATAATATCTTGTGGTATTTTTTCATAAATTTATTTTCATTTATATTCATTATAATAATTATCCTCTAGATAACTTTTGGTATTATTAATTATTTCATAAAAGATAAACTGGATTGTTATTTTCTATTTTTGTTCATTATGCGAGTTAATAGTGTGCTTAGAAAAGTTACCGAGTTAGTCTACAAGTACTAATAACGGACTCAGTATTTAATTATTGAAAAACAATTTTTCAAAAAAAATATATTTTTCATTGAGAATTCAGAAAATTTACAAATGAACACTACAGCAGAAACGAGCATCACCGGTCTCTGAAAGTCAAGGCACCGGTCGCTGATAGTAGTTTTGGTCGCTGATAACCTGGTCGCTGAAAGTATGGTCGCTGATGCTTTCCAAATGACGTCACCGGTCGCTGAATGACGTCATCCCGGTCTCTGATATGTTATCAGAGACCAAAATATTGTGGTTGCTGAAATTAATTGGTGACGTCATTTTAAGATATCAGCGACCAAATGTTTAGTCGCAGATGCTCTAAACCGGTCACTGATGGTCTTTTGTAAATTGTTTTTTTTTTTTCTGATTTTGTTTTTTGTATTGTTTTTATTATTGATATTTCGCCGTTTAGAAATTATTATCACATAAAAAAAAACAATCAATATTTATCGCATCGATATTCCAGATACAAGCAATAAAAACACATAAACAATCACATATAAAACAATCAACATAAATAACGCATAAAATCGATAATACAATCCACATAAATCTGTCAACCTAAACGGTACCGAACCCCTACGGCGCGAGCGAGTGGCAACGAAGGAGAAAAGCGATACCGAACCCCTACGGCGCAAGCGAGTGGCAGCGGGTGAATATCTTGATTTTCTCCTAAAAAATAGCAAACATCAACAATTTTACTAAAAACAGAAAGAAAAAAAAAAATCAATTCTATAGGAAAAAAAAGGAAAAAAAATACAGAAAATAATAGAAAAAAAGAAAAACAATAAAAACAGAAAAAAAAAACCACCATAAAAACGAAAAAAAATATAAAAACAGAAAAATAGAAAAAAAAAACGAAAAACAGCAAAAAAAAAAAAAAGGGAAAAAACAAAAGAAAAACAGAAATAAAAAAAAACAAAAAACACAAAAACAGAAATAACAAAAACAGAAAAAAAAAACGAAAAAAAAAAAGAAATAAAAAGGGATTAAAAACAGAAATAAAAAAAGCAAAAAAAGAAGAAGAGAAAAACAGTAAACAAAACAAAAAAAAAACTAAAAATGAAACTAAAAACAACAATAAAAAACTAAAAACTAAAAACTAAACTAAAAACTAAAAATAAAAAACGAAACTCAAAATGAAAGAAAATCGGTGTAAGGACAACATCATACCGACAAAGAAGATAGGCGACGGCTGAACGGCGGCAGAATCGGCGGAGTCGACGCGCGGAATCGGCGGAGTCGACGCGCGGAATCGGCGGAGTCGACGCACGGAATCAGCGGAGTCGGCGGAATCGGCGGAGCAAAAAAACCTAAAATTTGGAAACGCGCGGCAGAGAAAAGAAAAAAGAAGGGTTCGGTGATTTTTTAGCGAAAAGTTTCAGCGATCGGGTTAATTTCGTCTCTGATAGTATTGTCGCCGGTCTCTGAAAGTGTTTCAGAGACCACTAATTTCGTCTCTAATAGTATTTGTCGCCGGTCTCGGAAAGTGTTTCAGAGACCACTAATTTCGTCTCTGATAGTATTGTCGCCGGCCTCTGAAAGTGTTTCAGAGACCACTAATAGCGCCGGTCGCTGAAAAAGCTGGTCGCTTTTTTTGGCTTTGTTTTTTTTAAAGAAAAAAGAGAATCAGCGACCAAGTAAAGTGTCGGTCACTGATACCAAAATCTGCTGTAGTGGAAGAAGTAAAGCTATAAAAAATTACAGAGGAATATATAAATGAAATTGTTAAAATCTTCATTGAGAGCCCACGTGACGCATGTACATTGGTTAGTTTTGATGGTTGGCAGGAAAATTCTGCTCACTGGTGGGCAGATGATTTGATTCCAACATTGACCTCTATTTTTTCAGATAATTTTCTATATAATTGATTTCTATAGTTCGAAATTTTTAAATGATTGATGTCATATGTGTTTAACCTCATTATTCGAAAGTCTAGTTCCGCTCCAACATGCAACAAGACTAATTATTACTATTTGTTTTAATTTATCTCCTGCCGAAGTTCTGTCAAATAACAATAAATAAAGGGAGAATTTCATGTATATCCCTCAAAAGTTTCAATATTACGTATTTATCCCTCTAAAATCAATAATTACATATTTATCCTTAAAAATTGTAGAAACTCACATATTTGTCCAATTCATTATATTTAACATTAATTTTTTATGTATTCCCATTTTATCCTTCTTCTATTTTTCTTTCTAAGGTCAGTGTGTTAGAAAGCAGTATTAAAACGTATCAGTACATTGCCGTACCAGTACTGAACCATATTGTACCAGTACAACCATTGAACCGTACCAGTACCAGAACTGAACCGTACAGTAACAAATTACACTGAACAGATTAAAGGGCGACTCAACAGATTAGAGAGAGATGAAGGGTATAATGGTCATCACAATATTAATTAATATTTAAAAAAATATTATTTAATTATTTTTTAGAGATATTTGATATATAATAGAGTTAGATTGGACAAATATGTGAGTTTCTATATTTTTTAAGGATAAATATGTAATTATTGATTTTGGAGGGATTAATACGTAATATTGAAACTTTTGAGGGATATACATGAAATTCCCCCATAAATAAATAATATAAGATAAATAAACAGATAACAAAGAAAAGAAAATAAGGGATGGATATATATAGCATGGTGATAGTGTCTATTGTAACTGCAGTAATTCCAGGTACTATTTAAGCAATCTGATTATTTGTCATTTTTCTTTCTATTGATCAGCTACCATAAATTAATTGGGTAATTATAATTTTCCCCTGTGTTCTGTCCCTTAATCGTCCCCCGATCTCATTTCCTTCCGATAAGTTCGTTAGTGAACTATTTTTTCCAATTTGAAATAAAAAAATTACTTCAAAAAAGAAAAACAAACTCAGCCTCTCTCTTCCTCCCCACGCGGCCGCTGCCCCTGCTACCTCAATAGGTCAGATCTGCACCTCACCGCTCTCCTCTCCGACTCTTGTTCCCTCTCACATCGCTTCTCCTTCGATCTCTCCATCCTATCCTTTGTCCTCCGTTGCGATCGCATCCCCTCCGCTCAAGGTTTCTCTTTCTCTGCTAGGGTTGCCTTCTCTGACTACGATTTTCTACACGAAGCTAGTTCAAGTGTCAACCTTCTATCTCGGTGGTTGCTTCTCTCTGCTAGAGCGCTACGCAGTTCTTTGTGCCAAGTCACAATTTAGCCGTTCGATCTCCTCTCAAGTCTCAACTACAGTGATTAGACACTAAATTGCCTAGCTAAGGGTTTGTCCCTCATCTTTCTATCGTTTCTCACTCGAAACAACAACCATACGATTTTGCAATAATTTCATCAAAGCTCTGGTATATTTCGGTAATATCTTTATATAGTGTTCTAAAACGGGCCGGACCGGGACGGATCGGGTCCAACCCGCCCGGGTTCACGGGTTGGCCGGGTACGGGTTCGGCGGGTAAATTTTTTGAAAGTCTACCCTTACCCGCCCGTGGACCCTTACCCCCACGGGTTGGCGGTCCGGGCAGACCGGGTTCACGGGTTGGTCCGGACCGGGTTTTTTTTTTTTTTTTTTTTTTTCTGTTTTTTAAAAGAAAATATTTGATAACAAAAATAAATTATTTGATTAAAAGAAAACAATTAAAAATTTTGAAATATTTGAAATGTAATGCTTTATAAATACGAATTATTTGAAATTATTTGAAAACAATTTAGATTTTTTAAAAAATACGAATTATTTGACCGGACCGGGCGGGTATGGGTTCACGGACCGGACCGGGCGGGTACGGGTTCACGGGTTCACGGGTCACGGGTTAGGCGGGTTTTGATTTCAAAAATCAACCCTTACTCAGATTTTTGCCCGGTCCGCCCAACCCGCCGGACCCTCCGAACCTGTGCACGGACCGGACCGGACCGGACGGTACCCGGGTCATGGGCGGACCGGACCGGGTCACGGGTCACGGGTTTATTTTAGAACACTATCTTTATATTGACTTTGATCTCATTCACTTGTTTCCTCTTTTATTATTGGGATGGGTAATTTTTGGGATAAATTGATGTGAAAAAGGATGACGTCAGGTTGAGATTTAAAAGTTGTCAGTTTAGCCACTAATAGTGTTTTTGGTTTTGTCTTCTTCAATACCGTAGAAATTGTTGAATGCATTTTTTATTACTTTTAAATACTTGCTAAACATTACCTTACTGATTGCATGCCCGGTGCGGTTGACATTGGTTGGTAATTTGATACATAGCGGTTGGCGTTGTCTCAGTCGGTCGGATATGCGCCTCACTACTCTCCTCTTCGACCCCCGTTCCCTCTCATATCGCTTCTTCTTCGATCTCTCGATCATATCCCTTGCCCTCTGCCCAAACAAATTCCTTCATCACTTCAGGAGGGTGAGAGAGCGCCACCTAAGAAAGGCAAGGAGAAAGGCGCATCTGACTCTGCTGCCGCACTCGCTGTCCCAGATAATTATGACAGGTGCAGTCAGTTTTTCTGATAATTATGTATGAATACTTTATATAGGACGGTGAATACTTTATGTGTTGGGTATGAATACTTGGAAGGGTAATCAACTGTTAAATTGCTTGGATTCATAGTATGAATATCTCAATACTAAATTGCTTGGATACTTATGAATGAATAAATTAGGCATGATTATAAATATTTGTATTATATTAGATATGAATAGCTAGTATTATTGTTGCAGTTAGTCTTCTGTTAAGTATGAATGAATATTCTATGTATGAGGTTGAATAATTTGTTGACTAGTGATGAACACTTACTATTACATGTACATTTGGACTCTAACAAGTATGATGAATACTTTATATTTGAATATATTAGTTGTTATTGTATGCATGAATACTTTATATTTGAATATATTAGTCGGCTGTTCAAGCTTGAACCAATTTCAATATAATTTTTTTGGTTTGAACAAATACATACAACCATCTACTTAACCATTAGGTTTGGCTTATCCTGTGACATATTTTTTCGATGTAATCAAGTATATGAATGAATACCTACTCCTAACAGGTAACAATTTATTTTTGATATATTGTTAATATGTTTCACTGTATAAGGTGAATACTTCATTGTATATGAATGAATACTTTATGGGTGTGAGATTCATAGTGTAATTTGAATTTTTGAATTGAAATGACAATATGATATATAATGAATACTTTATGACTTGTAGATGCATATTACACCTAAGAGGAAGCGTGCAAGGCTAAGGACTCCAATTACTACTCATCTGCCACCGACGCATTTCGTGTCATGAAGAGAACTGCTGCTTTGACTGATTTGTTCCGCTGGTACGAATCAAAGAGAAGAGTATCTTAACAAATTTGTTTATTCTTTCCATGACGAGGATGGTCGATGCAACTTCTATCAATTTAATTTAATGATCCAATGCTCATGTGATGGTTAATGTTTTAGTACTCAATTGAATTTAGATATGATGTTCATGATTTGATACATTATGATGAATACTTAGTATTACAAGTGCATTTAGTTATTCTGATAATTATGTATGAATACTTTATGTAGGACGATGGATACTTTATGTGTTAAGAATGAATACTTGAGGGGGTAATTAACTGTTGAATTGCTTGGATTCATAGTATCATATTTTAATACTAAATTATTTGGATAATTATAAATGAATAAATTAGGAATGATTATAAATATTTGTATTACATTAAGTATGAAAAGCTACTATTCCTGCTGCAGTTAGTTTTATGTTAAGTATGAATGAATAATTTATGTATGAGGTTGAATGATTTGTTGAGTAGTGATGAATACTTACTATTGTATGTACATTCAGACTTCTGACAAGTATGATGAATACTTTATGTTTGAAATGGATTAGTTGCTATTGTATGGATGAATACTTAGTTGCTACTGTATGGATGAATACTTAAGTATTAAATATTTTATGTTTGAATCACAATGTATACTTAATTCATTTGAGATTTACATATTATCGTCTTTTATTGTTGACAGATTTATAATTCTTGCTAAATAAATACTTGCTGGTAAATAATTATCACATAAATACTTTATTTTTTGTGAGTGAATACTTTATGTTTATGGATGGATATTTTAGAGTTAAGTCATCCACTCTTTTATTGATGACTGGTGAAATTTTTGCTGAATGACTACTTTCTGATAAATACTTATTAAGTGAATGCTTTTGTGTTTAAGAATAAATACTTTCACAGTTAAAGATGAATACATCACTGACAAGTATTTTACTTTTTTAATTGAAGTGTTATTTGACATATTCTTATTTTAGAAGTCTGGCTAAGTAATAATTTTATGTTCATATAAGTATGAATACTTTGCTGATAAATCATTCATAGGGTTAAATACTTTATGGGTGAGTGACGTGTCCAGTTTTTTTTTAAATACATGATATCTTATAATGAATACTTGATGTATTATAGATGAATACTTGCGCGCAACAACTGTAAAATCTTTCAAATACTAGGCGTTCTCCAAATATTAAGTGGTCCCACAGTTAGTTAATAGTTACTCAGATAGTTATTGACTGGGGGACAAAATGGGGAATTGATTAGCGAAACAGCTAGGTGAATCATAAGGATGAATACTTACACAACTAGGATGAATACTTGCTCAATGATGTATGAATACTTGCATGATAAGGATGAATACTTGTGCAACCAGCAACTCGAAAGTATGTCATCATGGATCTCATTTGAAAGAGAAAATTATGTAGAAGACGTTCGCGGTTTTAGATTTGAAAATTTTCTTACAGATAGTCAGAAATATTGGTTAGATTGAACGGAGAAAAAACAAACCACCTCTAAAAACGTGTAAAAGATGATGAGTGATGTGTCCAGTTTTTTTTTCTTATCGTAGTTGAATACATTTGTGTCTCTGGTTGAATACATATGTTCTTTGGAATGAATACTATCGAATGTTTTTACAGTCTGAAGTATTTTTCCGCGATTAACGCGTTTTCAAAACTGTTTTATGCGTTTTTTTTTTGTCTTTTAGCAGGTTTCAACTGTTTTTATTCGGGGGACTGTTAGGGGACGTTTCATGGGGGACAGCTAGGCGTTCCCAAATTAATTTGTTTAGGATGAAACATAAACTTTAAACAGTCTTTTGATCATGGCCTCTAATTTATCAGAACCAGATGTTTCTAATTAGCGCCATTAATAATTGTAAAGAGTGAATTTCTATCTAAACATCAAACAGTTTTGTGCAAAAATTGCATATTGCTGCAATTCACACAATACAAATTAGGACTTTTTTTTGGTTGTGTGCTTATAAAGAACAAACGGCTCACTAACTTTTTTTTTTTTTTGCACAAATTGTATAGTGATTCCATGTAATACTGATTTTACCATTTTTTTCTAGGAGACTATAATTAAAGTTCCTAATTTTTAATTTATGTGGTACTAATTATTCAGGAATTCCCTATATACGGTGCCGTTAATTCATACCGTCTGAGGTAACTCAAAATTTTGAGTTGATATAGAAAATTCGGACCGTTCAGGAACTCCATGTGTGTAGTTTTTTACACACTTGCCTCAAGTCAGAAAAAAAGAAAGAAAGAAAAGGATTGTGATAGGTTAGTGAGCCAACATAAAATACATATTTTTTTATTTTTTATGGAAATTAAATTCTCAATTATGGTTGGGTTTCTTTTTTATCCTACTCCAATTAATGTATCTTGTTTGGAACTGAAAACTAGATTGTTGTTGTTGTTGTATTACTTTGTGAATTCTTATTTCTGAATGTCCTCATTGAATAAAGATCTGATTCTTCTTTATTGCATAAGATATTCACCTTCACCCTATTGAATTCACATCCTCTGAGACATCTCATATTTTGCGTTATTTTTTGGGAAATCTCAACCGTTCAAATACGTTATGCATGAATTTCAAAGCTCAAATAATATTGGCCCCTTGCGCTATTCCTGAATAGATACCGGACATATCGGTCACGCAAAATATGGGATATCTTAGAGGATACGCACTCCACTCCGGTGCCATCACTTGATCCATTTGTGGGTTTGGATCCCCTCAAGTAACTCAAAATTTGAGTTTGGATCCGGACCGTTCGATCAAAATCCAAACTAATTCGGTCCAAGTTAGAATTTGTGGAGTCTCTTTTAATATTAGATTATGCGCTTACTCTGAATATATGGCACTTACAAAACTACAATGATGTGCACTGAAGTTTTATAGGCACCATATATTTAGAGTAAGCGTAAAACTTTAGTGATGTGCAGAATGCACACCACTGAAGTTACTTTGTTAAATTTGAGTTATTCTGTAGGCGTCATATATTCGAGTAAGTGCAAACTTTTGAGTTACTTTGTTAAATTTGAATTCTGCAAATGGACCAAGTATTTTACTGTATCGGTGAAGAATGCATGGGCATTATGGGTAGAAACCAGGGAAGGACCGTAAGGGCAATGGGCAGAGAGTGATCTGCTGATATAAATTGTGTAAGTACGTTTATGCTCTCTTTTTTTAGATCAAATCATATCCATGGAATGGGACAGGGACGTGAGACCAGAAACCAGCCTTATTTTATATTTCTGATGAACTTTTAGGAACAGTATAGTGACAAGTCTATAAAGGACTGAAATAAGATAAAACTTAATTTATGAGTGAACTTAATTTTTTTTTTTTTTTGTTGGCTTCTTGTCTCTAGCTAATTCATTTATCTAGCTTTACTCATTGAATTTTATTCTTTTGATTCAAATTTCAAATTGAAAAATTATCCTCTAATTTAAATTCAAATTAACCCTTAATTGGCAATCAAAAGTTTCAATTTATTAGATTCTACATTTAGCATTTATATATATCTAATCATAAACTTCAAATATGTGGTGAATAATCTCATTTGTTTTTTCTTATAATGAATAGCTATATATATATTAGTGATCATCTAGTAGTTTCTTTTTATCCATGGAAACATCCGCGCAGTAGTTGTGAGTAATTAATGTATCAGAGATATATGATTCTTGAGAACTAGTTTTTGGTCTAGTGGCTAAGATACATGATCTCTATGTGAGAAGTCATGAGTTTGAAACTCAAATGAGAAAAATTATTTGTTGTAATAATAGAGGTATTAAATAGTTAGATGACTTGACCTCTAACATTTATTCAAAAAAAGATATATGGCTCTTCTGGTTCATCCTCACTGGATTAATATTGTTTCTCATATATTATTCTTCTCCTTCTCCTCAAGCAGACCATCATCCTCATCGATATCCATAATACATATATGATGAGAATGATTCTGCATTTTGCCTAAAAGTATTTACAGTAATTCATTTTTCCCACTTTTTTCTGCATTATTGCCCCCCCCCCATGATATTGATGGTAAAAGTTAAAAAAAATTTAAACTCATGCAACTTGTTTTACAGCAGAAAAAAATATCTTGTTCTTAAAAATATATAAATGAGAATTGATGATTCTTTTTGTTTTTTCTGCCTTATTTTCTATGATATTGACATATAATTGTTAAACAGATTATCACATCAGCATTTGTATTGATTTTCCATTGTTAATGGGTCCCATATATGGAATAGGATTGAGTTATAGAGATGTTGATAGTCTGAAATTGATTTAGCGAGAATTGCCAATTAAAGCTAATACGTGACAAAAAAAAAAGTCAAATTTTTATTATTGTTGGAACAGAAATGTTCTTAATACAAGCCAATATTTTCTACACTCAACTACACATAACATTATTTTTTTTTGAAGGTTAATGACTTTAATACTTACTAACAATTTGATTGATAAAAATCGTATATACAACGAGTCAAAGTGACTCTAAATTTCTAGATCTACTCATTTATTCTTACAAAATCTCCAAAATTACTCAAAATTACTCTAATCACTCTTAATTACCTCTAAATCCTTAGATCTACTCTTCTAATTCTACTTATATACGCTCATAATCATTCTAATATCTTAATTCCTCATCTTGCTTCACGACTGGATCAGTTATTTTGACCACCGACACACTTCGACGACCGGATTTACTCACCATCGTGCTCCAATTGAGATGAGGACTCTACACTCTGAGTTTCAACGATACCGCACTATCGGCTCCGTTCAACTCCGTTCCCTCCTCCCTCTCTCATTCTATTTTTCATTCAAAGAGATACAGATGAGGAAGAGGAGATAATATCGTTGTTTGAAAATGAGATCTAGAAAGAGTAAGATGGATGAAATGAGAGAAGGTAGAGGAGATAGTTTATTGGGTCGCTCTTTTTCCTCAACTACACATAACATTAGTAATTTTTTTTAAAAGCTGCAACCACTGCTCGTAGTGGTGGATTTAGTAAGAGATTATGGGGGTTAATTGACCCCCATTTTTTTTTTCTCCAAAAAATTGTATTAATGTATAATTTTGTATATAATTTACAATATTTCTCTCATCCGTCACAATATTGTTTTTTTGAGGATTATATAATTTACAATAAAATATCATAAAATGGTAAAATGATCCTCATTCTTCACAGAAAATTTTATATGATTGTCTCTCATAGTTCGAAAATTTGAATCTGCAGAAAAATATTATATGACTGACCCCATAATTCAAAAGTCTGACTTCGCCCCTGACTGCTCGTCCCTAGAAATACCTCCATATATATGTACAAATCTCCATGTATCAATAATATACCTTACGAAACCTAGATTTTTATTTCTTGTATAAAAGGAATTTTATTTTATTGAAACCCGTAGGCGCTTTGATTAAAATAACATTGTCATATACTCATATTACAATAAAAATAACAGTAAAAGGTAATCCTATTAAAGTTTTATTACGTGCGAATAATATAAAAGGCAGGGTCTACTGATGAAAAAATCCCTAATTCACTGCTAATTAATGGTTTCCGCTATCTGTTGCCTCTGTGTTTGTGTGCTTCTCCTTGTCCAATTCACAATTCTGTGAGGCTGGTCCATCGCTCTCCTCTCTGCATATCTCAGAAGGAATTAAAGATCCAATCGTTTTCAATTCCAATAAGCTTGAGCATGTTGGATCTGAAATGTGCCACTAATAAACCAAATATATTCCTTTAATATAACTAACTATGCTAAACGTGGTCCTTACCTAATTTTTGTAAATATTAGAAACATCACGATATAAAACTGTAAAAGTACCAAGACTGTACTCCAAATGATAATATGAATAACCATTAATTACTTGTCCGCTAAATTCTATTTATAGCCAGGATACTTGGTCCAAAAAAAAAAAAATTCAAGAATATACTTTAGTTATTATAAATTTATGTCACACCCGGCCCTATCGCACTTTTTGGGTCCCATCCTGCTTATAGCATAAAGTTTTATTTGCTCAGTGCCTCCTAGCTCCTCTAAAATAAATTATCTTGCATGCTTATATATTATTGAGCTATAATCATAAATTTAGCTCATACTCTTTTTTTTTTTGTTTTGAAAAACTTTGCAGAAGCTGCGAAATCACGAGAGAAATTCGAATTCTCAACCTAATTTGAATAACTATATATAGTCGTAGAACTTTTTTCCTAGCCAACTGTTCTACAGCCCCATCTCTTAGCTCATACTTTTCATTGCTTGAGTTCAACCTTCCTTATATATATTGAGCTCACAGTTTGAATGTTTTCTAAGGTGCATAAATTTGTATCATTTGTCATGTTTTCTAATATATAGCATTGATGACATTCATAGTACCCTGTAATTTTAAAGACATGCATTTCATACTTAATTTAATGAGAGGATTTTTTTTCTTTTTCTTTTACTGATGAATAGCTAGATAGCTAGTAAGAACCTATCATTGCAAATTCAGATCATCTAGCTTTATATGAAAGGTATGTGGTCCATATGATTTTTTTTATATAAATGAACCGTTCTTTATTGGCGGTATAATGTAGAATAATTAATATTAGATTGGATATATAATATGGACGTCGTTCCTGCTATTTTGATCTTGGCACGTACAGTAGAGCAGATGAGCAGGTTCGGACCCATAATTAGATATTTAAATTTATGACATGCATGCAGCTGTTTCTACTCGCAGCCTATCTGATTTAACATGAACCGTGCGCATGCAGCAACCAGTCATAGCTCATAGCTAGCTCATGCATGTTTCCTTGTTTCTGGTATATATATTTTTCCTTTTGTGTACGAAATAAACCATGCACATGGAAGGCACTTGGGTGAAGGTGTGCACGTTGTTCTTTCCTTTTCCCTTTCTTTCTCCAATGGCTCCTCTTTGCAAGAGCAGATAGTCAAATGGTCAGACTCCGACCGAGAGCAGGGCAGCCCCCGCCTAATGCCATTTATTGCTCTATTTACTTTGACATGCCCAACTTTGTCTTTTCTTTTCTGTTTCTTGATTCCTTGTGTTTTTCTCTCCTACAATCAATTATGTAACAATATCATTTATACGAGTAGAACTAGGGTGCTCCTAAGTTCATCCAACTTCTTGTGAACTTGACTCTAAAATATATCGAATCGACTTTAAACGATGAATTCAAACCGTTGAAATTCTTCTACCTAATGATTGATGCGTACACATGTGAAAATTTTAAAGTTTCTAATTAATTTAATATAGAGTCAAGTAGTCAAAGGAGTCCAAAAAATAAATGCATTAAAATTAATTTATAAACCTTAAACTTTTGACCACTTGACTCTATATTACATTAATTCGAAACTTTAAAATTTTCACATGTAGACCCATCACTCATTAGGTAAAAGAGTTTCAACGGTTTGAATTCATCGTTTAAAGCCGATTCGATATATTTTAGAGTCAAGTTCACAAGAGATTTGGTGAACTTAGGAGCACCCTAGTTCTACTTCATTTATACATATGTTAGGAGTTTAAATCATCTAACTATTTATTATTCACAAAAAATAATTATTTGATTTTTAAAATCTATGACTTTTTCATACAGAGAATATTGTATTTACCGCTAGTAAGGGGCGGATCCTTGCTCTTTTTCTTTGGAATTTTATTTGTCTTCTTTTGAAATCCTGATTTGTAAATATAGTTAAATTTAGGATAAAAAAATGGGATGAATTTTTTGAATTATAATTGGTAATATTTAGTTTTAGAAGTTAGAGTACTAGATATTAAAAATCAAAGCATTGAAAATTATAAGATAGAGTATTGTTTTTTATCTAGTATCTCATTAGCTAATGAGGTTGAACCTAATTAACTATTTAAACACGATTCGCTATTTACTTGCCAGTCTAACGAAAATCATAAATTATTGTTGTCACTGGACCAAAACCTGATACTCATTTTATAACAACAATATAAACTGCCAATTTTGACCTTCAAAGCACCCTTTAAAGAATGTGATATTGGGAAATTAATCTGGTTATTTTTAGCAACGAGAAAATTTAAAAATAGTAGTGTTTTGATTCAGCTACAGTAGTAAAGTGTATTAAACTGTGAGAAAACACACAATATAAAAATGCTTGTTAGGTGATATACATGATTTGATGCAATGATATATATTGTGTTGGTAATTTGGCATATAATTGATCTCTTACAAAAAATAAAATCAATCAAATATGACTAATATATATGTAATTCATGTGCAGATTACATGGGAATATTCGTTGTTAGTTTTATATATCAAATTTAAATGTACAATATTTCTTGCGGTTAATTCAGTCTTTTATCATTTCTTTCGTAGATGACAAATGTGAGATAATTATCATTATAACGCCAAAGCTAATAATTAAGCTGATATTCTAAAATACCTATATGCCTCCACATTAGCATTGGGATATCATAAATTCTAAATCCTAAATCCTAAACTCTAAATTCTAACTCTTTCACAGGCAGCGACGTGCAAATATACATTCTAAGAATGTGACAATATCGAAAGAGAAGGTAGCACAGTTGGTTAGGAAAAAATACTAAAACTGTTGTACCCAGAGGTCGAGAGTTCGATTCCCCCTCATGACTTTGCAGCTTCTGCGAAGGTTTAAAAATAAATGAGACAAATTGCAGGGACCTATGAAAACCAAGATTAATTGAAGGTCTGCAATGAGATGAAATCATTTATGGTTATCTTTTCTACCTGTAGTACAGTGAACATGTCGTCCTACATCTTCAAAAACTTATTGAATGTGTTTCAATAGCTAATCTAAACTGTTCAAACCAATCTATTACATAAGTGATATATTTACATGCCAAAATTATAATGTTTTGAATTCATTTAGTATAAGTCAAGCAGTCAAAAAATAAGAATTATAAGTTAATTTTAGTAGATTCATTTCTCATTATTTTTTTGACCTCTTGACTTTATATCAAATGAATTCAAAACATTATAATTTTGGCATGTAAATACATCACTTATGTAGTAGATTGGTTTCAACGGTTTGGATTAGTTATTGAAACATATACAATAAATTTTTAAAGAAGTAGTACGACATGTTATTATACTACACGTAGCACGCCAGTCTTTTCCTATATATATATATATATATATATATATATATATGAGTAGAACTAGGGTGCTCCTAAGTTCACCAAACGTCTTGTGAACTTGACTCTAAAATATATCGAATCAACTTTAAACATTGAATTCAAACCGTTGAAACTCTTCTACCTAATGAGTGATGCGTCTACATGTGAAAATTTTAAAGTTTCGCATTAATTTAATATAGAGTCAAGTGGTCAAAAGTTTAAGGTTTATAAATTAATTTTAATGCATTTATTTTTTGGACTCCTTTGACCACTTGACTCTATATTAAATTAATTCGAAACTTTAAAATTTTCACATGTAGACGCATTAATCATTAGGTAGAAGAATTTCAATGGTTTGAATTCATCGTTTAAAATCGATTCGATATATTTTAGAGTCAAATTCACAAGAGGTTGGGTGAACTTAGGAGCACCCTAGTTTTACTCTATATATGTATATAGTTGGATATCATTCTAGATTGAGAACTACGTAATATAGAATTTCGTATATAATTTTTTTTTTTATCAATATATTTGTTGGCAATTTGTCGCTGACTTTAAAAACAAAAATCATTTATAACACAAAGATACATAAATACTGACATAAGAAACAAGATAATTAATATTGAATGAAAATGAATTATATATAAAGAGTCCCACACACCCAAATACCCAATCGGCCTTCGACACAAAATGATCCACCACATATCAGGACACGTTTACCTGGTCCCGTTATGAGACATAAAGCTCTGTACGTAGGGCACCAAGTACAACATTGTTCAGACGCATGCTCGGATGCCTGAACACAAAAATTAAATTATTATGCTCCAAAGATTAAAAAAAAAAAAAAAAAAAAGCAGATTCAATTGGCTCTGTAAGAGAGAGAGAGAGGATTTGCTTTGTTGTAATGAGCGGAGGCGCGGGTCCTGGGGGCCCTCCTCTAGAGACCAATTCCATGTCCTGAATCATGAACACTGAACTGTTCCAGAACAGTATGTATAAAGAGAGAGAATGGTGAGGAATTAATTAACGTAGGATATGCGTAAAAGTTTATTTCGGCTACTTTGGATGTGAGAAAAATATAATCTAATTGGGTATTGATAATTTTTTTAATATTAACAAGCTTTTGTTAGTCTACGGTGGCGAGATTTCTAACGATCAATAATTCAAAATTAATCAGTTACCACTAATTGCATTAAAATTGAGTTTTTTTTACCACTGATGCAATTCCAATTTGCGCATCAAATTGGGCCTGTGCGCAAGCTCATAGTAACGCAGAGCTTTACCACTCATGCAATCTCAGTTTGCGCACCAAATTGGACCGGTGCTCAAGTCCAGATTGCGCACCAAATTTATTTTTTTAGTTATGTTTTGTGATGCATATAATTTATAGAAATTTGCGCATCAAATACAAAAATGATTGGCCTTGCACACCAAATTTATTTTTTTAGTTCTGTTATGTTGTGCGTATAATTTGTAGTATTAAATGTTGATCAGATTGTGCGTATAATTTGTAGTAATTTGCGCACCAACTTACTTAGTACAAAATATTGGTCAGATTGTGTGTATAATTTGTTGTAGTAATTTTTAGTTCAAAATTTTATTTGTTAAACATGTGCATTTATTTTTTACAATTTTTCAATCTAACTTCGATGCGGACATATAATTCTAAACAGCACATGACAAAATAGAATAGTACAGTAAAAAAAAATGGATTTTCTGGGTGATATTTTTTCAATTCTGAAGTTTAGGTGGTAACTAAAAAAATCGGATTTTTTAGATAGGCAAAATTTATATTGGTTTTAGAGATTTTGGAACGCATTTCGGTTCTCTTTTATTAATTTTTTTAAGGTGATTTGATATATAAGCGGAACGGGACTGAGTACTACTGGGTGTGTCCGGCTGAATACAGACTGCTCCGAAGTTTCTAGTAGACACAGTCACAGATGGATCCTTTTTTTTTTTTTTTTTTTTTGGGGGTGGGCGGTGTGGTAAAATTAGATTGTAAAAATTAATTCGATAAGGACGTGCGGAAAGATGTAGGATAATTTGGTAAAGATTAATTTTTTATTTCTTAATAAATTTTTTAAAAGTCTAATTAATCATAAAATAAAACAGTTAATTAAATATGTGATCTATTTATTAATTTTACAAACACATAAAACTTATGAGTTTTTAATTTTGATAGGAAACAATAAGTTTAAAATTCAACAGTCTATAAATTATATATTCATATCAATATGTTTTTGTAAACTCTTGATTCCAATCAAAATAAAGTTTTAATAATATAATTAATGTTTAGATGTGTAGAAAAAAATGATACATATAATGTACAATGAATTTAATTATTTTCATATTTGAATTAAATATTGTGTTATTAATTAAAGTTTTGAAAATAGAAGCCCAATGAAAACACTAAAAATAGAGGTATTTCACCTTTCTTATAATAAAAAAATTAGTATCGTGGCGTGTGTTGGAATAGAGAAATAGAATTCTCATAGAAAATGATATACTTTCATAAAAAGTAAGATCAATAAAAAAAATTAGTTAACAATATTCATGAATAACATTCAGATAGATTGGTTCTAAATTTAAATTTTAAATAAAAATGTCAATTATTAGTATGAATATCATCTGAATAATTTTATCATACTAATATTGTGTTTAAATTTTGATATTAAATTAGAATTAAATATCTTCATGAATATTGTATCACGATAAAATGTCAATTATTAGTATGAATATCTTCATGAAAAATGTCATCTGAATAATTTTATCATACTAATATCTAACTTATTTAATTCAATTATTTAATTCAAAAAATTTAAATTTTGAAGATATCATATTATACACCTTACATCTGTAAAAGAAAAAAACAAATATTCAATTGCTAAAATTAAAAATATCGAATAAAATTAGAAATGTTAAAGTTATATGGCTCATACCTTATTCCTCGCTCAATATTTTCCGGAAAACTATATTTTTGATATACACTCTTGAGGCATCATTTTTTCCAGCTAATAGAATAATAACCAACAAAAATACTCATTTAATTTTCAAATTTATGTTTTAATTATAAAATGTTAAGTTAAGACACAATGCATAGATTTAGATATGTGCTAGGTTTTTTTTTCTTGTAAAAAAAGGTGTAGGTTGTGCACCTCTCTCTTGTGAATGCTTCAAAACAGGTTACAACTTGCTAATATCAATTATTATGTTATTATAGATTAATAAGATTCAACTTATTTAAATAAAATAAGTAAATAATTAGCGATGATAAAAAATGAAGACATTACCAATCAATCTAATGCATAGAATAAATAAAAATAAGTGTGGCGAGTACGTGTGTAAAAAAATTTAGAGTTCTATACATAATAAAACTTTAAAAAAAGTGTGGCGAGTACATGTGTAAATAAATTTATAGTTCTACACATAGAAAAATATTAAAAAAATGCATATAATAAATAAAAAGGCAAATTATTTGATCAGATAATTGATATTCAATCTAAAAGTTCATCTATGAAAGTTCATCATTTAATTATAGCTGTTGACGGATCATATCATCTATCTCCTTAATATATAACTTAATATATAAGAGAGGAGATAATTATAAACACAGATAAATTCACTAAAGAAACATTATCATTGCATAAATAAAAGTTGATTTGACAAGAAAAACTGAATTTCTGAACTCCGCTAGCTGTAAATAATAATAATAAAAAGAATAGGCATTATTTATTATCATGTTTGGATGTGGCGATAAGATGATCCCTTGCACAAAGCATTTCTTTTCCTTGTGTGGTTTTCAGTAGGCAGACGACTGTGCACATGACGTATAAAGTATGTCATCATTGGCGCCGGGTTTGGGGTTTAATGCCCCCAATTTAAAAAAGAAAATTACGTACACAAAGCATTACTGTATAATGTTACAGACCCCACAATTATATAGAGGTAATTTTATTGTGACCCTCATATATAATTATAGTTTTTTGTTTTGATATAATCATTACATTTATATTTATATTCTATATAATACCCAACTTATTTTAAAAACATCTAGAATCATCACTATATACAGAAATATAGACTACCATACTTTAGAAATTAAACAACCTCTTTTACTTTTCATTTGGATCACTTGAATCTGCTTTAATATTTGTGCAGATTGATCAGATCAGATTTTAAAAATTGTCGCTGATTTGAGAAATGGAGTTGTCCAGTGATTAAACCCTCAACCCCTTCTCTTTTCTCTCTCACCAGTGCTCCTAAACCCAAACCAGCAAACGAAGACTCAAAGCCAGCGAACGAATGCGATCTCCTCTCTCAGCGTCGTTGTCGCCAGATCGCACGTCTCCTCTCGACGTCGCATCCAATCTAGGATTTTGATAAAATCGCACCCCTCCCGTTTAATTTTTGTGGCACCTATTTTATCTGTGTATACCAATTCTTCTTTTATTTTGTCTTCAAACATATGATTATCTGAATCATTTGTCTTTACCCTTCCATCTTGCTCTAATCACTTCATTTTATTTATTTAGTTTGTATAAAATGAAGTGATTAGAGCAAGATGGAGGGGTAAAGACAAATGATTCAAATAACACATGTTGGAAGGTTCGAATCAGCTATTTGAATTTTGAAAATTAAAATATATACATCTTAATTCCCAAAGCAAGTTAGTCCATCAGTGTGTGTGTGTGTGTGTGTGTGATGGACTATTGTGAGTTGTGAAGTAAGAATCTTGTTTTACTTCACGCTCATATCTCCATTTCAAAGACTAAATAGTCAACCCGAACCACTCAGCAAGATATCCATATTGAAATGTGCTTGGAGACTAAATTTTACAATTTTTATAAATTTTTTACTATTTTTTAAGATAGGTAGAAAACCGTTATTTTTGAATGGTTCATAACTATTAAAAACAATGATTTTGAAATATTTAGAAAAAATAATAAAAACTTTCCAAAAAATGTAAAATTTGGTCTCCAATCACATTTCAATATAAATATCTTATTGAGTGGTACATATCGACTATTTGGTTTTTAAAAACAGAGATATGAGTGTGAAGTAAAACAAAATTCTTATTTCGCAACTCACCATAGCCCATCTCTCTCTCTATATATATATCATTGCACTAAGATTTACAAAAACAAAAAATTAAAAAAAGGGACATATTATACTGAAAACAATTTTCTATTGGACAACTCCGACAGTCGATTAAATGATCATCAAAATAAAATAAAAAGTTAGAGATATATTTTGTATAATTTTGATAAGTTATGTACTAAATTTGATACAAATTTAAAAATCAGTTGGTTTAAGATCAAACAATTTTAATAGTAATATTTAAGCTTTATTTGCACTTAGTAGAAACTAAATAATATAGAACATATCAATATATAATCTTATTTTTTTAATTTTAATAACTATTTTATCAGTTTTCATAAATGTCAAATAAATTTGTTTGTCAACATCATTCCTTTCCTTAAAATATGAACAATTATATTTATTTTCATAATTATTTATTTGGTTTCAAAAAAAATTATTTGCAATTATGGAATAAACTACCTTATATATAATTCAATAAGTTTCAATATATATAATTAAATAAAATAAAATTAAGGGTTGCTCGGTACAGCCAGCTTACATGTACTGGATCCTCCTCGACCCATGTCACCACACAACATGAATTTAGAACCCTAGTTCCCTGCTGATATACCAATTCAGATTCAGTGAAGTAATCCAATGTTTGGATTTTAAATCGGGACCGTCCGATTCGAATCCGAGATAATTCATCCAGATCTGGAGCGCACACATTCCGAGAACGAATTCGAATCCTGAGATGATTCCGAGCGTCGGATTCAAATCGAAAGGTCTCGATCTGAAACCCAAAAATTAAGTTACTTTAGGGGATCCGGACCCCTGATATACGGCTGCACCCCAATTGATCATCTTTTGCATGGATATTTAAATTTGAATTTAAAATACTACATGCATCATATTATGTATGTCATCACACATGTTGTCATCCATGCCTCAGGGAATTGAGCTTGAAACGTAATAATTTTCTCTTCAATTATAGAGATTTTACGAAATGGTAATTACCAGAAATGGACAATAGACGGTCTCGATCAAATTTAATCATATAACTGTTCACTTGTCCTTTCTATGAACCATGAAATGAATTTCGTACTATCTGATGGGTGCAGATCCCAGTCCCCACCCAACCCTATTCCCTCCCTCTCACTGTCCCTCTCCCTCTCTCTCTCTCTCTCTCTCTCTCGTGTCCACTTTAGAAATCCTTTCTTACAGATGCTACAGGTGATGATGATGGCATCACATTAAGAAACCGAAGTCCTCGGTCCTCTCTACGAATCGATCCTTTCTGGAGAATTAAAGCATTTTAATTGTTTCCTGATGAATTGACGATCGATCGACACGGCGATGCCACTTCCGCATAAGGAGTTTCTACTATTAACATTTCAGGAAAGCAAAGCGAAGCATGGATGACTCCATTTCTTCTACAGTATCTCAAGTTTAGATCTCTGCTGTTTTCTTCTACAGTACTTGCTCACTAAGTTTCTTCTAAACTAGCTCCTTGTTCTTATTACTATGTATCGAATTTGTTTTCTTATTTTGGCCTTGATTCGGTTGTTGAAATTTTATGTACAGGACCTGAATACCTAACCTTCCAATAATAAGAAGAAATTTACTGTATGCATTCAGAGAAGTGGCAGATAGCTAGCTAGCTAGCTAACAGTGGAAGTATTTTTTTTTTTTTTTTTTTGCTTGCAACCTGTATACATGCAAACAAGCCGAGTAGAAGAAGGAGAGAGGAGAAAGGAAAAAGAGAACCACCCACTTCAATGATAGGGAACAACATCATTATTATCATAAGACCATTATAACCAATCACCAATCTCCTTATTTCTCCTCAATTACAAAAATGAAACCCCACCCAAAAAAATTAGGGTTAAATTATTGATCAATCCTTTTTCACTGGTACTACCCGATTCCCACTCAGCCGACACACACACAAACAGCACCTTCACCCAAGAATGGACATGAACAACGAAGCATCTACATCAATCCCTCTACCGCCTCTTCTCTCTTCCAATTCATCAGCTCTGACAATCATTCCCCCCACCGGCACCACCACAAGCGGCTCATCCTCCTCCCCTTCATCACAATCTCCGTCTCCTAGTCGCTATGAAGCGCAGAAGCGACGCGACTGGAACACCTTCGGTCAATACCTGAAGAACCACCGACCACCCCTGTCCCTCGCACAGTGCAGCGGCGCACATGTGCTAGAGTATCTCCGCTACCTCGATCAATTCGGAAAGACGAAGGTGCACGTGCAAATGTGCCCCTTCTTTGGCCGCCCAAACCCTCCGGTCCCTTGCCCATGCCCTCTTCGCCAAGCATGGGGATCCCTTGATGCGCTCATTGGGCGCCTCCGTGCTGCTTATGAGGAGAACGGAGGCATCCCTGAGACCAACCCTTTTGCTGCCAGGGCTGTACGCTTGTACCTTCGCGAAGTACGTGAGCTCCAGACTAAGGCGCGTGGCGTCAGTTATGAGAAGAAGAAGCGCAAGAAGCCAACTCAGGGAGGAACAGGAAACATGTCATCTTCTTCAGATGCGGCGCCACCTTCTACTGGTGCAACTTCAGCATAGCTACCCTAGTTAAGTGCCACTTGGTCTGATCTGATATGCCAGTAAGGTTAGTAGTCTTTTTACCTCTTTCTGCAAATCTTTTATGCTCTTGCTTTTATCACATCTTTTTGTTTTTGTCATTCATTCCCGTACTAATGGTGCTGTTGACAAATAAGGAAATACTGTGTTTTGATCTGATTGTTCATTACTCGCAATATCTATTAGGATCTCACCTTTGTCAGCTTTATTTGTATTCTTTCTATTTGGGTATACAAACAATATTCCGTCATGACTTCTTTTCCGAAAATTTCTTTTTATGGTATTAAAGTACCAGTGGAGAGTGGAGACTATGTGTCTATGTCCTTCTAAATTTATTTTGCTTTGACCATTCCTAGCTATCTATATATACTGAAAATAAAACAGTTCCATTCCCCCCTCCCATTCCCTTTGTCCTTAATTTCATTGTACACATATTATAATCACAGTTGTAAAGGTTTTAAAAAAAAGAAAGATAAAGAAATACAAAGGTTTAAAGTTGAACACATTTTATTTTCTATTTCATATGTTGCTGCTTTAGAGATGTGACGGTTCTACGTACAATATGAATTTAGTTAAGGCTGGAATATTATTTCTTCAAGATATATATCTGTATCAGTATTATATACAATTATCAATATATAGTTACTGTTATAAGGAAACTATTAATTGAGGGGATATGTGTCTTTTTACTAAAGCCCTCTTCATTTTGATCACTTTGCTCGTCCGTTCCTCACATTGTTAGTGATATATATAGTTAAGGTCCTCATTCTTCAAAGAATATATATGTTTGATGCATGGATCACTTGCATTCTCTTTCGAAAATTAATTATATATAGATCTATGACGTTTGATAAATTTTATACAGAGTTATAAATACCTGTAATAGAATCTTAATTTTTATCTTTTTTAATGATATGTACATACTTCATTTTTAGAAGAAGAAAAAAAGATTATTCGTTTATCATCAGAGTAGTTCATAAGAGAAGATGGTTAACTGAAAAAAGGAAAAATGACACCACCTATATACCTTAACTAAAGATCGATATATATAGTTTTAGAAACGTAGTAAACTATATTTGATTAGAAGCATATATAACATACATATATGGTGTACATTTTTTTGGTTTACAATAAACAAAAACAGTAATAGAGGGCTACAACTTAACAAAGCCACTTAAAACTAAATTCATGCTTTCAGACTTTGGATTTAGCACATGGTTTTGAAACTTGAGATTAGAATATTGCCAGTAATCAGGTGATTATGTCAAAAAATGGGTCGAGATTGCAATCAGAATCAGCTTAACATTTGTGCATCGGAATCCTACGATTTGAATCAAGTTAGCCTATTTTAAGCATTATTCTCTTTGATTATTTTCTTTATATGGATCCTTAAAATGATTGAAAAAAAAATACAATGAATTAAATCAATTGGGGTCAAAACGTTTTCAACATTTCACTTGTTTATTTGACCCCTCTTTGTTTTTCGTTTTATGTAGTACACACACTCTTGTACCAAAAAAACAAATGAGGAAGTTATAGTTAGTTACAAATTATACCAACAAATAAAGGATGAAGGTCCAAAATATCGAAGGACCACGTGCAAAAAATGTTATTAAAAAATTATAGCAAAAGACTGCACTTGATCCAATTCAAACATAAATCAATAGTTCTAATGCTGTTGATGGAAAATCTTAAACATAAAGATAGGTCCAAAAGACTGACCACTATCCAATTCAGTTCTAGTGCTGTTGATTGATAACTAAATTTAAACACAAAGATAGGTACAAAAGACTGAACACGATCCAATTAAGTTCTATAAATGCTGATAATTGTTGAAAATCTTAAAACAAAATATTAAAAATAAGCCAAATATTTTATCCTATTTTTTGACAGAATATATAGGATAAGTAATATCAGTAATCCATTATACTTTCACGTTCTCTGAAAAAAAATCAAAATTGATGAATTTTTGTCACTCTTTCAAAACTACGCAAACTAGACATGACTCAGCCAAATTGAAGCTGATTCAATCCAATATGTATCCGATATATCTCATCCACGCTATGAATACTCAGCTTGATTACATCCTAGTTTTATTCAACATGGCCAAGCTTTTAAACCATGGTTTCTGATCAACGGATGTCAAAACATTATATTCTCTGAACTTAATAATTTTCTATGCAATAATTATAAAAGATAGTTTGTATCATCAATTCTTTTTAAGTGAATTAAGAGAACGGACCCAAGTGTACCTAATAATGTGTTTAATTATGAATATAATTATTGTTAGATTAGACTATCATTTTTCTCACGGATCATTCATTGTTAGTATATGGTGCACTCTTGTTAATCTTAAAAATACAAGTTAATATGATTCATATAATCAAACTTTCACAATAGCTTTAAAGTAATTTCACTACGTTGAATAGTAGTTTAATTGTTAATTCATATAACTAGGCTCTTCCCAACTAATTAATGATTTCACAATTAATTAAGAAACAATAATTTAATAAGATTTCTTCCTTGGGGGGGGGTTGTGGGGGATCGACTTGCCTAATAATTTCATATATAATTGTTTGTTGTTGTGGATATAAAAAATGATCTAGCAAACAATAATTGGTTCGTTCGAGAAAATGAGAAAGGTAGAGTTGCATGCGAATTTCAAATTTTATGCCTCAATAATCTTTATCTCATAGCGAAAAGCATATAGCGAAATTCACTATCTTTTATAACGGAAAATGACAAAAAGCGAATGTGAAGTAGTCATTTTTCTAAAATATTTACCGCAAACGTGTTTTTGAGTCATTTTGACAGGTTTTGGAAAAAGTTACATATTTAGACCAAAAACAGAAACAGAGCGAATGTGTCCAATTTAAACGATTATTGAAGATAGCCTCAAATTAGGTTTAGTTAATTTATAGGACAATAAAAATTGCTGACAATCATTATATCTTAAAATGGATATATGGATCTTAAGCAGGAAAGGATTTGAGTAGAGATCGTATATATTAATGTACAAGTACTCGTATTATATTTGAGCGGGGTAAACATTATTTTAATATTAATGTGACTGTGTAGATAAATGATTTATATATATAGTAATGAACATCATCCATGCATATATGGCTGGCCGGCCGGTTATAAGTACGTGTCACACAATTTTTTATGTGTTTTCAAAATAAACAGCGCCTACTAACTATTTTGTTTCTCAAAAGTCTAATATTGCCAATCTATAATATATTTTCATAAAAAAGAACCCATTAAACCCCCTACTAATTAAGTGTACTTTTTAGACAGAAAGATTGTATTACTGGCATGCATGATTATTGTTGCTTCTCCAACAATATTTAAGTGAGATCAAGTGTTTTTTTTTATTTCTCTTTCTAATGTTATTTACATGCATGTCTACTATTTTTGTTTTACATTTTTTTGAGAGAATTACCTTTAGTTTTTCATGTTGGTCAAAGGTTGTAAAAGAGATTTTTAGGTGGGTATGATGGTCATTATCTTCCCTATTGAAAGATTGATTCCTAGCTTTCAATGATTAAAGAATAATTAAGCAATATCAAATCTAATAATCAAGCATACAGGGGTTACTTTAGTCCATAAAATTTGATTATTACACAAAATATACAGTGCGCCAGAACCCTGAACACAGAGAATAGGAACTATATGGATAGAAGACAGTTCGATCAAGGGTTTACTTGTAGGGAGAAAAATATATACAAATGAAATTAAGCTGTAATTGTTTAGAGGAAAATTACACATAACAATTGATTAAATATATAAAAATCCATGATAAAACTTGCACAATGAACTTAATTATAACCCATTATTATGATTTATATATATAACTAGCCAAATACAAGGCCCCGTGGATTTTGAACACTTTTTAATAATACCCTTATTACTACTGATCATACGTACTCTAGGTTCCTACTTTATTTTGGGGTTAATTCAAGGGGTACACAAGATCATAAATCCTAAATTAAGATTTTATTGGACTTGGATGAAATCAGTTAATGTAAAGCGATAGTGTAATAGCTAAAGTATGCCATCCATGATGAACAAAATCACACTTGTATAAGGGATGAAGTATATGTGTAGTTTGGTCAGTGATATAGAAGAACAGCCCGGATAAACACTATCTAGTAATCTAGTAACTTGAACTAAACAGGAGGTTAATTAATTGCTTGAACATTTCTAATCTGAGTTGTCTTATATATAGTATGAAATAATGGCACAGGGCATGTACTCCAAAATAAAATGTAGCATTTAATTCCTGAATTAAACCAAATAATATTTCTTTGCTAATCATGTGTGTGCGCTTGTTACTCTAGCTAGCTAGTTAATAGGTACTTTTCTTTCACTTTATTGCAAATTAATTAAGTAGCACACAGGTCAAATATATGTAAAACCTACAAAGGATGCATCAAAAACCCCATTGTTTTTTTTATTCATGCTATTAATTGTTATTACAAATTAGAAACAAAGTTGTAAAGTAATGTAAGAAGCATGCACCCTAATTTAAGTTGTCATCTTCAATTTCTTCAAAACATAGGAATAAAGGATTGACTTGAAGGATTAAATTAAATGATGGACTAGAACTGGATGGTTTTGTTTTTTTGGAGAAAAAAGCAAGAACGCAGTGGAATCATATATGTGTGTGTGTGTGTGTTTCAAATGGCATGTATGGTCTTGAAGACGCCCCCCCCGACCTCCAAAACAAAATATAAGAGTAAATTGCGAATAATTAATACTCTTAGTCTTGAAAAAAAATATTCACATAATTGTTTTACCTAATTTCATCAGTAACTATTAATTCCTCTTTTTTTTTTTATTCTACTGGAGAATATTGAGCTACAAAAGTGATCGGCCTTAGTCTGACCCTACTGCTTTTTTGGTTTATGTGACAGGTTTCAGGTTTCAGGTTTCAGGATGATAATTAAACTGCCTGCATCAACAAAAGCATGCTTAATATCTAGATAATTCCTTTCCTATTTTGAGTTCCAGATATGGAGGGACTAATAGCAGTGCACCTCTATAAGATGCAAGGGCTACTGAAGCTATGAGCATAATATATTTGAAATTCAGAGGCAAATTTATCGACCCATTATCATGCATGATAAGCACCATTATATAGTTGGCCTGCTCAAAGGCAATCAGGTCAGACTCCTTAAGTAAAGGCAATATATTTTATTTTACAAACCTAAACTGTGTACTTGCGTACGTTGAACTAAAAATTAATTATTAAACTAGCTAGATTGTGGGCTAGTTTTGTATTTTTTTTTTTTTCCTCTGGATGTATATATGCATGCACAAGCTGCAGGTATACTCCAAATTTTGAGGAAACTGGCATTCCTTCAAGGTTTAGTCTAATGCTATGTTGACATGATCATAAAAGCACAAAAACTGTTTAGTTCAACGTGATTCTCTCGTTCAACAACTAGTTTGTTTTGTCTATGACTATAAAGGAGAACAAGTAGATGTTCATTAAAAAAAGGCGACCTTTTGTACTGCTAGGCTCTTTGTTTCTCTTTCCGGAATTCATTCTCTTGTTGTGTAAAGTGAATGAGTTGATCCTTGACCTCTCCATCAAGTTCATTAATTCTTTTGTACGTAGTCTTTTCTTAATTATGATTAATGCTTGTGAAACATATATTGGGACCGACAAACCTGTCACGCTCATTAGTACAAGACGATTAAATCATCAAATATAAACATTTATATACATATATACATTATTAATGACAAGTAAATGAGCTATATGCAAGGCATGAGGAAATTTCTTTTCAAGTTACATAATTGATACGAAATAAACAAATTGAAATAATATACAAACGAAATATCATAATAAATTTATTTGAAGTAAACAAATAATTACCTTCTCAATGGCAAATTCTTTAAATCTTTAAGTTCTACATATCATTTTTGTATCTTGTTTTTTTGTACCCGGAATTCACAAAGTGGAATGGTGAGAGAGATTGAAAAATCTCCCAGTATAGTATTCAGTTCCAGTCATTTTCAAATCCGATCAATTGAAACCAAAACAACACCGAGCACCAACAATATAGACTACAACAATAATTTAAGATTCAAACAACTAGAGACAATATAATTCACTCAAACAGCATAATTAGAAGTTCGCTTTATGACATACTCAAGTACCACACAAGCAAATCAGCAAACTAGAGAAACAACATATACAATTTTAACAATCAGACTTCAAAAGAAATTCATAATATGAAATGCTTATGTATCAAGACAATTACGCTAATGTTCATGTTCAACAATTCTAAGAGTTCATTTAGTTAATTTACGTGTACTACTTCATTGCCTAACTATATTCTTCGTTAATCATGTCAAATGCACAACAATTCAATTTGCGGATGACACCGTTATCATTGCCGAACCCCACCCAACAACCTTGAAAGTCCTGACGTTGGTTCTGCAACTTTACGGAGATTTGACGGGTTTAGAGATCAATAGAGGTAAGAGCTCCTTTGTTCCCATAGCTTTGCCTCAGGATTTACACAACTCTGTCAGAAATCTAATCTCATGTGACCAAGCCGAACTACCCATGAAGTATTTGGGCCTTCTGCTGACCGTAAGGAAACAGACAATAAATATTTTCCTGCCATTAATTGAATCGGTGCGGAGGAGACTCGCAGGTTGGAAGGCCAATTTTCTTTCATATGGAGGTAGAGTAACTCTCATAAATTCGGTCCTGTCGGCACTTCCTTTACACCACATGCAAGTCTTCAAACTACCTAAGGGTGTAATAGGACAGATGGATAAGATATCGATAAGAAGGAATTTTCTTTGGAAGGGGATTGGGAATTGCTCGGGACTTAATTGCCTCGTTAACTGGGAGAGGGTTTGCTCACTGAAACATAATGGTGGATTGGGCCTGATTGATTTGGCAACACAGAATGATGCGCTTCTAACAAAATGGCTGTGGAAGATAGAGAGACAAACAACTTCTCAGTGGTCACTGACCCTTCGAAAACTACATGGCATCACACACCCGACCCACTTATCATCTCAGGCTCAATCATTCTTCTTGACTGACCTTGCAAATTTGAAACACTTCTACTCTGTTTCGGTGGACTGTCGGTCGGGCATTGTAACCTGGCGTTGGACTGCCTGTGGTGACTTCTCAAGTTCCACGGCTTACCGTATGATGCATCACACAGGAGAGGTGTGCCGGTTCTACCGGCTAGTGTGGAAGATCAAAGCACCGCTTAAGGTAAGAGTCTTTATATGGCTACAGACGAAAAACAAAATATTAACGCAGCAGGCAGCAGGTACTAACAAGAAGAGGGCTACAAGTCACACCACACTGTGTGCTTTGCGATCAAGACATCGTTGAGGATAGAGACCACTTGCTCTGGACGTGCCCCTTTGCACAGAGATTTTGGAGGGCCATTCTGCCCCAATTAAATTATGTACCAATCTCAACCTCAATTCTAAGAACTTGGTTGGTGCGGAGATGCTTCATGAAAATCAGAGGGTTTTCTGGGACACGCTATGGGCGGCAGCCGTGTGGACATTGTGGCGGGAGAGAAACAGGCGTACATTTTCTGAGGAGAGAAAAGAGATCCCTGTCTTAGTCAATGAGATGAACATCCAGGTCAAATTCTGGTATTCCGTACTTTACACGGAGATCCCTAACGGGTCGGAATAATTGGAAGCGAGACCTACAGAGTGGCTTTTGTGCTTTATTAAAAAATTATTTCATAGTTAGATAGCCTACTTATATGATTTTATGGTAATGTACTATGCGTGTTGTTCTTGAGACACTGTAAATATTTTTCTTGATTTAATACAAAATGTTGGTGAGCCATTGCTCACCGACTCTCAAAAAAAAAACAATTCAATGTGAACCATGGTATTATTTCTTCAGCAGTGCAGAAATCTGATTTCTTCAAAGAGAAGACTAAATATGTCTGATATTGCTACTAGCATCTCTGATACGACCCCTCTCAAATAAGATTAAGTCGAAGTAATCCAAAACACGTCATAATTCTAGGAAGGTTAGTTCGTGTTTGTGGAAGTGATTTTATTGTGTGTCTGGATCAAACTGATTGCAGCTCCGATGGTACATAACTCTATTCTCAACTTTCCTTTTGACTAGGGAATTCTGTTGATGCACTTCAGATCGATGCCACTACACCTGAAGTCCCCTCCCCATCAATTTATCCTAGAAGGACGCCTCATAAGCCTAAATGTAATAACAACATAAACAATAACTAACAACAAAAGATCATGTTGTTGTTAAAAGACAAAGTATTTAAGTGGGGATTGATATGAATTAGTGTTGTAAAAAAACAATTTTAAGGCTTATTAAACGCTTGTTTAATTGTTAACGGCGGCTAAACCGTTACGAATACACTAATTAGAGATATGTTAACTGATTTTTCCGATTAATCGATCTGTTATTATGTTTATTCTCGTTTCTTCCCGTTTATTCCAGTGAATATTTATTTCTGCATGTCTTTTTTTTCTGTGACTATGTGTGATAATAAATTTCATAGATCGTGTATTGTAGTTTTATTTGTACTTGGATATAGATGCAATATTTTTTTTTATATATGTTTTTTCTTCATACTTTAAAATTGATTAATTATTCTATTATTTATATAACATATATTTTTCTTACTAATGTAATTCTTTCACTTAGTACGATATGTTTGTATATGAAATTTAGTTGTTATCATAAATTAAAATTAGTGATTTTATATTGAAATGTCTGATTTCCTTCAAATAATATGATATTAGTATTTTAAAAAACTTAATTTTCGAATTTATTTTTGCATTAAATAAATGTGTTACTTACACAAGTAAATTGTGTATATGTTGTTAAGAAGAAATAAACGTAGTGTCATGTTATAATAATAAAACTAAGTTATATTAAGTTTATTTGATAAGTTTGATAAGTTAAATAAATTATAAATATATACAAATAATTAAAGAAAACGATTAATTAATAGACCGCTTAATTCTAATTAATCAACTGCATACCGATTAATCGTTTGATTATACTCCGTTCATTCAACGAAGACATACTGTTATTTACAGCACTGATATCAACCTATAAAGAAGTTCTAGGTAGCCTGAAGAACAGCAGATGCAAAGAACAGAATTAACATCCATCAATTGACCCTGGCCTCATGAGCACATGAAAAGTATTGGTGGGTTTGCCTGCCTATGCTTTTGTTGGCTTCGTAGAAATCATTTTTTTTTTAGTGCATTTACTTTTTGTACCGCAAGATCCCAACATCTCTTCATACTGACATGGACAAATTAATTAACACCTTGCTGGCTTGCTGTCATTTACTTCTCGAGAAACCTGCGTTCTCCAGTTGTCAAAAGGACTGCCTTTTCTAACTTATAAACAGAATAAATTAAATACAATTCTACAAGTTTTTCAAAATAAAAAAGAGCAAAATGTGAAGTTAAATTCAGATTTCCATAAATAGAGGGCCCAGATGTCCTGCATCCAGATTAAATAAATTGCAGAGCTGTAGCCCCGCCATGCATTTGGTCACATATATAATGCTCGACAGTCGACACGACTGAAATCCTGTAATTAGTTTCACAACACTAACTTACATTAGTCACCGCAAGAAAGTACATATTCCTGCTCATTCATTGAATAAAAATTGAACCATTTTTACAATTACTGATTCCATCCTATTGTAGAATCCGGTTAATATGACATCAGTGTTCAAATTAAACTGATTGGATAGACTTCAAATGACTATTCAAATCATTAAAACCAATTTACTAATTATTAGTGATGTGTTTAATCTTTAATGCAATTTTTTTTAGTTATTTTAGCATTAAGTCAAGCGGTTAAAAATGTTTAAACATGAATGTATTAAAATTAATTTAAAAGCTCTCACATTTGATCGCTTGACTTAATACTAATTAAATTCAAAAAATTATAAATTTTGCATGTGAATGCAAACTAAGAAAGTAAATTAGTTTGAACAGTTTGGATTTACCGTTTAAAGTCGATTTGATAGATTTTTGAAATTAGTGTTATATAAATTGAAATGGTACTAATATAATATTATCCGGACACTCCTTATTGTATATAATGCTATGTCCGACTTTTGTGGCTATCATAATAGGTGACGTATTATTGTCTTTTTTTTTTTTTTTTGAAGATTGATAAAAGCTATCAAATTACAAGAAAATAGCTGTGATTAAAACCACCAACTAAACTACCAAATGCATAACAATTTCGATCTTTCTTACTAAAAATATATCATTTCCGATTATGTTTTTATTTCTTTTTAATTTTATAATATTGCTAAAAGTAAATAAAAAAAAAATGCATAGATTGCATTATGTTAACGTTGAGCAAATTTGAGGGCCCTGCTAGTTTTTCCGTTCTTAAAAACTCCTTGAAATTTTTTCAAGCTCAAGAGGTAGGGACCAATTTAGATCCAATGAGTTTCACGTCTGTCCGATCTACTTTAAAATCTGTGCACATTGCTTCGATAAATGTGTATGTCAACTTTAATATTTTGTGCTCATAGATGTTAAACGAACGAGTAACAATAATCCCTTTACAGTTTGCTCCTTTGTCTTCGCTAAATTTTTGGTGGATGACCGATGTTTCCATTGTATTGTTGGATTCCTTTTGTGATGGCCCAAGCTAGTATCTCTCGTCTCGCTCAAGGTCGCCTCAGTCCACTACGAAAACTTCAAGAATGGGCCTAGAAAAGGTCTTTAGGCCCAGGGTTGACTTCTATCCAGGAGGTATGCTCTCTTGGATTTGGAGGCGTCTGTGAAGCGGGTAATGTCGCTGCGATGTGCAGTAGCTCGCTCTTCTGTTTCCGCACCACTAACCATCACAGCGGATCTGACTCAGCAAGCTATGTTGCAGATAACCCGACGTATGCACCGATTTAGGTCTCCGATGGGGTTTCCTCTCATGTCTCTAGTCTTGAAGCTTACCTGTCTGGCTCTTGGGACCCAGTAAACATCCTCCTTAAAACAGATGACCACTCACCACTCAATTGACTACAAAAAATTTCGCCAATTCTAATTTTAAATGTAGTTAATATTTATATAAATTAATATCTTAAGAGGGTTTCACGTTACAACATTACTTTAATTATATTTACATTTCAAAATTCAAACCTTAATGCTAAAATCAGTTCACATTGGTTTATTTTTATGAGATGTCTACATAAAATTTAAAATTCTAAAATTTATTTTACACTAAATCAAATAGTTAAAAATAAACCATCTAATAAACTAATAGATCATAGACTAATCATTTAGGGCCACGACTTGATGACCCTGTGTTTACAAGCCTTAGTAGCATCTTGCCCTTGCAAAAATTATAAATTATGCAAATGAACAACAATAATTGTAATTTCAAATTTTGAACAACTCAACAGTCAAACTCATACCTAAGAGTTCACGAGTTTGATGTTCTTTAAGGGTTAATACCTACACATGACTAATTATATAACTTTTTTTTATTTACTCTAGCCTGTGCCTACACTGCCGATGCATGTTAGCAAAAGTATTTTCATAATAAGAAAACAATAGTTTTCTTAAAGCAAATACAAACATGACTAGAATGAATGCACAAGGACAAAAAACAATCATATTCCTATTGCCGGGATCTGATTTCTTCGGAGAGAAGCAAAACGGCTTCCTGTCTGGAATTACTACTAGATGCAGCATCTCTAAGCACAGTCTCCAACGCTCGTAATTCCCCTGGATTGGCCTTCTTAAAGAGTTCTTGAAGCATGAGGCTAGGATCGTCAGCCGGAGCACTAGGAGCCGCTCTTCTGACAAGGGGATTCTGATGGCACACTGTAGATGCTGCTGAACTTGAAGTTCCCACTCCCATCGATTGATCCTTGACGCGACAGTACTCAGAAACCCGCCTTGTATCTAATGCCTCTAAATCCTGATTGCAATAACAACAAAAACAGTGAAAAACAACAACAGAAGATGTTGTGAGAATAACTTGCAAAGTCAGAATTGATAGGAAGATAGAAAATTCCTAACCCGGAGAACAGAAGACTCAAGAAGACCAAACATCTCAAGTCCATCAATGGATCCTGGCTTCAGCAAAGGGAAATTGGGTGCAACTATGCCCCCCTTTTTGAGGTCTTGGTGTGCAATCTTGTTGATTGTATTAACTTTTTGGACCACAAGCTGCCAGCATCTCTCCGGACTGACATGAGCAAACACCTCTCTGGGGTTTGCTTCTACCGAAACCTGCAATGCCAGTTGTCAAAAGAACTGCCTTTTTCTCTACTTTCAAACAGAAAAATTAAATACAAATATTTGAAATAAAGATGAGGGAAAATATGAAAAGTCAAATTCAGATTACCATAAAAAGAGGGCCCACATGCCCTACATCCAGAATTTCAGAGACATAGTCACACTTTGTGTTTGCTTCCAGAACACTCCAATATTTCACACGACTACGGAATCCTGTAATCCAGCATGGCAATGTAAATAACTGCTGCTAAGACTGATAAGTCATGCATAGTGTATTCGGAGGGCATTTTGCGGTTCTGAACGATTAGTCAGCCGCCAAAACCAATTAGTTGGCCACCAAAACCAATTAGTTGGCCACCAAACCAATTAGTTGGCTACCAAATCTGATTGAGTGGCTGATTAATTTTCCAGACTGCACAATATTGTTTGTCGGGTTCATTTCTTTTTCACCGAAATTCCGATTTGACAATTTTAGACACTAGAAACTGGACTTTACAAACTTAATTTCATTTTAATTTTTAAACAATTAGATATTCATATAAAGTTCAATAATTTTATGATTTGATTGATTCTTTTACACAATATCTGCTTAATAAAGCAGGTCATGGGGAGTTAATTCTATTATGAATAATTAAGACTTGATAACTTTTTAAGGTTCAATATTTTTATCATAGCTAAAAAGTGTAATCTCTCTTCATTAGACAGCCAGATAATTTTCTATAAATTTTTGAAAGTAAATGATAATTTTTTTGCACTGTAAATGCTTCACAAATATAGACTTTGAGACCTCCTATTATTAAAAAAACCAGTGAACTAACCCGGTATTTACTGGTTCAATGGCAGAAACACTTCTTCAAACAAACCAAACCAGAAAGGGCTCAGTTTAAAAAACAACCAGAAAGGGCTCAGTTTAAAAAACACCGGTCCTTTTACTTCAATTAAATACGAAAGATATTTTTCAAGTATAAGTACTGCTTACAAACATTAATACAGTGACAGGTCCTTGTACACTGGAGCTTTTCGTACAATAACTCACCTAGATATTAGTGAAGTTTTCTCACCTCAATGGCTTTTCAAACATTCTTTGGTGTTCCTGGGGCTACAGTATGGAAGGTTTGTACTAATATTTCTGTACTGAAGGGAACTTCCAAAATTTTGTCAGTTACGTGACTGGTTGTCCAATAAAAAAATATGAGGTGGTAATGGGCCTTACAAGTGCTGATTTGTAATTTGGCAACTACAAGAAACATTTTAGGTTTATGGACTTCATTGGAAATTGTCTATATTGCCAAATGTTACTTCAAAACTTGTTTGCCCTTCAATTGTTTTGACTAGTAGACTACTTTGCAATTTAAGTTTTATGTAAAGATGGTGACCTCAAGCTTTTGTTTGTTCCTTGATAAATTTTCGTTGGAGTAAGGTGTTTTTAGTTTCCTCTTGCTTTGGTCTAATATCCAATCTAACCAATCATTTTTGGATTCTTCTCATTACTTGAGCACTTCTATAGATCAGAAAATGGTTCACTGCTTATTACAACTCTTCATTGTTTAGTGGTTATTGAAAGTTTCACAATGAGGCAATATTATAAGATGTACTTTTTGATTCAATTAAACAAAAAAACAATTCAGGGTGCCCTAATCTCAAAATAATATAATATCATATCAAAGAAGCCAATTACCTTTAGGAAATATTGCCTTTTTAGTCGACCAGAGTTCATGAGGCATGATGGTGCCATACTCTACAACCTCGACCGTACTCTCCTTTCCAACTTCGACAAAACGAGGAAGGTTGCGTGGCTGTGCTGGAATACCATTAGAATACCGGTCCCTTGCTGATGAGCTTGGCCCCTCCTGCAAAACAACATTGTTTCTGGTTGGAGATGCTGCAATTCCTCGGGCCCCACTACTCTCCACTGCATCCCTCGTCTCTTCAATGGCATTGGTGGGTCTATTGACAGGAGTTGCCACGTTATCATCAGAAGAATCCTGGGCCATTGCTGATGGGCCTGGTCCCTCGTGCAGTCCCCCAACTTTTCTGGTTGGAACTGCTTCAATTTTTGAGGTCCCAATATTCTCGCAACCACCTGATATTTGACCAGAAGTTTGTCTATGTTGCTGTTGTGTGCTGATACCAGTCGAAGCTGCATCCCTCATCTCTTCACTGGTGTTATTAGGTCTATTGACAGGAGTTTCCGCGTCTTTTTGAACTTTAGAATATTGGCATGCACTAAGCCTAAGCCCAAGATGATTTAATCCCCATCGATGGATCGAACTTAACTTAGCCCTTAAAGCATCAAGAAGAATATCCAATTCATCATCATTGTACCGGAACAGAAAGTATTTGTTCCTCCAGTTGCACAAACACAGCTCCTTTGCATGCATCAAACAAGCATACTTATCAGGGCATGAGGAACAACCAACAGCAGAGAGATACAGGTCATAGTGGCAAAAGACACATTCCCTCACAGCAGCATCAAATCCAGCACCCATCTTTTGACACTGAGAGGGTGAGCAGAGGTGCTCCCTCTCGCGCTTTTCTGTCTCCTTACGCTCCTAGTTAGAATAAGCAATTAAAATCAAACATCTTCTAAAAACCCTATTGATGCAATATAAGATGGCTGAACAAAGTCTAGTGGACCTGCCTGGAAAGTTTTTGTAAGGATGCTGCCCTCTCCAGAAAGGCGTTTCCACTCCAAGTCACCAGGAGTAAATTTATTCAGCAAAAAAATATTCCAGAGGGCTCTTACGGCTTCATTGGCAGCACCAATCAATAGTTTGTCGTGGGAGATGGTTGTCATGCGTCTCTCCTTGCGGTATTGCTTTACTGCATTCTGGCCATGAGGAAACCAGTCTATAGGAGCCAAGTTCACCGCCTCTGCACAGTTGAACCCGCAATTGAAGCCTGAATGATATGCCCCAGGAAAGGTCAGAACAAATTCACCTTCATTCTGAACACATCGAAAGACTGAGATCCCCTCTTGTTTCAACACAGATGGCGAAAATTGAGTAACCTGGCAAAAAGCGACGTCATTATATCGAACAATAGTAGAACATGGGACGTAATAGAAACAAACAACAATAACTCTTCCACAAAATTAGTTCAGCCAACTTTAGAATTGATGAGAGTACAAATTCAAAAAATAAATAACACCAGCAATAGTAATTATCCACTAACCAGGTTATGGAGCAAATCTGGCTGCTCTTCAAATAAATGTCGGAGGTGTTTCCTCAGGACATGCTCAAACATCTGGGCATCCTTTTCTGGCACACCATACCACACTTTTGGAGCCCCCATGTGCATGTAATTCAGGGAGTACAGATGGTGATCTTCAACATGCTAATAAGTAAAGAAATATCAAAAAGATGAAACAAACAAACAAAAAAACAAATTGATAAAAACAGCCACACATTGTTAACAATACATGTAAAAGCTAAATTAAAAATGGGTGGTTAAGGTGGAATACCCAGCAAAAAGAAGAGAGGCACATTCCAACATACAGCCAAGGAATCTTCACCCCAGATATGTCGCTGCTCTCAAAGCATAGCATAGAACGAGGAATGTTTGGAATGTTGTTCAAATTCCATCCAGACTGGACATACTGTGAATTTCCAGCCTTGGGAAAACCACTTCCAAATGAAGCCGTGTCCAGGTCAGCCCCATACAAAACCTACAAAAACATTGACCAAGAGGCAAGACTCAGAAGAAGGGACTATCCATCTAAGTGATAGCCAAATTTATCATATTTTTAATCTCGTTATATTCTGTTTTTTCTTAAATAATTACCTCAATCCTTTCAGTTGGCTTCTCAACTATTCGCCAAAATTCGCCTTCAATTTCATCGACAGAGAGAGTAGACTCCAGCCTGTCAGCCTCTGACCGAAAGTACTCTCCTTGAAACAAATCTGCATATCTTTTATACGACTGCAGAGTGAAGTCTGGGCCAGCATGGAACCCAAAGCGTTCGCCACCCTGGTTTAGAACTGTAGCATCCGTCTTTCTCCTTTTCTTTCGCACCAAGGAATCCCCAGTTTCACGGATTTGAAGCCTGTCAATTTGCTGAACCCGAGTGCTAAATTTACGCCCTTCCCACTGTTTCTTCTCTTGTAGGAGAGGAGGGGGCTTCCAGGAGGATGGTGGTACAATGCGGCATATGCCATATGGCTTTGCAGCAGCCTGTATGCTCTCTATGTACTTGATAGGGTCGTTAAACTCCTGATGTCAATATAAAATAGAACAAGTGAGCTAAAACCTGCAGTAAATGCCAAAGGAAAAATTAAGCTAAATAACCTCTTTTGTAGGGTGAAACACAGGAGCTTCATCTAGTATAGGCCTGCGCAATCCGTCAGGTCTCCATCTTGCCACAATCTGCTCAGTATTTGTATACAAGGAAACCATAAACACTCACAAACAAATAGAAGAAGAACAAGAAAGAGAAAAACATTGCCCATAGATAATGGACCTTCTGGCAGTCTTCACAATCAGCGCATCCCCTGATAACTCCATGAGGTAGACTCTTCCCAGATCTCTACATAAGTAAAGACAACACAAGTTTGTTAAATAGCAAAAACACAAGTATAGAGCGAATCAAGTATTATTGTACTGCTGCGAATCAAGTATTGAGTGCTTCAAAATCTGGTACCGTATTCGATTACAATACAAAGAATTTTGTACTTTCACATTTCAAAAAAATGAAAAGCAAAATTTAAAAAAAAATTATGAAGAAACAAATTGGGATAATTTAGGGTGCGGTGCGTTTGGTATCACTGCAGCTTTGGGTTCTCCGTTTTCTTTTTCCTGGGGAAAAAATATTAAAACAGATTTGGCTCAGTTGCTCAGACAACGCCCTTTACTTTCTTTTCATTTGAGCAGAATAAAAAAAATAGAGAAATACTGCACAGTCACTCATTTTTCATTTTCTTGTCTTTCACCCCTTCATGACCATTTCTCATCCCCACCAAATTATTCATCCTCTCCACCTAACCATTTTCTTTATCATCGGAAGAGGCAAAGAGCACAACTGGTAGCTCTGTTTTCTCTCCTCTTTATTTCTGTTGTCTCTCTCTACTCTTTCATTCTCCTCTAATAAGCCTCTTCTTCATAAGCGATGACATTAAAGTTGGTGATGAAAAAGGTATAGGCTAATAATGTCCAAAATGAAGCACATCATCAATAAGACTGGGATAAACCAAAAACAATGGGCCATGGGCAGCTCAAGACTGTCAGGGATCTTCAAATATGACAGGAGTTAAGTGAGGTTGTTGAACTTGGTGGCGGTGACATCGAGCATAACAACCTTCTACCTCAGGAGTTAAATTGAGGTACATCGTGCTTATTTGGTGTAGTCGAATGAAAATAGTGAAAGAGAGATAGGAGCAAGTGGAGTTCATCAATCAATCTAGCACATGATTTCGATATACTTTTGCGCCTGTGATGCATGCAGCACATGCATTCTCTCAAGACAAGATTCTGTGTGCCCATAAATTGTTTGATGATGCTTAACTAGGGCCATTCAACAAGTAATGTGGCATTTCAAGTTGGTATTTATTTCCTAACTAGGGAATCCCATTGCTCACTTCTGATATCATTCTATCTAGGTTTAGTATGGATGACTGAAGCCTACCCAATGATCAATCGCATAATGGATGGTTAATAATGAGGGAAAGCTGGCTAAAATTGGGATTAGACAAGTCTTGCATAGGTCACTTCTACCTCGATTATGATGCATAATCAACAAAGAATTCCAGCAGACAAAGATCAAGTAATAGCTGATAAATATGGTACAATACTGGAGAGTGGTTTAGATAATATCATTTGCTTTTTTGTTCTGAAGTGTATTGGTTAAGTATTGGTGTTGACTAGGTTTAAATTTTAAAAATGTAAAAAAAAATAAAAAAAATAACAAAAAGAAAACATTTTTCTACTTTGAAAAACAAAAGCTGCAACAATAAAAATGATCCCAAACGCACCCCTAATTTTCTAACTATACAGAAAAAAAAAAACAAGAAGCAGAACCTGATCTGGTATTTCTTCGTCCTCTGAGTCAGAGATGGTATATGTCTCGTTGTAATTAACCCATGGTCTATCACGAAGTGACTTCCTTAATTTGTCACTATTTCTACGAGCATCCTCCACAGACTGCACTGGAGCTGCCACAGAAGAGTCCTTTTGAACCATTTGCAGAGTGAAGGAAGTAAGCCTTGTGAATCCTGGTGGAACTGGCATGTCCTCCATCACTGCTGAAGAATAAAAAAAATAATAATAATAAGGCGACGAAAATATCATACAGAACTTTTTGGCAGAGAAAGCTGCCAAAGCATCCTCATTCATGTTTGAAAGGTCTATATGCCAGAGTATGTTCTTATTAATATATAAGACTGATATTTCATAAAATGATCATGAGTAGAAAATAACTCACAATTTTAAACAAATTAAAAAATATGTAGGATGTCTTTAAAAAAAAACAAGGGCAAATGTATTGTGCAACAAAATAATGAATCATGCTTAATTGTAACAATAATCTTATTCTAATCAGACAATGTAATGTCGCCCCTTCCATCTTACCAAAGAAAAAAGGTAACAAATAAACTAATATCTTGCGAATTCCAACTAATAGATCAATACTAGGATCATATTAAAGAAGGAATCTAACAGCCTTATTATGGCAATTAACTCAAATATCCTTTTCCTATGATTTAACAAAAATATTGACAAAGCGGACCTCTAGAATTTCATATATTTCCCAAGCTTGGTTTGGGCTAAAAAAGAATTACCTCACAGTCATTATCATCCTTAAGGATCTAATCAACTATCATAAGGATCTAGACCACAATTGTAAAAAGGGGTTAGAGTTATATCCAACAATAAATACCCATTAGATCTAGATTTTCATGCAGAAGAATGTTCATACTACATATATAACCTTCTTTATTTGATTTGGCATTGGATTCCTGCTAGTCCCTTTTACATGAACGATTTTTAAGCCATCATCAATCTTATCCATGAAAAGGGGAAAGAAGGAGATGATGTAGCCCCAATTATAGAGAGACAAAGAAAAGAAGGAAAAAAAAGTTCGAGATTTAGGCCAAAACAACCAAAGATTTCTTGAAAAACAAACCTGCTTGGTAGCCTGGATTCCTCGAAATTGCTAGAGAAAAGGAAAAAATTGTCGTTGGAGTGGCAAGAGATTATAGTTGCTAATAGTTAGAGAAGAGGGTCATGTCACTTTAGAAGCTCAAGCGGAAGCTCGTTTATATAATTGCAATTTTGTTAAACCCAGTGTGCTATAATGACACTGTATATTACAGCCCAATTCAATGGGACTTTTTGGGCTTGACTTAAATTTGATTGTTACTATAGATTATCCAACTTCACCAAAGAATAAGAATTTTTGGGTTAATACCATAATGCAGTTAATCTACTAGCATTAAATCCATTGACATTCTTGAAAACGGGTATAAAAAAATTTGAAACTTAAAATTTGATGGAATTGATCATATATGACTCATAAATTCTGCAAATTAAAGAACAATGTGATCTGATGCACTCTCAGTTTTCACCCTACAATTTGAAATTTGAAGTACTGTGCCCTTACCAAGCTGTGGATCTTGAAACAGCGTTATATTAGCACAAAAGATATTATTAAAAAACTGTCAAAGCATTTTCAATTTACCATATCAAGAGTAAAGCTAGCATGTGCTATGCTTTGAGCACAACTCCAGGATCTATAGGATTGGCTTCAAATGATGAATCCAAACTGTTGAAACCAATCTACGTTACGAGTGAGGCGAATTCATGCAAAATTTTGAACTTATTTAGTATAAAGCCAAGCAGTAAAAAAAAATGAAGTTTTATAAGTTATTTGAGAGCATTCATTTTTCATCATCTTTTGACCGCTTGAATTTGTACTAAATGAATTCGAAAATTTCAAAATTTTGCATGTACACGCATTACTCGTTAAGTTTGGATTCGTCATTTGAAACCAATCCGATAGATTTTGAAGTTATGCTTATAAGTTATATCTAATATCCCTCAAAAAAGGAAGTTGCAAATTTCAATGTTTAATGTTATTCTTCTTCTTTTGAGAAAATGCATAATTATGTAGACCCTATAATGTAACGAGAAAAGAATGTAGAGAGAGAAACCTAATAAAGATGAGAGGCCATCCAGTGAGGAACCACTTTTTTTCAAGTCTAGTAATGTCCCAGCTCTATTTGATAGATTCTTCGATTAAATTCTTCCAAGAAAGTTTCCAAAAGAAGAATTACATGTCATTCCAGGGTAGCAGAAACCTTCAACAGGGGGGCTCGAGTCGCGAAGAATTGGGGCGACCCGGTACGGTGAAGCCAACGATTTAGCGAAGAAAAGAGATTCAACAGATATTTTAAGAGAAAAAGTTCCACAGAATTTTTTTTTCACTGGTGCATCCTTAGGTTGGAACTTCTGCATTTTTCTTTTTGTTTTCCTTTTTGTTTTTGTTTTTTTTTTTTGTGCTTGAAAGATGATGAGGGGGTGTGGTAGGGTTTAAGCATGGAAGTTCATGGTCATGTGCTATACGGGCCAGAGATTTTAAGAGGCCGGTACTAGTTTCGAATATAGGGGCCCATAAGTGAGAAGCCCGTGATACAAGAGGACAAATAAAGGGAGTGGCAGAAAACATTCAAAAATAACAGAAATTTTGTATATTAGGATTATGTAGGGGTGTAAACGGAGCGGATTCGGAGCGGATAATGCTAATATAAAATCCGCATTTATTTTTCAACAAGCGGATACGGATACGGATAGTAAACGGATATCAAAATTGAAAACCATATCTGTCTTAAACGGATACGGATACGGAATGGATAATCCACGGATACGGATTCGAATACGAATATGGAGCGGATAATTGTTGGATTTTGAGTAATTCTACTAAATTTCATAATTTTAAATACCTAATTTGATTACCTAAATTGACAAAAATTTAATAGACTTTTTAAGTTTGCACAGTGATGATTATGTATGACTAATTGCTTATTGGTTCAGATAACCAATCCGTTATCCTAATAGATTATATGATTTTTCTACCAAGATTCTTGGACTTAAACGAATATGTATGTTTTTTGGGAATTTCGCAAGGGTGAAATGAATTAAAAGCTGCTGAAAGATTAAATTACGGATCCGGATATATACGGATATCCGCTCCGTTTATATCCTTACGGAATTATCCGTATCTGTATCCGCATTATTTTTCCATATACTAAAATTATCTGTATCTGTTTAATCCGGATACGGATAATAAGCAGATTCAGAGCGGATTATCCGTGGATAATCCGTATCCGTTTACACCCCTAGGATTATGTCAAAGAAAAAAAACATACTTTTTTTTTGGAAGAAATTAAATTTTCTAATGGTAATTTCTATGAGAAAATTTTACATAAGTAAATTTTGAATATAAATAAATTTTTTTAATTCAAAATTTATATAACAAAAACGTAACATGGTTAATTTATAAAAATTCAAGCATAAAATTATTTATAATGATTTTACAGTGGGTTATACTATCATATTTTGTTATTATTTTATTGTGTAAATAACAGAATAAGAAAAGAATAATATCTGATGCTTCCGCTAACAACATTTAAACTGTCCAAACTAATTATCTACTTCACTAGTGAAATATTTGCATACAAAATTTATAAATTTTTGAATTAGTTTAGTATCAAGTTAAGCGGTTAAAATATGGTGGAAAATAAATGTATTAAAATTAACTTAAATTTGTTTATTTTTAAAGCGTTTGGATGAAAGTGCAGGAGTGAGAATAGCCTCAAAAAAATAGTTCTAGTTGCTAATTCAAACACATACACTTCTACAGAAAAACACCCGATGGTAAAGGAGGGCCAAGTCAACACCCGATGGTAAAATGTTCCAAGTAATTATAATATTGCCCCTGGTTACTTACACCATTGGTTCCATGATAGTAAATGTGTTTTTTCTAATAGTGATAATAGTATTTTGGAATATATAGTCACTAACCTGGATTAACACTATTCATTGTCTCATCCAAACATACCTAATTTGAAAACCTATAAATTTTATATGTCAGTGCATCACTCCTGAAGTATATCGGTTTAACCAGTTTGAATTAATTATTTGAAGCTAATCCTATAAATTTTCGAGGCCGGAAGCACTTAGGCTTAAATGCTAGCGAAAACATATAGTAGACGGATTCTACTGTGATGAAGATGATAATGATGATGATATAAAATAAGAATGCAAAATTACAAAGATAATATGAAACGTCAAAACGCGATATTGTTCATGCAGCTTTTTAAATATGATAACTTTTGTGTTATCAGGAACAATGATATATATGGGGTATATGTAGGGTGCAATTTTCCCCTATTAAATTATTCAATCAGCATTAATTAATGACTTCACTCATGATTAATCTTTCAATATATATATATATAGCTAGCACAGCCAAAGAATAGTAGTTGTTTGTTTTATTAGAATAGCCAAACTTCTAAAATTTTAGAAATAATCTATTCTAACAAGACAAAAAAAAAATTAATTCACTATTCTAGATATTCTAACTCATCCAAACACCGAATAAGTTATTCCGAATAGCCTAATTCCAAAAATAGTCTATTTTTAATGCATCCAAACGTACCTTAAAAACCATTATATTTGGAGAGGAGGATTGTGGCAAGCAAAAGCAATTAAAATTTCCGACGTATTAATTAGTTCTTTACAATAACCGATCTAGGTACGTGGCAATGTTTACATCATGCACTTTTTAGTACGTAGCTCGCGAACTTCGAAAGGATAGCAAGCAAATTAATACACCAAAGAAATTAACCGTTCTTAAAGCACCTCAGAAATCAACGGCTATAACAACGCGCGTGCAGGGTTTGTATATAGACAGGAAATCTTCAACTTTATTGCCATCAAACAAAAAATTGTGGTGTGTAACCAAAGTTTTGTTTTGTCACGAAATCTACTTATATGGGAAACTGTGACTTGTCCTACTTATAGAAAAAGACAACCAGTTAAGAGTGCGCTAGCTAGCTATGAGATACTTTTCACTTGGTATATATGTACAGTACAAAATTAATTAGACACATATATACATATATAAGTCTTCCCTAATTAAATTAATACAACGTACGTAATCAATAATCAAGTAATTCATTTATACAAACATTATGTAATATGTACATAGATGAATATATAATATAAATAACGAAATAAAAATCACAAATAATGAAATAAACTCATGATGAGGTCTAACAAATTAAATCGTGCAAACAATTAAATTAAATCCATTTCTAAATCAACAACACGTACGGACACCCCTTATAAATTAGCAAGCAGTTCATGGCCATCCAGACCTAAATCCAGCATAAACCCAAAGTCACGGTCTCCTTCTGATCTGTTTCCTCTATCCACACACAACATAGGTGGGATGTCCCCATATTGCATTAATCCACCTGAATTGATGAATGTATTCAAGCTGTTAGTGTGTTGATAAGACGTGTTAGTGAACATCGGTAAGCCGTTCATTTGTTGGTCGTCGTACTGGTACTGCGGCATTGTGTCCAACTGATGAGAAGTTGAATAGCTTGATTGTGCCTCGGTTTCGCTTTCAAGTGAACAGCCCATGCCATCCCCCTTGCTCTTGTTAAAAACTCTACACAGCACCCAATCCTCCTGTTACAACAACAACAGAACAATCAATTTAAAAGAAATGTTGAAATCTCAAAAAAGAAAAGAAAAAAAATGAAAGATTTTTAGATATATACCCTTGGTGGATGGTGCGGGCTCTCGAGTCGGAACTCGTGCATGACCCAATTAGTCTTCATTCCGTTGGGAGCTCTGCCCCGGTAGAACACGAGTGTTTTTCTCATACCCATCACTGTTGAGTTGCATGAAGGAGTACCTCCAATGGTACGGTCTTTTCCAGTAGCTTTCCAATAGCCAGACTTAGTTGCACGATTGGTGCGCAAGCCAGTAGCGTATTTGCGGTCTCTGAAACTGAAGAAGTACCATTCATCTGCGCTTAACCTTGCCACATCTGGACACAAAATTGTATATGCGCGCAGGTCCGATTAGATTATTGTATATATCGTGTTTTACGTTATATATAATATATTGCTAGTAGTAGAAGGGCATCTTTATGCTCTTATATGTAATATCCCCTGTCTAATCTATCACGTACATGTTCCTTCATTATTAGTTTTGTCATTCCTTTTTTTTTTCATTTTAATGTATATATGTAGCTAGGCCTATGTATGATGTATATATCTTTATTATTATAACCAGTTTACCAATCCAATTATGTTAACTTTAGTTATTTTGAGTGTTATCTAAAGGCCTCGGTCTCATCCATATATATATAGCTATTTGTATAAGAAAATTAAGAAGATAGTGCAATTTAGAAATATAAAAATTATCTTGCAGATACATGACACTCTAGCCTACATGTGTATGTGGGGATCACATATTATGATATTAACATAATAATTAATTTAATTGCAAACCAATTGCTGAATTGCCCCAGATCGATAAAAAGCTGAATTAAGTTGAACTGTCAAGTACCTGGCAGTTCCCATGGCTCAACATTGTGCAAATCCACCTCCACCATAGTTGCTCCAAGCAATCTTTCATTGGCCACCTTTTTGCATAAATAATAGCACACCAACTCTTCATCGCTTGGATGGAACCTAAACCCAGGTGGGAGTGTGTTCTCTATATCTCTTAGACCCATACTTCCAAGTAATAATACAGAGGAGAGAGAGACAAAAAAAAATATATAGGAACAGGAAAGTGTTTGATTGTGTTTAGTAAGTTAGTTATCTAGATATACTATACATAATAAAGGCGCATATATATATTGAATCTGGAAGAAAGAACCATAATATGTGATATATATAAAGGTTCAAGTAAGGAGTAAAGGATTGTATAATAAGTCGAAAAGATCGTTATCATAATCTAGAAGAAGATGCTAGAGACATAGGGCTTGAGGACCCCTCTTTACTTTGATACATGCTTGTGCAACAAGAACAACTTGGATTGGAGGAAACCCATGCTCACAAGAAATATCTCCATCATTTCTTTCACACTTAATTAACCAATAACTATATTTTCGAAATAATTAAAAATATATATATAGTTATCCTCTTTGATGTGTACGTCCTTCTATGATTAATTAATAAATCAATCATTCCTTACTAGGATGGATATTGTTCACTGACATTATTCCATCAGTACTATATTTATTCTATGCTACTAGTCACTACTATTTGTTACTTGTGAAAATAACCAAAAAGATTTTTGTTTCTTTTCATGCTCTAGTTGTATGTATACTAAGATTCTCTTTATTAATTATAAAAAAAAAACTGCTGATCATTAATTAATGTATACAAAGTGACTTGTTAACATAATCAATGAAGGGAACAAAAGTAAGTGCATTACATATGTATTGTCATTGCTATACTCCTTAAAAGGTACAGAAATGAAAATAACTAGACCGGCTCAACCCCTAATTAAGTTATATGTAGTTCCAGTAATAAAATGATATATAAGAAAAAAAAAAATTAACGCGTGATTTTAAAGTCTATGATCGATATGTCATATATACCTATATACGCTCTAGCTAGGTAGGACCTTGACAACGCTTTCTTGAAAATTTTGATCACACCATTACTGCTAAATGGTCCTCAATTACGCGTTAAGATTGAAAGAAACATAACTAGTATAATTACAAAATAAAGACTAAAGTGCTCGACAGTCCATAAAAAAATTCAATTTTTTTTCTTACATTTTCCATTTAAAAGTAGAAAATTAATACTTATTGTGCCATCAATACTGATTTTTTTTTTATATCTCGTTATTTCTTTATTTAGTTAGAATAATTTCGTTATAATATTTTATTTAATTCATTATATATATATTTTGTTGAAGATAAAAATTTTAAAATTAATTTTATCCTCATTGCCATGCAGGACCAGTATAAAATGTTGAATTCAATATATATACTTTGTTCCTTTCGTTTGCATTGCCTCTTCGTATAATTCTGCATTTAACGCGTGATATAATGAAACTTATTCATATATCACATGCAAGAATGACTGAAAATTATCATATATATGTTTCTGTTTCTATGAATTACTACTAGATATATAATATGTCATGGAATGCAATTAATATAACTCGATCTTGATATTGTATATAATCTTATTATGACGAACTCACAAATGTCTTTCTTATTAAATTTGAAACAGATTGAATAATTGAATAAATATATTTCATTCTCATCCTAATTCCTGTTGTCCAGATAGCAAAATATATAGAAAATATGATCTGCAGTGCTTCATTTTCTTTTTTCTGTTACAAATTAACCTATATATATGTGCCTTAATGGTACGTAGTGTTTTTTTTTAGTTTGAGTAAAGATTGGAGGTCAAGCCACCCAACTATTTAATAATCATGTTATTACAACAAAAGATTTTCTCCATCTGAATTTCGAACCCATAACTTCTCACATAGAGATCATATGCCTATGTGGCTTAGCCACTAAACCAAAGACTAGTTCTCAATAGTAATTTTTTTATTATTATAATTCATTTATATTTTGTTAGCAAATTGATAAGGATGCCTACATATATTTTTTCCATCAAGTGGCAAAAACGGTACAAAAATTATGGCCTGTGCAAAAGACACGATTATGCATTCATGTCGCTAATTACAACATCTACATAAAAATGATAGAAAAAAGAGGAGGGATTCAATAATACAATTTTATGGTAACCCATCATAACATCATATATTTATAATATTTTTTATTATTTTAAAATTCCAACAATCCATCCGAACTGTTCAACATGATCTCCATATTAATATGTTCCTGGAGAATTTTTTTATTTTCTAATTTTTAAAAATCACTGTTTTTCAATGATCTAGACTGAAAATAACAACTTTGTACACATCTTAATAACTGCAAAAAAAATTCCAAAAAATGTAAAATTTGGTCTCCAAGCACATTTTAATATTGATATCAATTTGAACAGTTCGGATCAACTGTTTGGATTTTAAAATCGCAAAAATAATTTATAAACATATGGTGTCAAGACTGTGTCACCATAAGATGGTGTAATTGTGGATCCCTCCTCTAGAAAAAATTGTGGTCCTGTCTTTTACATAAATTACAGATCGAGACACGGAAATATTTTGATCATTTTTATCAATTAATTGAAAACTCCTGTGTCCTTACCAATTTATAATAAAATATATAATATCATTACAAGACAGCTTTAGTGGCTAAGTTTATGATGATTAGGAACAAAACTAAAAAAAAAAATAGATCGAGAGATTGAAACGTAAAATAACTAAAAAAAAATAGATTGAGGGGTTGAAATGTAAAATACATAATATATAGTAGTCGAGATTTAAACCCAAGACTCCACAGCTATAAAGTAGAGTTTTGACCATAAAGATTCAATCACACATTTAGCATTTTATTAGAAGAGCTAAACTATATAAATACTTTTTAAGAGTGAGGTTATGATGATATTATGCATAATGCACTTTAGTTTGTACTATGAATATACATCTCTATTTTCAAAGTCCAAACAGTAGCTAGATTTGTACCTTGCAACATAATCTCTATAAGAAAATGTGATTGGATACCAAATTTTACATTTTTTAGAAATATTTTACTATTTATTTAAACATGTACAGAATCACTTGATCTAAAGATTCTAGACCATCCGAAGAAGTGATTTTGTACCTATCTAAAAATATAGTAAATAAATTCTAAAAATATAGTAAAAATGTTCTAAAAAAATAGAGAATTTGGCCTCTATATATATTTTCATATGAAGATCATAATTAACAGTTCAAATTTATAATTAACAGTTCAAATTTAAATTTTGAAAATGAAGATATCACCCTACTTTTAAACATTATAAAGTGTAAATGATTAAATTTCTAATTTGTATTTATGGGACACCTAACAATACCTTAGATCCAACCATCGCCAAAGTATTTTTTATGTCCGATCCATGCAAACAGAGCATTTAAATTTATTTAAGTTCTACATTTATAGTTGATTTTAATATAACCCAATTCCCGCTATAATATAATGATAAGAAATTAGACGGAGGCGCGGAGAGCAGAAGAAAAATTGGTCACTTTCTTGTGGAAAAAGGATGACGGTGTAATTAATGAAATTGTCAACAAGCGCATGATGAATTCGCTTCGCTTCTTCTTTACGTAGGGAGAATGATATGGCACTAATCTAGTTAGCTCTATGACCCTTGAATTGCTATCTCCACATTTATTATCTATTCTTCTCTCCTCGGTTGCTTCATTGGAGGATTAACGATGTAGAAAAAAACAATCTATCATTGAATTGTTGTATTCATTTTTCCTACAATATAAGACTTCCTGCTAATTTTAAGTGTAATCCAAATATCCAATATAAATTGCGGCTGAAATACGCTTAAACAAACTCATTAAATTCCCTTACCGTCTACCTTTTTCTACAAACTAAATCATGGAGCAATGATTGGCTAGAAAAAACGGAGAAAACACTGTGGACCGGTCCTCTGCTTTGTTCCCGAATTTTTTTTTTATGAGATTTAATTAAATAAACGACAACCGGTGTTGTTTATCTAAAAAAATACCACTCCCGCAAATTGAATTCGCGCACCAACCAATCTGGATTCACGAGGTGGATTGGCTCACCTATTGGTGCGCGAATTAATGTGGTGCACCGGGTGCATGGATTGAATTGGCGAACCCCCTGGTTCGCAGAACCATTTAGCGCACCCATGGGGTGACTTTTGGTGTAACATTTGGAAAAATTTTGGCGTGACTTTTTGAAAAAATTCCAATCTTTCAAATACTTTCTATTAAACAGGGGTGGGTGCACCAAATAGTTCTATGAACCAGGGATTCGCCAATTCAATCCACGCACCCGGTGCGCCACATTAATTCGCGCACCAATAGGTGAGCCAATCCACTTCGTGAATCCAGATTGGTTGGTGCGCGAATTCAGTTTGCGAGAGTGGTATTTTTGAGATAAACAACGCTGGGTGTCGTTTATTTAATTATGATTTTTGAGGGTGTCACAAAAAAAAATTCGGACTTTGTTCAAAGCAAGAAAAATGGGAAATGTACAATGCATATATGGGACCGGATAACTATTACAATGTAGAAAATAATTTATTTGTCATTGAAAATTTAGTAATTTGTTTAGAAATTTTAATTTAGAATGTTTTTATTTTTGCAATTTTAATTTCGCTGACATAAAAAAAATGATTGATGTTCAATTTTAGAAAAGAGAGCAGTTTTTGTAATTGTAAAAAAATATATATATATGTTATTTTTTTTCAGACAAGATTTTAATTTAGCAAGTATGTATATTCTTGCAATTAAAATTTTAAGTATCAAATGAGCATTTACAATTGATTACAAGTGAAATGAAGTTGCTCTCACTTTGTTACACTTCTTACGCGAACATATACAGAATGTTGGGGCATGCGTCGTTGCCGCATGTACCGCTAAAAAAAGTTTCATGCCTTCCCTCTGTACTAACTTGTTCAGTAATTATGTCCAATCTAAAATGATTATTTTAATGATAGCTACATTCGATTTTAATGCATAATTATATAATCTGATAAAGATAATTTAATTCAAATTATCAACTACAACCAGATTTAAAAAAAAAAAAAAAAAAAAACTTGACTGATGCAGTCTTAAAAGGAATGCATAACACAGGAACTTTTCAGGAGGTCACCTATTCAAGTACTATTGTTCAATCACGTTTAACTGTGGAGTTTTGATGGAATCTAGTGTTTTAGTGCTGGTATGATCGCATCCCTACAACCAGATTGTCAAAAGACTTTGATATACTCATTGGGTCCGGTTTAATTGGTTTTAAACCGAACCGAGAGAATTCGAAATAAATGGTTCGGTAAATTAAATGGATAGGCGAGGTTCATTTTTAATACTGGTTTAATTGTTCGGTTCAATTTGGTTTATAAATTTTAAAACCGATTAGACTGAACTGATCAAATTTTTTAAATTATCCTCTATCCGAACCAAATATTTAAAAAAAAAATGCTAACATAATGTATATTGCTTGGTTCAGTTTAAAATCAATTAGACCAAACCAAACAAAATTTTTAAATCCATCTTAAAGAAAATAAAAAATAACAAAAGAATATTTATTTTTATGCGTATACTTCTTATTTCGATTTATAAGTTTATTTTCATCGGTTCAATTGTTTTTTTTAAAAACCAAATAAAAATATAGTTTACATATTTTATTTGGGCTTTAATCAAACCGAAATGATGAAGACCCCACATCCTCATATGAGAGAGATTTGTTTAAAGATAAGAACTTTTGCGCTCTCTTTATGTGGGATCCATCTCGTTGCAACATTCCCCATTCCCTCTTCAAAGACATAAATGATAAATGGCATGGATAACCGGCTACAAATAAATCAAACACATTTATTCTTTCTTTCTTTTTTTGAAATTCTTGACAGAAGCTACCAAGTGAAAACACATTTATTCTTGTAAAACCAAATTATTCTTTACGCTCCTCTAGTCCTCTTTTCGTTTGAGAAACTCAGAATCATCTAAAAAATCGTCTCGGAACATTGTTTGAGAACTAAGTTTAGTTTCAAAGAAGAATAAATGAATTGTGAGAGATCAGAAGAGATAAAATCTGGTTTTATAAGACAAATAGTGAGACGGTTTGATGTGAAGGGAAGACCGCCCCTTAGTGGGACGGTTTGGGTACAAATGAAATTAATTTGTCAAATTGGTTATTTTTATTAATTATTTTTGTCAAATTAATTAGCTGATGTATTTCTACATTTTGAAGAGCTATAACTATAATATTAATATTATTATAATATTGATTATTTTTCTTATTCATTGTCGCATATGTTGTTGTTTTATTAGATGGATTTTCTTTCTAGCTTTAAATAAGAAAAAAAAACTCCGAGAAGGATTGCGGATTGCGGATTGCGTATTTGCGTGCTATGGGACGAAAAGGAGGGCCCACACAAAGGGAATCCTCGACAACAACGACCTCTCAAAAAAGGTCGAATGTGGGTCCACTTTATTCATCCACAAGGCACAAATTCATTGGTGAATTGTGGGCCGAGCCTTATTTTCTAAGTTTAACAATTTTAAAAGCCTTGTGTTGTGTGTGCCTCTTCATTCGGAAACGAATCTGCTGCGATTCTAAAGAGATCGCAGACCCTGCTTTTCTATATCCAGGCTTTACTTTTTTGAGATGCACGAATCTCCAAGGAAACTTATTTTTTATACACGAATCTCAAAGAAAATAAAGGGTTGGATATGGAATTTTTCATCCTACAATCCCTTAAGAATCACAGCAGATTTAATTTCGTCTTCATATATATCTTGCTCGTTTTCTTGTGACGCCACGAGAAATGAAGGATTTTTACAGTCTGATTAGAATCGAATTGTCGTGTTGCATCCATCGATTTATTTAATTATTTAAATAATTATTCTTTTATTATTTTATTTACAAAATATATTATTTTTATATATTAGAAAAGTTGTGTTCGCTATGAAAAAAAATTGTAGAAAAATGTGGGGGCTATGGTGATAGTAAGGAAATTTGTGATAGTTTGATCACTGCAATGACTAATCGGCCGATTAATCAGTTTAAACGAATATTTTTTACAACACTAGTCTAACTTATAAAAAAGATATATATTTATTTGACTCAATTTTTGGAGTGATAAATTTTTTTTCGAATAAATGTTAGAGATCTAGCTACTCAACTATTTAATATTTTCTGTTATTACAACAAAGAATTATTCTATGAATTCATGATTTTCTATATCAGAGATATATCATGTGTCTTTATTACTAGATTAAAGACTAATTCTTTTTTATATGATAAAATTTACTAAGTAGGTTCTTTCTAAACAAAATAAATATACTTTTCATAATTTTTAGCGAAAATCCATTACATCTAAAACTCATTTTTAAATAGTATAGTCAAATATTAAAAATAATATATGTCAGGAGTAAAAAAAATCTTTTACAAGTATTTTATTTAATATGACACACGATGGTGATAATTTTTTTTTAAGTAAAGTTGGAGGTTAAGTTATCCAACTATTTAATACCTTTGTTATTATAACAAATGATTTCCTCCATATGAGTTTCGAACTCATGACCTCTCATATAGAGACCATGTGCCTTAGCCACTAGACCAAAAACTAGTTCTGGATGGTGATAAAATTTAATATACCGGCTTATTTTTAAAGAAAAACTTCACTATAAAGTATAAACATTTCGTAACATTTAATTAACTAAGAAATTTGTTTCGTATGAAGCTCGCTTGCAATTAAATAACGTACAAAAAAGTTACATAAAATTGATATTATTTGATAAATTATTTAATGTAACTTAGTAATTACATTTTTACTTACAAATGTCAGATCTGTTCTTCAGTTTGTTTTTTTTTTTTTTTTTGAGCTATTTGATTATGTGTTCTTGATCATTATTTAAATAGAAATAAAAATACAGTCAAACTTTTCAACTTAAATATCCCTTATTTAAATTTTTGTAAGTGAGTTTTAAATATACAACCTTTCACACATAAAATATTATTTTTAATACAAGTTCAAGTGAAGATGCAAGTTAAAGAAAATTAACCAATCTTTTACAAAAATAAATGAGAAGGTGAGATTCCAAAAAGAAAGAAATAAATAATTCGGTTTGATACATGCCAAAGTGAAGAGTTAAAAGCTAACTTTTTTCGTAAAGAAAAATAAATTGTTTCTTCATTATTAGACAGTTGAACATCTTTCTTAACTTTTGTTGCTATTTAAAAATAGTGTAAATTTACTCATATCCTTTTTTTTATATTATTATTGTTCGAGAAATAGAGTCCATGTTTACACACAATGTACAGAAACTGAATTATTGCAGTAAAACTGTACAACTAGTGTAAATGAAAGCCACTAGACAACTTTTTACAAATCCCCTTTCCCATATCCAGCCTAATTAGCAGGAATTAGACATGCCCCGCTTCCTAACCAGATAGGTACCTGTTCTTTTGTTTATCCTAACATCCAATGTGGCTTCAATATATATAAGAGAGTATTTTGAAGTGTTGCCAATCCAGTCTATGAAATTTGCAAATACTAATGAGGTAGAAAACCGCATGCATGAGAACAAATATCACAGATTCAATAACATATTGAGGAGTGATTTAAATTTTCAAAATATTTGACCACTTGGGCATAAAATATATATACCTCTATTGTTCAATAGATGTAAGATAGGCTAATATTTTGGTATAATTTTTATTTAATTGATTGTTAAAAAATATATATAATTAATTCTTGAGGCTTGAATCTTTTTCATCAGAACATATATTTGCATATCGCTTTAAAGCGATATGTAGTTGATAATTTGCCCGGTGCATCATGGTATAAAATATGAACTGGAAGTTGAATTTAGTGCTAGAGAGAATACACATTTTTTTTTATAAACCATAAATAGAAAAACATATTATAGGAACCAACTTGATTAGTTGGTTTTTTTACAAAAAATAAGTACCAAATAAGTTGTTCGGTATTATCAACTATTTTTTTTGTTTTTGTGGTGCCGAATAGCCTATTTGGCATCACACAAAAATCCCACACTGTTTGAGTGAAAAATTGTGATATATGGTGGTGCGGAATAGGCTATTCAGTACTAAAAAAATATTTTTGTTGGTGGTTATGTTTTTTTAAAAAAAAAAAATCACCAATCCAATTGGTTCCCTAAAATCCATTTTTTTTATTTATGGTTTAAAAAAAAATTCAGAATACACACACATGCATCAGCTGCTGCGAGTACAATATATGCACATCATGGAAAATGATCTCTTGGACTCTTTTGCTAAGTTAGTGGTAACCTTGTCTTTATTGAGAGCCAGACATGAGCTACCATTCTACCATTAACCATATTTGTACTTTTGTAGAAGTAATAAATAAATTACATGATAAATCTGATCATCATGAAAATAGCAAGGCATTCGACCAGTTAAGACTTTATTTACTGTTTATAAGTACTTCAATCGAGATACTTATATTTGAAGAGGGATAACAGGACAATCATAATAATATTTTCTCATATCAACCCAAACAAAGTTGAAAATTATTAAAAGATCAATTTATAGGAATCACTTGCCTAATTCTGTGTGTGTGACTTTATATATTAATTTGAATTGAACTTAAGATTTTAACAAACCTCTAGTTCTTGTACTTAACCTGAATAATAATTTATAAAGGATCAGTTCCATGGGACCAGTATCCTCTGCGGAGTTTTGCGGTGCGGAGCTGATCGGACAGTCCAGATTTACTCTCAGCCGGTGAGTGCTCGGGATGATGGAGGGGGCAGTATTAATTTTGCTTTGAGATTCATGCCATAATCTTATTTGGTCCGTCTGATCAAATCTAACAGACCAGATTAAAAGAACCGCACGAACTCCGCAGGTAAAAGCTCCGCAGAGGATGTGATTCCCAGTTCCATGCAGATTTCACATATGTTTAATTAGTGTAGCTAATCTCCGTTTAAATATGCCATAAGTACATGGGGTCCAAAAAAGAAGCTCATGCTTTTAATTTGCATCTGATCAAACTAAACTCTTAATTAATTGTTGCTACAAAAATGATCAAAATATGCATTACACATTACATGGCTGAAATTAAACAAAGAGAATTGCTAGATAGGTGTACAAATAGATACCTTGTAAAGGTGGGAAAACGGTTGTCTACAAGATTTGTTTAGGCTTAGACATTGACCCACATTCCTCATATGGAAGTATTGGCCAAGTAAAATAAGTTAATAATAAAACAACGATTAGTGTCAGGAGATGAGCATGTCCAACGAGACAAAGCAAGTAATTTAAAATATTGCTTAATAGATAATTGCAACTAGTATATTTGGCCCGTGTCTTACCAGTTGGTAGGGGTCCAGGTTTAAATAAGTCAGCATCATGTGATGAAACTTGGGTTATGATATAATTGCATGAAACAAAATTGGGTTGATGGCTAAACCGTGCTAATTAAGAAAATTAATAAGATGCAAACATGAGTGAAGTTATAGCAATGTACAAATTACAGAGCGGCTTGTGAAATGAAAACATGACCAATCAATTATCAATCAATTTAAAAAAATCTTAAATGACATTCAAAAAATGAAAATAAAAAACAAGACCAGTCAGAAAGATGATACAATTTGCATGTAACGGGTACGTATCTAAATAGATTTAGACTTCTACACGTAAAAAAATATTAAAAAAAATGCATAGAATCAGAATATTTGATCGGAAGGTTGATATTCAATATGAAATTTCATTTTTTAATCAAAGTCATTGGTGGGTCAGAATATCTACGTACTTAATATAAAAATGGAGATATTGTCAATCAATAAGCAAAGTAATTAGGGATAAATGTTTGGATAAGATTATCAATTGCAGGTTACTGCTGCCTGATGGCAATTGATAATCAGCAAATAGGTGTTACCTAACGTAATTGTAGGGGTCATAAATTGACAATATATTCAGTTAGCATTACATTATAATAATGGATTAATTTTTAAGAAACTATGCATTCAGTTGAGATCATGGATTGATGAAAATGGAAGTGGAGGATAACCAAGAAATGGTTTTACCAGCTATCTAAGTATACCAAAAAGGAGAACAAAGTAACAATCAAACTAACAGAAAAATAGTAGGTACACAGTTGTTTCAGTTATGGAACGGGCAGCTTTGCCACCTTTTAAGAAATAAAAAGAAAAAGAAAAGGCAATGTCAGCTTCAGTTACAACAAGGAAACTTGACAAGTTTTAATTTGGCTAATATACAGTATGCACCACAACATGGAATATATGTAAATAAAATAATAATTCTACATTTGCAATATTTTACCCAAAAAAAAAAACATCCATGAGGTTAGATGCTTAAACTTCATTCTGTTATATGCTAGAAGAACAAAGAAGATAAACTTCCAGTTCAGCTGTGTAAATGGATTCAAATGTCCGTGCCGTGACACTCCTAAAGTAATGGTATTTAAAGAATGAGAGGACAAAGCTAACCACTAAACAGTAGAAGATAGAAGTACAAAAATGGTAAAAGGCTGATTATTTCTGAAAAATAATAAAACAGAGGAAATAAGGAATAAAATTCCCTTGACAGTGACTCTGTGCCTGTTCTCAGAGTACTTCATATATAAAATTTGGAAATTTCGAGAAACACAATCAAAGGGTATTCCCTGTTAACCAGTTATGCACTTATGCTGATTGATCTACTAAGCATATTTCTTTTGAAGTGACTTGATTTTTGACAAAAGATTTATCATAGGAAGTCCACAACCAATCAATAGAGATTACAATAATTTAAAATATATCATGATCCTTAATAAATAGAAAAATCACTCAAGAACTAGACTTTGGTCTAGTGGCAAAGACACATGGTCTCTATATAGAAGGTCATGGGTTCGAAACCCGGATGGGAGAAATCCTTTGTTATAATAACAATAGTATTAAATAGTTGGGTGGCTTGACCTCCAACTTTACTCAAAAAATAGAAAAGTCACTCAAATTAAGACATTCTGTCATTAGAGAATTTCACAGTTTATTTCTTTACTTGGTTACTTAGGTCTCATTCTTGAAATTAAGATATAGAAGTCTCTAGATAATCAAGCGGAATCCCCTAATTCTATCTAGTGATGAGATAACATATTTATCTATTATGGATACATTAGAAAGAAAGAAACACCAATGAGCAGCTGATGGACAGATGGAGTCTACATCATATGTAGAGCGGTAGAGCCCCAAGCCATGATATGTTACTGATCAACTAAGTTTACTTTCTTCTATTGCATTTGTTTTACAGTTGCACAAGCAACTGTATTTCAAAATTAGCCATCACCTGAATCGAGATATTATACAAATAATTCAGCGCCCCCCCACCCCCCTCAAATCAAACCCAACCTCACAAAAAGGTACTGGCAGGTAGTGGCAAAATCTAGTCCTTTAATTGTCCTTCCTCTTTCAGCCATATCAAGATAATAATCCCAATTTAGTTAGTTGTTTTTTTTCTCCTTATCAACTCAAAACATAATCCAAGAATACAAAATCCTCATATTGAGTGTACTTTTTGCTCTTGAAAAAGAATAAGAAGTCAACATTCTAAGCTCTGACAAACAATTACACAATAAATGTTAACAATAACACCAAAATTTATACCATTAACAGTAACATCACATATTAAAAAAAATTACTTAAGTACAAGAGTACAAACTAAATAGAAGAGATAACCTGCTGAGCTGTCAATCTCTGGACAAGCGAATAAGGATCCCAATAGGGCTCTGGACAGTTTTAAGTAGACCAGACCCAATAAGATCTCGAATATGGAAGCGAATGTCAAGTGGGGATAGCCGCAATCTTTTCTTCTCTAAATTAGCTAACACCATCTCCTTGTACTTTGTACGATTTATTAGGGATACAAGCTCCTTCCTTCCCTACAATTTATTATTTTCCTAATAAGTTCGAGGATTTTTCCAACATTCTCAGACTTCTCAGCAATTTCCCTAGAAGTATTTTGAGTCAGACATAGACAAGATACCTGTGAAAGACCCTTCAATATGGAACCTATGTTTGGAATCGCAAACCAGTACAAATTCTGATCAATCAATTGACGAGTCTACAAAAGGTCAAATTGTTTCCTATAGTCAAAAAATAATTTATGATATGATATTCATTGCATGTTCATCTTATCTGTATGACTAAGATTTAAGGATGCAAAATGCAAACATTTTTTTTCTAAATAAAAGTACAGCTTAAATCAAATAAGGATCCAGTAATTCTATTCAACATCAATTGTCCCCATACTTGGAACATGGATTTTGGTTGTGCTGTTTATGATGATGATAAGCTTCATATCAAACAAAAATGGATTGTGTTCTTATCTAGCTCAGCACAAATTGAACTCGCAGATTTATATGATATGTATAAAAGACCTTTATATAGAACCATCTTAAATTATGAGTATGGAAGCAATAATTTGTTTATCCAGAAGGATATATACACTCACAAGGAGACCGGCATTGATGAGTAAGGTAACATGTTTCTCTGTCAAATCACCTCCATTTGATAGAAGGGAACACTGCAATGCACAAGAACATCCAAGGAATGTATTATGATTTTGCTCAGGAAGACGAGATTGTCAGAAAAATGAACTAATTTTTTATATTACCCTTCAAAAAAATTGGAAAGCCATGCAATACTTAAAAGTCCTTTTAGAACTTTTCAGGTCCTTGTACTATATAGAATGACACCAAAGTACAGATTATTTTAGGTAACATACCTCTTGGAACCACCACAACAGAAAGGAAAGAAACACAAAAAGGCACTTAACCTAATTGCTTTCCACCAGTCAACTGATAAAACTTCTCCATCTAATGTAAACCAAATATAAGTCTTTGACTGAGAATTGTATATTGCTTACCAGCTCGGGATGGGAAATGGTAACATCTGTTTTAGATTTAATGACATATTGCTTGAACCAACCAAAAACTTCACTAAGCTCCCTGTCCTTCACATCAAGTCCCTTCACAGCATTGTCCATCTATACAATTTCTCACATAACAAAAGTAAAACGAAAAAAACAAAATGAAAGGAAAGGGCGTATTAAGTAGCATCCAAGAACAAGTCAAAAATCACGTCAACATGGCTCGGTAACAGGATTAACTAATAGAGTTAAATTAACAAAAATAAGACGAAAATAAAAAAGAAACCTGTATTAAATAATCATCCATGAACATTATGGCATTGTCATCTGTCCCAGTGTTTAGCTTAAACACACGTACAACCGCCTCTTTCTTCAATGACTACTAGAAATAAGAAAAAATGGAAGGTTTCAATCAATATTGCAATTTTCGAGAAATATTTGGCTCGCGCCATTTGATTCACAAACTGCATCATTGAGGTTAGTATGCAAGTATATGAGAATAAAGATGAAAAAATAAACCTCCAAGTCTCTGTCAACTTGGGTCCTGTCTTTGACACTGCTATACAGTTGCGACCTCAGGATGAAAGGTTGTACCACAACCTGTCAAGTATATGATCAGGTGCATATATAAAAAAAGGTGTTTAAAGCAATTGAATTATCTCTATGTTATATTCCACGATTACCATCCCTCAATACAGCTGCTCCGTGCACAAACTGCCTAATCATTAAAGCAGTTTCTTTTTATTCTGTTTACTATTTCTCTATTATTTAAGCCCATTTTAATTTACTCATCATGTGATTTAAAAATTTGCTCTTTTCTTGTTTGATATCTAAAACGTAGGTACTGGCATACCTACAGCAGAGACCCTTTGGTTTGTGTACCTGTACCAGTATGTACTGGTCAGAATTTCAGCTAAAAGGAAAAGACCATCCTTGGTCATTCTAACATTAATACATGATCACGTGGCTCTTAGCTTGTGTTAAAAAGGACATGTTATTAAATCAGTACACTTCTGACAAAATTCAACTTCTTTATGAAACATTTTTGAATTAAATCCATACCTTATCTAGTTTTGGAAATTGCGCCCTCATCATCTGAAGAGCCATCAATGTATCACTAAATGTAAAGTCATTCTCTGTAATTCAAGATTCATGAAAATTAGTCAACATTACTATACTATTAAACCAAAACATAAAAGAGTCTTTAGTGGAGAAAAGGAAGAGCATTATGCCTAGTCGGATGGATTGAGTTGAAGTTGCATCGAAATCAGGCTCCTCTTCAGACTCGGAACGACTCCTTTTCTTGCTTCTCGAATGAGATGGTTCAGCCATCTCTATCCTAATTCCTGAATTTCAGAGAGAGGAGGGATGTTGGGACTAAGGAGGCTCTGAGAGAGAGAAGGCGGGTAGGTAGGGAACGTCGGACCGATCCCCGCCGGGCAGGGGCAGGGGCAGGGGAGGAACAATTCCGAGGTATATGAAATCCGGGCCGTGACTGCCGTCCTTTCGTGTCGGACCTAACCGCTTCTGTAAACGATGTGATTTCAGGACTCAAGCGCAAAGAGCCAAAGACAATAGAAAAGGCTTTTAATTTCATTGGTAAGATGAATGCTTTAAAACCATTAAAAAAAAGGGGTAAAATAGTTATTTGTCACTCTAAAACTTTCAAATCTGAAAAATACCATTACAAAACTATAAATATGAAAAATACCACTATAAACTTAGTTAATTCTTAAATTTGTCACAAATATACAATTTTTATATTTTTTTATTAAAAATTAACTGAAAAATACAGTTTTGAGATACACATTTCTGTATTTCTCTATATACCCTTCAGATCCCTCATTATACGTATCTCAAAACTGTATTTTTCAGTTAATTTTTAATAAAAAAAAGCATAAAAATTGTATATTTGTGTCAAATTTAATAATTAACCAAGTTTAGAGTGGCATTTTTCAGATTTATAGTTTCGTGATAGCATTTTTCAGATTTGAAGGTTTTGGAGTGGCAAATAACCAATTTTCTCTTAAAAAAAACTTGGGTTTCATATCTTACAAAGCTAGTATCTGAATTGATATATCTTAAAATGTTACGACATTTCTAAATCATGTCGGGTATTTCTAAAATTCTAATTTTGGTGTTTGAACTCTTAATTAAAAAGTTATGGCATTTTTAAATTATATGTCAGGTATTTTTAAAACTCTAATTTTGATGTTTGAATCACTAATTAAAAAGTTAGGGCATTTCTAAATCATGTTGTAAAATCTAACATTTGCTAATAATTTCTAACAATTTCTAATAATTAATCATTATTATTATTGCACCCTAAAATAAAAAAATTAATAATACAATTTCTAAACAATTACTATTCATTTTTAACAATTCCTAACAATTTTGGACAATCATTAAACAATCCTGGACATTTCTAAACAACTTTGGACAATTCTAAACAATTTTGGACAATTTCTAAACAATTCCTAACAATTTATATTAGTTCTTACCAATTTCTAAACTGTTTTGGACTAAAAAAATATTTATTTTGAAGGACTTGCGTGAAAAATGTTGGGCGAACTGCTGGAAAAAGAGAGAAGATGAAAATTTGGAATGAATTGGAGCAAAAATGGACCCCCTACCCTCTTACTTATAGACAAAATCAAACCGTCTCACTAGAGGGCGGTTTGATCTGGAAGCAAACCGTCCAACTGTGGGGCGGCTTGGTATTGAGATAGGCCGCCTCACATTGGAGCGGTCAAAGCAGTTTTCAAATTTTTAGAAAATCAAGGATATTTTTTATATATTTTTTAGGGTATTTACAGAAATATCAGAACCAGCTACGAGTTAGCCGATTAGTAATAATATGAAAAAAATTATATAAAAGAGACTGACATCCGAGTTGTTTTCTTTCAAATCATATATTATGTCTTTGCACTTCATTTGACCATGAATTTCTCCATAACCAGTACTTGCATTCCTTGCAACAGAAGCTGTTAGTTTCTAAAATGTGAAAAAACCACAAGGAAAATAAACATGAATGGTTTATTATCTAAAAAATTCAAAAATTCTAGTGGACACAATCTATGGTAAAAACTAATATTTTCTGGAGAATATAAATTCATTAAACGAGAAAACTTAATTAAAAGTTGATTCATACATACCTCTCACGAGTGGTATATGGACTTCAAGTATAAATTTAGGTTACTTGTGTTTCACAACATATTAAATCGATAAGAGTTTCAATTTTCAGAAATTTCAAACAAATATCTTATCGGCATACAGTTCGAGTGGTTGCCAATTTAATTTATTACAAGTTAAATCATGTGTGTCTTTCACGAGTGATATATGGATTTTAAGTGTGAATTTGTGATAATTGTGTCTCACGACAAATTACATCGATAAGAGTTTCAATTTTCAGAAAAATGTTATTTCTTTCAAGAAAATATCTTATCTATATTCAAGTCGAGTAATTGTGAATTTAATTGATTAGATGTTAAATGGTTTGATTTTCATAATTGTTCAATGAACAATAATGTAATAACACATCTATAAAACAAATTCGAAGATAACATTGTTTTTTGTCAGAAACATATTCACATTAGATTCGCGACTCAAATCTTAAATATTATGGTGAGTTGATGCGGCATATAAAAGAGAGTTGATGCGGCATATAGCTTCGCTCGAGAATTCAAATTTTTAATAACAACTTAAAAGATAAGCACGTGCTGTCTAAAAGAGATTTGACCTTAGTTTGTCTAACTCGGTGGATTTTGACTTGTGAGTTTATTAGTAAAGTTTTGAAGTACAATGATACGTTCTTAAGGTTTTGAAATAGCATTTCAATGAATATTTCTAGTTCGGAGGAGTGGAATGAGGCAGAAGAGATGACCTTTAATGTATTCTTTAATGCTACAAATGATTTTTCGACCGTTGAAGTACCATCTTCCTATACATATATGAAGGAGATGGGGTCTATTTGTGGCATTTTGTTGGAGGATATGCAACAATGACTCAATCATATTATACGAGACTTATCAAATGAGATGTAAACAAAATTTTACAAATTTTGGGAAAATCAAAACGTGATATTAACATTAACTTGTGTTTTTTTATCCTCGGTTGAAGTTAGCATTTGTGGATTATTGTTTCAAAATTGCATATGGATTTGAGACTAATATGTACAACGAACGAATGGAATATGGGAACTCGTTGCTTAGAAAATGCTAGAACAAGTATGAGAGCATAACTTTCGATCGAACGACATGTAGTGGGTCCCCGCAAGTGGAAGGTAAAAGGGTGAGAAAAATGAAGCTTGAAATGTTTTTCTTTATTTCAATTTCAGTCACAAAATCGTTATTTGCAACAAAAAAATATCCAAATTGGATAATTATTTGAATGAAGCCTCAATAGAGTCCGATGAATAATTTTTTTTTATATTTTGCAATAGTTGAATAGAATTTCGGATTTATACCCAACTTTAGACGGTTCAAGTCTCAACCATTGCATTGGAGCCAGCTTTTAGTGCAGCGGGTCAATTAACGGATTACTTGTGCAGCTATATGAAAGTATTTTGTTTTAACAATCTTACAAAAACGCAAGTAGCAAATATGCAAATAAAAAGGCACGAAAAAAATATTGTGCAGACTCAAATGAAAGTCTTTTTTTTAAAGTACATGTGTAACACAATTATTCTGAAGATGCAAAAGCAACAGAAGCCCAGTGGTCATTACAAGCCGACACCATGAGCAGCATTTAATTGACATAATCATCAAAGGTTCCAATAGACAAGCTCGACAATTATTACAAAGAAACCACAGAAAAAAGAAAAACAACGGTTAAAGTTTTAAGGTGTGCTCTGATTCGTTTGAGAATAAGAGAGACTAAAAAAGCACCTCTTCAAACTCAAAAGCAGCTTTACCACACATCAGGCCGGAGCTCCCCAGTTGCTGGAGGCATCCATTTACCAGAGTTATACACGCTCTCCCCTACCTTCCAGCCTGGCACATCTTTCATGATTCTCGCCTCCTCATCCAGATACTTGTTCCATTCTTTCACAAATCTACAATTCAAATTGACGGGTTAACATGCAATATTACAACCAGCTAGCAGCCAATATAAGACTATAATCATTGCTGATACAGAGAATTTCCGGTCAAAGCAGACCCAATATTTCTTCTTTTATGGTAATAAAATGAAATGTTTCTCATGATTTCAAATACAACAAATGTGTACAAGGCTAGTGGCCAATAATGTTTCTCTTAATAAAGAAGATACAAAAAATGCACTGAATCTCTGTAATTATTCCATATTAACTAAAATCTCTCCATATAGCCTTTATGCAACTCACAAACCCATATGTAAGTATATTTAGCTACAAAACAATTCAGTTTGTCTAAACTGAAAAACAGAGACTACTAAAGTTGCTGGCAAGTATTTCACTATTAAACGGGAATACCTTAGCCATCATACCAACAAAAGGTTGAGTGTTATTTATTAATACCTCATTGGGCATACTTTTAAAATACCACAAATGTTGGGTGTTATTTTGCAAAAAGAAAAAATGGTTAGAATAAATTGATTGCACCTTTCATCTTCTTCAGCTTGAAGTATAGGAACTATAGCACTACGAGCAGCAAGTTTCTCTTCCTTATAAGCACTGAATTTGTTTAAAACACATGAAAACAATAATGTTAGCCATGTAATATGTCCACCAGAAGATTTCACAAGTAGGAGGCCAATATATACATATATAGGTAGATCCCCAAACAACAATAATCAAGAATATAAAGTATTGCTAGTAGGAGGCCATTATTTCAGTAACTTTCTCAATCCTCAGTCATGACAAAAAAAAAAAATTGTAAAATTTAAACTGAAAATTTCTTTATGTGATGTTTTTGATGTCCACACATTCAGTTCTTGTGGAGAAGGGATAAACTATTTATCATCATAAAAGTACGCCATACAGTTTCTGGAACTACAGCACAACTATGAAACTATTCAACATTGAGAATGCTGATAACAATCTTAAGTCTATCCAAGATGTATGGTGAGATGTTTGCTCATACCAGGAGTCTCGGTGAAATACTCGTGAAATAATAAGTTACTGCACTAGCACAACCAAATAATATTATTATGTCAATATTTTTGACAAAATCTCTTCAGAAACCTCCTAAAAAAATATAGCAATATAAAGGCACAGCTGAAAAATTCCATGAAATTTACACAGAACTAACTTTATTATTCAAGTATTTATGCCCCTCCCATCAGACGGTATCCCAGCTAGCATAAATAAAAATCCTCCAGAAGACAAACAATAAAAATTACAGTAGCAACAGTCAGATTCTCAGAAAGGAAGAATGTGGACAGATCAACATCTATTAACCCATAGCTAAACATTTCCAATTAATAAAAAAGAACAAAAAAAAACTGTTAGAGATTGGAAAGTGATGATGTAACTAACCGACGGATCTCGTTTCCCTTGCCGACCTGGTACATGCCCCAGGCAAAGGCGCCAAAAGCGGTGAGGAACATGAAGGTGGCGCTGGGCCCACTGTTAGGGATCCGCCGCGCGTACCTCACCGGTGCGAAACCCCCCGGCGGCGGTCCGTCCTGGAGGAGCGGCATGTCTCTGACGCTCACCATTCCCGGCTTCTTTCTCACCAACGTCTCCGTCATGATGCCTCCGCTGTAAACTAACCCTCGTTCCTTCTCACAGTTTCTCTCTCAGCTGCTTGATCGATTGATGTGGGAGAGGAGAGGAGAGGAGAGGAGATCGAGGGCATATTTGTGGAATTAAGTTAATTTTATTCGGCAATTGGTTCCAGACGGATTCTTTCCGGCCCAAATTGTAGACTATAGAGAATCCTGTTCAGTTTTTCGGCCCAAATATGAAATAAATTTCTTTTGCTGACCACCCGTGTTAGTTCGGAATTCGGATCAACCCCAGTATGCACGTTACTAAATCCAGACCGTTAAACTATGGCACGAATTTCAAAATTTCAAAAAACAGGACCCTACCCGAATGGATTCAAATCTGCTGCAATCCTTCGCATTGTGAACAGTATCTAAAATCTCTGCTTTTTTTAATTTAACTGTTGAATTGTTTTGAGATTCGTGCACATAAAATTCAGCTATTTCGAGATGTGTGCACAGAAAATGTTGAACGGCTGGATTTGGAAAAGCAGAATGCAGAAATTGTAGGTATGATAGCAGCAGATTTGGATACTACGTGAATAGGTACCGAATTTTAATTGCTGAGGTTAATCTCAGCTCATTGGAGCTAGTGCAGTACAGTAGAGGATACGGACTGCTTGGCGCAACATTTTCACTGCAGCTTTTGTTTGTGTACGATAATTTTATTTGAGCCTCCGATTTCGATTAGTATCAAGCAGTCTGAAATCTGGATCCACATTATTTCAGAAGGGGAATTTCTATCTAATCCACCCACCCATAATTTTGTTAGTTACGGCTTCATTAATTTAGAATTAATCAATTATCATCCAAAGTCACAGAATTCTAAAGTTACCACCCACACACCTCATTTCAGAATCAAGCAGTCTCAAATTCAGAATCAAGCGATAATTTTCATTGAGCCTCCGATCAGTATCAAGCAGTCCGGAATATGGATCCACATCATTTCAGAAAAGGGATTTCTATCTAATCAAACCATAATTTTCTTAGTTACGACCTTATTAATTCGGAATTAATCACAAGTTCACAACACAACTAATGCATACAAGAGACTGTTCGTGACTTTCTTTCTCCATAACTAATGCATACAATCTCCTAAAATAAAATCACAACACAACTAAAGATCCTATCTTATCGAGCAGTGTTATCGGAACCAAACCAAACGGTTTGGTAAGAAAAACCAAACCCAGAAAGTACACCGGTTCGGTTTGTTGAGAAACCACATCTGTAATATAACCAGTCAAAACCCGGTTAATAGACTGATTTTTCTAAATAACAGTAAATCGCTCAGCACAAAAAAACCCGACTTTTACCCTGGTCCCTTGTTTCTTTCGATCTCCTTCCCATCTCTCTCTTTAGTTGCTACTTGAACAACATCAAACCCTCCATCCACCTGAATTGTAATAGCTTGTGCCTCTAAGAATGCATTTACAAAACTCCATTTTTTTTTTCTTTCTAATGATTTTATTAATTACAAACCTTAATTATGATAGCATCTGAATCAGGGAGTGTTGCATCAGAAATTTCATTACACGGGAACCGATTCAACCAACAATTCAACAGATTGAACCACCAGTCTGACCAGTCAACCTGAAACTTTACCAGATCGAAGCACAGTCCGGTTCTAATAACATAGCTATGGAGGCAATAAATAATACAAATAAAACAATATATAATAACTTTTGAAGCAATAAAATGAACCAATAATAAAATTTAGTGCACATCTCGCAATAAGAATACGAGATAACAAAGAACCACTGCTTCAAAAGAACAAAACGCTACAATAATCAACGCAACAGAACCACTACCATAGTTCATTGCTCATTACAGTTTTTAACTCCAAACTAAATAGATTTGTACTACAGCAAAAGCATATAACCAAATCACCAACATGCTTTCTCTCAACCACCCAACAACATATAAGATCTCATAACAGTTCTAATATATAAGATAACACTGCGTGATATTAAATTTTAAAAAGGTGTTCGTTGGATTTTGGTGTGGTGATGGCCGATACTTTTCAGTACTTAAGCGGGCTTTGCTGTGTGGGAAGCAAGCCAAATCTCCTCTTAAGGAGAACACGCTGCCTGGAATAGGGGTCATCTGGAGAAAATCGAGCTGCACAACAAATTACAGAATTTCTTAGTACCATTATATATACATCAGAAATGCAATGAAGGGCAACAAGATGAGAAGAAGAAAAATGAGTAAAACATCAACAATATATGTGTTAGCAATACAAAAGAAATCATAACATCACAAACTTGATGTCCCTGTGTACTTCATTAGTGATTTTATTTATTCACTCGTGCACTGATATCTTTATTATTTCTTTATGTTTACTTCAGTTGATGAATGGTGAGGATCTCTGTTAGGTTCACAAGCTGGGCTGGCATATCCTTTTTATGGATGATATTATCTCAGTTGTTTTGAGGAACATGTATATCAATGATTTGCAGTTGAGTGAGTCAGAATTGTCACATGAGACTATATGGGAAATACAAAAAAACATCCATATTTACTAATCTTCAAAGGTAAAATGTCATTCCATATTGTATACTTAATTTTGGAGCTTCTTTGATGCTCTTCAAGCTCCCAGTCACAAACTAAGAATAAACCTAAAACAACGGGTACTGCTTGGTTTGATGTCCCGTACACCAGGCACTATGGCTAGTTTTGGTTGAATACCGATATTTGCAGGAAATTTGACCAAGTCATTGCTCAAGTATAAACAAGACCAGGGCATTTAAACAACATCTCATAAAGAACTCTTTTTACCAGGATGAGCTGATTCTGTTGCAGCCCCAAGAGGAGACTCTTTCTGCAATACAAAGTGGTGAATAAACATTAGAAAAAGGATACAAGTTAATACATTTAAAGCACCTTAAATCAATTGTTACTACTGTGGAGGAAATATTGGCATGACAGTTTCCAATATTTTACTGAATATTGCAAATAAAACCAATTCTTCTCACTTAAGCCAAACACAACCTTTTGTATTTATTTGAAGAAAAACACAAATGCTAAAAATCAAGTCAAGTAAATAACCAAACTGATATAATAATCATTACTACAACAAAGCTAGATATAACCTTACAATAGTTAGGCAAAAGAATCATTCGATCATTACCCAAACATTCATATAGCATCATAACCTCAATTTTTTTGGTTCAGGTTTCAACCAAATGGTAATAAGAGGGCTCAATAGCTAGAAATTTTAATTTTCTATATAATTACAAAGTTATAAAAACAGCCTTTTCTACAACACTAGACTTCGGCACTATTAAAACATATATATTTTTATTTGGAGGAGCATGTAACTGTCACAAGGAAATATAGCACAGTATTGGGTGAACAGGTACCTTGGTGGTGTAAACTTTGTCTCCATTTTCGTTGATGTAATATTGTAGATACATCCTGCTGTTTCAAATTCCTAGTTTCGACCAAAAAATAAAAGGCAAAGAATTTACATTAAATGACAACTATGAGCAAATATATAAAATGATAAAAAAAAATTTGATTAGACAAAGAAAACGAGATTGTAATTTCTTTAAAACGTGCACAAATTGGACAAAGAAGAAGGTAGTAGGCTATAAATTTTACCCTGATGAGCTACTATCTTTCTAATTATAATTCTTTCTTTACAATCATGATGATTAAAAAGGATTTATCAACGGAAATTAAAAGAAAAATTTTAATCAACGAATTGGAAACAAAACAACAAACGCTTCAACATATAAAGAAACTTAAGTCGGAGATTATCAACTCACCGAAAGAGGATCGAACGAATAGACACGACACGCCTCCTTAGGTTTAGGGTTTAATAGAATTCCTTGTCCTCGCTCTCGCGCTACTAAATTATGTCGCACTTGGGTTTTCTATTCTGTGGCGGCTATCCTCCTTGGGTCGAATTGGATTCTTGGAGAGCTCTAAGGCCCATTTGGAAGGCCCATTTAGAATTGGACTCTGTTTATATTGGATAGACTAGGTCTATAAATTACTAGATGTCTAGATCCCAAAACATCCAGTTGTTCTCGTCCGATATTTCTGTTATGAGTGAGACTATAGTACTATGCGATTTAGTCCGTGATTAATATTTTCATTTTCGATATTTTAATGATCGATCTGAATCGTTTAAAATAATTTTCATATGAATATGTACTTGTATACTGAATTTTATATTTTTTTAGAATGTTTTTACTATTTTCTAAAATAGATAGAAAATCACTGCTTTTGGATGGTCTAGGATTTTCAAGTTATTTTCTACCTATCTTAAAGAATAGTAAAACAATTCTAAAAAATATAAAATTTTGTCTGCAAATACATATTCATATGAAAATCATATTAAATGGTTCAGATCGGCCGCTATAATTTTAAAAACAGAAATATTGATCCGTATTATGGACCAACCCGTGATATGCATAGTACCATAAAACTCACTCTTTTTTTATTAACATCCTACAAAAAATAATCCATTTAACTTTATTTTCTGAAAAATTATATATTTACTGAGATCTTGTTTGAAAATGCGGCAGGGTGATATTTAATGTACTGCAGTTTTAAACTGCAATTCTGATATGAATTTTTCAGAAAAAGAGTTAATTGTTATTTTTTTTTTAATATGGTAAATGAAAAATTTGCTGTGTTGTCGTTGACAAATCAAGTAATTGATGGAATTTTTTTTAATTATACAGAAAAGCAAAGAACCACTGCCACTTATTTTTCAAAGTTCTTCTTACATTTTATACTTCCAATTCTTTTGATTTGTTTCCTTCACTAATTCTAATTACCCCCGTGAAGTTAAATTTCACCACAAAAGATTCTTCCAACTTAGTTATGGCGTTCCACAAGTCTCCTTTGTAAATTTTGTTGTGAAAATTCTTATAATTATAATAACAATATTGCTATTTTAATCTAAAATAATCATTACTCATTAAATACTTTACAGAATATGAAGTACCAATTAAATATAAGCCTGTACAATATAACCCAGACTAATTGGTTAACTCTTTTGATTAATGACATTTATGAGTTATCATGTCATGTTTGATTTTTAGAATCATATCATGTCATTCACACGCTAGTCATGTTGCATCAAATTGACTTGAGGTTATCAAGACCAAAACTAGCCTGAAAAAAAGAAAGGTGAGAGTCAGTTGTTCAGCATTAAATCAAGGCTTTCATTTTCAATTGGGACCATTCTAATTTCAAAACTAACAGGTAACAAATAGAAAGTTCTCTTCAGATGAGCCGAATTGAGTTACGAGATTTACCAAGCAGGCTCATGACCTTAAAAACACTAAAGGATTTTCCTAATTGGTCATGTTGATCCTTTCACGAGTTGACATGTTTACATTTCAAATTTGTATAATTTGAAAGTTCATCTGGTATAAAACAAGAAGCAGAAATTTGTTGACAAATGACTTTTGCAATGTAAACACATCATCCATGAAGAAAATCTTATCAACTATTTTGAGTTTGTCACTTGAAGTTGATCAGTCAAGTTTTTTCGGTTAGATGATCATAAAGCCCTTTGATAACTATATATACTCACGATCTTAAATTCTTAATATTTGTTGCAAGGAGAACAAAAACAAACATCCAGAAGGCTTAAAACAGGAAGTTCCAAACCAGTTAGGCCGGGAACAGGTAATAGCTAAGACAAATCAGAAGATACATGGAAATATCTTTTGTGCGAAATTCAGTCTCTTTTAAAGCTGAAAGAAAAAATTACAGATAACAAAAAAGAGCTAACTTACCAGTAACTTGTGGTTTGCTTCCAACATAGGAACAAACTCTGCACAAAACCTCTGAATCTCTGTATTTGCATCTGGACCCCCCAATATCTCTATCACTTTTGTCCTGTGAGGAACTACTTTCAGTGCAACCTGCAAACAGTTATTCTTCAGTTGCTTAGACTCTGACACATAGAATTCAATAAATTGTTGGAGTTCTGAAAAAACAGTACTGTACAATGCAACAGAAATTTACTCAATTTTGTAAATATGTACAAATTCGCCGCAATAAAGAACCACTAAATGCAAAAACTCAAAAATTAAAGAGTTGGCTGTTGTATGCCATCAATTGCGTAACACTGGTGTATTATCACAGCAATAACTAATCCTGGAAGACCAAAAGGGTTTGAAGCAAAGTGAAGCTATTTGAACCCTAACAAAAATAGTTTACCATAAAACTAGAACTTGTCAACCAGCCATGCCACCTCTTCAGAGTCTTGTTATAAGAAATGGTGCATGCATGCGTCATGCTCCATTCAGGATTTGCTGCCACATTTCTCAGAAGCTCAACCATGAAATCCATTGCCCTGACAACAGAACCAAGCTTTAATGATCCAAATTATAACTATTAATGTTTGTTCTAAAGAAAGTTTTGCAGGAAAGAAATTTAATGGAATTCCCCAGAGTGCAAGGAACTATTAGGAGAATAATCCTTCCTCCAAAGATTGTAAAAAAAATCATTTGGACGACAAAACTGAACTCAATTTACAAGCTTGATGTTTTGCATGATTTCACTTCAGCATACTCCGGGAAAATTCCAAAAGAAAATACTTGTAGAACTGGAATCTATATGTCTAGTTTCTTAACTTTTGTTTCAAAATACATAGTCAGCTCATTTCTGTTATTTCACCAGAATAATTTCTTGTAATTCTGTTAAGCAAAAGAACGACAGGAACAATTTGGAAAGTCCAAATAAATTACTTGTTAATTATAAGCACTAAGGATTGAGGAGCTGCTTTGCAATTTGACAAATAAGACAGATTATAGCCAGCACATATCAGCACAGACATAGTTACTTTAATACTTAATTGTATAGAGAAGATTTTTTTTTTGTTTCTTTCTTTCTTATATCTGAGGTACATTTCCTAAAATCTTTATTTTTTCTATCTGAGGTATATTTGCACTTGCATGCAACAAAATACCTTTCAAAAACTAGCAACATATGCTTCGATGTCTTACCTTGTTAACCAGAGCAGTCCATTACTGCAACTGGATGGTTTTTTGGCTGTTTTGGCCTGAATCTCTGCTTGCACGATACTTTGTAGGTATGTGTATCTTAAAGGATCAGAATTGTATATCGAATCCAGCCTCTGAAAAAGTACCATGTGAACAACTGTTGCTAAATAGCATCATCATATGAGCAAATTACAAATTATTACAGCAAACGTGTTTTTGAGCTCATACCGATAGGTTGCTTCCTACATCACACTTCACAGCAGACAAAGTTGGCCCAAGCTTATCTAAATAGCAGAATCTTAATCAATCTCATAATCACTATAATGATAGAGTTTACACAATTGCATAGAGAAGTATCAAAAATGTATAAAATATCCTATAATGTACCAATGAACAGAAGCAAAGGAAGGTAGAATCATGCCTCAAATTTTGAAAAAATAATGATCACATAATAACTAGCCAAGTTTCAAGATTGTTTTAAAAAAAATAGAATTTTTAATTTATCAAATATCAGAAAGAGCTGAATTGCAAGAGAGACTGTGCTACATTTAATTTATTGATCCGACAAAACAAATATCATTCTATTCCAAATAAAAAATAAAATTGCAGTTAATTGGGTACAAGCTACTATGATGACCAGGTTTTCAAATTTATAACTAAAACTGTTGGTAAACAAAACTATCTTGATCAATGAAACATGATACATAAGTCGCTTGATATGATTACTTGTACTTTGTTTAAGACAAATTTGGGAATCCGCCAAGAAAGTTCTTCAAAACTAACTTTTAAATATCAATAAAAATCCTTATCTAATTATGACAACACGAAGTCTAACAAACATTAATTAATCAAACAAGATAAACTAGACAATAGTAAACAAGCAAGCTACATGGCTAGCAAGAGTAATTTATTCTTTGTTTAATACACAACAAAAATTAGAATAATCAATCTACGATAAGGACCACGGAACTGGTAAAAAACAGTATTAGTTTCTTAATGAAACTGGTGGGTCTAACTAACCCACTTTTGTCAAAAAAAATTACACAACTACAAATTCAAACATGATCATCATGAGGATGTGGATGACCACAGTACAATTACTAATTCAAAAAAGGAACAATCAAATTGGAACCAAAGATTGTACCAATGACAGGGAAGAGAAGTCTGCACACATCAAGGAATGGTTTTGTCAGCATCTCTCCATGCTCTGATTTGACATACTTCACCGCCTCCAAAGAGGGGCCAAGCGCTGATCCCTCTGGTCCATCTGATCCCATCAATGGCAATCCCCTTACTGAATTTTCTTCTTTGTTTCTAGAAAATAGTTGCAAGGAAAAGAGAAACCCAAGTGTCATTTCAAGGGAAAACAGAAATTGATAATCCCTCACAAGCTAATTTTACAGAGGCATAAATAATAACACAAACTAGTGAATGCACTAGTAGTACTGTTACTACGAAGTTATATGCTTTCTTTACCAATTTAGGAAGTAAAACAGATTCTTTTCCGAGGGAGATATAAAAAAGAAAAGAAAGAAAACAGCATAAACGTTACCTCCAAACAAACTGAAAGGCTTGCAGAGATGACAGTTTATTTCTTAATTTGAGGAGGGGATAACTAAGAATTATATGTTAGAAGAGAGACGAGCAAAAGGGGTATTAGAAAGGTAGATAGGTCTAGAATCTCCCTCACTCGCGCGAACTCCTAGTATTTTATATGATTTAATTTTTTGTTTTACTTTCGGTGTAGGGAGCAAGGATGTGATGTATCATGTATGCGAGGGAAAAAACTTGAATTCGCATCCTCTGAGTTATCTCAAACTTTCGTGACTTTTTTTAATATCTCATTTGTTCAAATATGTTCTACACGAATCTCAAAACTCAAATAATACTGGCCCCCCTACGCTTCCCGAATAGGCACCGGACACGTCGATCACGCAAAAATTGAGATATCTCAGAAGATACGCACCCAAAAGACTTCGCACAAGAAGACTTTCAGGTCTTCTCCGCTCGTACGGAATTCACTGTATGTAACGGACAGTTTCTTACCGTGTATTCTAGAAAGAAAACCGAAAAATGAGAGAAAGAATGGTTGCTAAAGTGACTTGCGGACCGGGGCGGGAAGACGCCGGATTCTGAGATAAAACAAATTTTGATTTCAAATCCCAACCGTTCGATCAGAATCGGAACCTCGTCCAAAGTAGATCGAATGGTTTGGATCTAAATTCAATTTTGGAGTTACCATAGGTGATATGAATTCGGGGGTTGAAAAGCAAAAGAAACCGAAAATAGGAAAGCCGTCCAACGTTGCGCTTGACCTGAGTGCGTATCCTCTGAGAAAACTCAATTTTTGCGTGACCAACGTGTCCGGTGCCTACTCGGGACAGCGTAGGGGGCCAGTATTATTTGAGCTTTGAGATTCGTGCAGAACGTATTTGAACGATTGAGATATTCCAAAAGGTCACGCAAAGTTTGAGATATCTCAGAGGATACGAATTCCTTGCCGTCCACGTTGCGCTTGACCTCATGTTCTTACAGATATCTTCTGTGGCCTAGTCAAGTGTTCATTACCGTGCTGTAAGTAGCTGAACCCGCATATATAATTATTATGGGCCCACCTGCATACACCCTTTGTACTATAATAAGAGTAGGTATGCGTTGGCGAATTGACATCCTCCCAGAGGAACCTGAAAAGGAAATCTTTTACAATTAGTGGATCTGGACCATTCTTTTTAACTCGGCACGAATCTCAAAGCCCAATTATACTGCCGACTGAAATTTATTCTCAAACCGTAAAGTGAGGGAAGATACGAATCCTACATTGGCAACGTTGTGATGAAAGCAGAAATTTCATTTATACGAGTTGTGGGACCAATCACTTTCAATGATTCGTATTAAATCTGATTTGAACTATCTAATTATAATTATTATAATAACACATTCACTGTCAAAAAAAAATATTGAGCTAGTCAGTAGTATTTCATTTTTATTTTAAATACCGAATCTAATCAGATGACCCGCTGTCAAGTGGAGTTCTAGGGTCATGGATCAAGGAGCTTTTTTTATAAACCATAAATAAAAAATTCAAAGTTACGAAACTAATACGATTACGCTGGAATTTCGAAAAACCATAAAAACCGAGATTTATTTTCGGTCTCTCTTTTCTAGACCGAATTTTATTTTCGGTCTCCATTTATTTCCAAATTTTTATCCCTGCCACACCTAATCACATCCCTATTTGGTGTAACTGTTTGTGCTGTATGTATAATATATTGCATAGTAACCGTTTGTGCTGTATGTATAATATATTGCATATGTACTAGTGTACTAGTGTATTGATAATTTGTACTAGCGTATTGATAAATTGTAAAGAAAATTATTTTACATGGCCTAAATTATTCAAAGAAAATTACGTACAATAAAAATATCCTAAATTACTTTAAAATAAATATATTATTCTACATTTATTAAAATAAATTTTATGAGTTAATATACTCTACAATTTATTTAACAAACTAATAAATTCTACAATTACTAAAATTAAACTAAAATATATAAATTACACTTAAAAAATCAATCTACAATTTATTTAACCAACTAATAAATTCTACAATTACTAAAATTAAACTGAAATATCTAAATTACACTTAAAAAATCAATCTACAATTTATTTAACCAACTAATAAATTCTACAATTACTAAAATTAAACTAAAATATCTAAATTACACTTAAAAAATCAATCTACAATTTATTTAACCAACTAATAAATTCTACAATTACTAAAATTAAACTAAAATATCTAAATTACACTTAAAAAATCAATTTACAATTTATTTAACCAACTAATAAATTCTACAATTACTGAAATTAAACTAAAATATCTAAATTACACTTAAAAAATCAATCTACAATTTATTTAACCAACTAATAAATTCTACAATTACTAAAATTAAACTAAAATAACTAAATAACACTAAAACAATTAAAAAAATAATTCATGGGGACCGAAAAAAAAATTTGGTCTTGAGCCTTGGGACTGAAAATAAAACTCGGTCTTGAGGGAGACCGAAATAAAATTCGATCTGAGTCAGACCGTAGATTTTCTGTGGCAGGAAGGAGAAAAACCGAAAATTTGGCTAGAGACCGAGTTTAATTTTCGGTCATGAGAAATTTTTTTTATCGAGTTTAATTTTCGGTTTTTATGTTTTTTCGAAATCTCTGCGTAATCATATTGGTTTCGTAACTTTGAATTTTTTATTTATGGTTTATAAAAAAAATCTCCGGATCAAGCATCTTTCAATGCGATACCTGTAAATTAAGGATCCGATCAAATTGACTGGTCAGGATAGATTTATGATTGAAGATTTGTCGAATTTAACTTTTAAATTAAAATTAAAATAAAATATTATAAGTAATTTTTCTCTACCGAAATTTTACAAAATGTAACTGGTAAGTCCATAAAACTTAAAATGCATTCAGCAATTATCCATAGAAATTATTATAAAATAAGAGAGGAAAAGAGAGAGTATTACAGTTATTTGGATTCTAGAAAGACCGGAGAGTTTTTTTTCCATTTGAACCGGAAACTTTTGGTCCGGTTGTTCTATAGTCCGAAAAACTGAGGTACTCTTTTTTCTCTCTCTTATTTTATAATAATTTCTATGAATAAAAATACTTTGCATGGAAAATTTTCCTCCAGTCTTTCTACAGTCCGAAAATCGAGGTACTATTCTTTCTCTTATTTTATAATAATTTCTAGGAATAAAAAATTTCTCCATATTTTTACCTGATAATTTAAAAGTCCGTATATAGCAATATATTGTTATTCCAGAACCACATGTCATAATCAATTTTTTTTTTTTTTTAATTTGCACTGTCTGATCTGAATTAAACGCGTCTTATCAACCCACTAACATCATTTATAGCAATCGGTCTAGTCATCTAAATTAATTGAAGTTTTCACGCGGTTAGAATTTTTTTTTCTGTAATTCAAATGGAGGGGGACAGATTGACTGAATGTATTAACACTTCGACAGTTACCTTTTATTTATCCCGTTTAACATATCATTATCAACAAGAACTGATTATTACCTGTGAATTGAACGTTGATCTGAAGTCAAACGCTGAGCTCTCTTGACGCGTTAGATCGATTTTGCACTAAGTTGCACATTGAAATGCCGAAATATTGCCTCTTGAATTTTTAATCACTATGTCGTGTATTACCAACGTGAATCAGTTGATACGAATATATGATAATGTACTGAATTTGTCAAACTTAAGCCCCTGACTCACGTCTTAGAAAGAAGGATAGGTCTGCAAGCTTGCAAATGACCTGAGATGATGAAAGAAACCTCAAACAACCAAATGAATTTTTGAATCAATTCCCAAAACTAAATACCAAGCCAATAAACTGATGCATGTAATTTACAGTTATCCACAATATATATTTACACATACTTAGTCGTCTGCTTTCTATTTACAAGGATTGTAATGCATCATTTTGAATTTATATCAGGGCATAGGCTTTGGTCGCTGGATGTCAGAATTAAGAAACCGGATGAATTCTCTCTGGACCATCTGCCCACCATTCACTGGATCGAAAGAGCACCTGTAGAAACTGGAGGTGGAAAAACACATGGGCTTGTACATTAAATATTAAATGAATAAAATTTTAATGAATCAATGGAGTCAATATAGCTTGAAACGTACCTGCAACTTCACATGTTTCCTAAAGGGTAGAATATCTGATATTCCTTATTTCTTATGAATTCAAAGTTACAATCCTTTCCAATTCATTCATTTGAATGGACTATGACAAGAGAAAGGATTCTTTTGAGGTTCAGGGTGGGGAGTCTTGCAAACATCATGTTGGTATTTTATAATAACGGCTATATTGCTCTTGGCAGAGTATAAAAAAGGGCTATTAGAAGATAATGTACTGGCTTTTGATATAAAATTGAGATAAAATGTACCTTCCATCCATGCTAATGACCATCACAGTGTTCTGAGCTCCAAAAGCAGTCTTATACCGTGTAGTTTCTGGCAAGTGAAACTGTGCAAAGGACCATTCTGAACTAAAATACTTTGGCAATACACCTAACATATCATAAAAGAGACATGTCAGATTGCAATTTTAAATTAGCTATTACAAGTTTTTTTTATCAAACAAGACATCCAAAGCTTCTTAATCAAAGACGCGAGAAGAAAAATTGCCTTGTATGCAACTCAAAACTATCCACATAGCATTAAAAACAGATAAGAGCATACAAGACCCACAATCAACACAAGAATTTCCAACATGTTGAGGTGTTGCCTTTTTATGACCATAGTTTTCAGGCACAAGGCAAAAGGCATCCAGCAAAATTTTCCTCAAATACAAAAAAATGCATTAAGACAAAAATTGACCTCGCATGAAGGACAGGGATGAGCTGGTATTGGTCCCGATATTTTGAGGCATGAGAGCATCAAGTGAACTGGAGGAGTTTTGATGAGTCATCACTGGAGAATGAGCCATGGTAGGAGTTGCATTTTGGTTGGAGGCATCATCTCCAGCTACTCTAACTCTGAGGCTAAAAACATGCACCGTTCCTTTGTCACTAGACACTGCCAACCACTGCACATTTTGAGACAGTGCAATGCTATATATATCTGCTCTGTCCAATCCTCTTCTTACCTGTATGGAGTTTAGTCATTCAAAAATCATTAGAGAGGGGTGTACTAGGGTTAGTTAAGTCCAAGTACCATCCGAGCCTGTAATAGATAATATCTGATATAAGCCCTTAAATCAACAGAAAATTAGTTGCTGCCCAAGAATAAAATAAGCTAACAGGATAATTTAGTAAGATAAATCATTTCATTACATGACCCATCCCTACTTGCTCATAAACTAAAGATTTGTGTATATTTAATGCTCAAAATATAATAAAAGGGCAAAAAAAGAAAATGAAAAAAATTACCTCTTGCAACCGGGTTCCATCCAAGGTGTTAAAAATCCTAATCAGTGTTCCCTTTGTACTTGCAGTAGCGAGAAGCAGCCCATCCACAGTCAAAGTTGCACAAGCAATATTTGAATCATGTGCACTGATAAACTTAGTGACCTTCAGTCCGAAGTGCTCTACTCTCACCTCTCCCTTGCGCAACCCAGAGCATGCCAGAACTGATGTGTTGGGGTCATATGAGAGACAGCACAGACCCCTCGGGTTTGCCAGAGTCTCTATTTGATGAAGCAATTTTAGGTCGGTGAAGTTGTATACATAGATCTTGTGTTCTAAGACAACCACTATAAGGTCACGGCGGAGCTTCACAGCACGGACCTCAGAGCGGAACACAAACTCGCCAATGCAACGGCTCTGGTGATCATCCCAGATCATCACTTTGTTAGGTGGGTACTGTGGGTGGGACCCACCACCCACCAGGGCAAGTATGTTGCAACGGAACAGCATCTCAACTATTCCAAATCCACCACCTTGCAGGTCCCTCCTGTTCAAATGATCCCACAATTGGGTGATCAGGCAAACAGTACTAGTTTGATACTATGCTAAAACCAGAATGCATAGTTCCCAAGGTGAATCTTATAATTACAAATACATCTCCCATTTGCCAGTAAAATACTCCACACTTTCTGGTCGCTTACAAATATAGTGTTCAGAATTTAATCCAAGAAATAAAACCATAACCTATATTTGTCAGGTCTTAGTAAAAAGAAAGATCACAGAGGTTGCACAAATGTAGTTCACCTTTAGTAGAATAAAATTTGTCCATCAATGAAATCTAACAGCGGAGCTTGCAAAAAATATAAAAGCACTTGACATTACTAGCAAATACACCATCAAAAGGACACTAAGTGTAAACTGCGAAACCCCATAATGAACAGCACCTGAATGTTTCCTTAAAGGGGTCACAATTGTAGATCCTGAAGCCACTGGTTGTCCCGACAGCAATGCATCCATAATCCTGGTTCCAGGAAACAGACAATAGCTGCGCTCCTTCATCAGTGTTACTTGTATTGTCGATTTCAGGCTCGTTAAAAGGAACAACTGATGGCCATGATCGTGGCGAATCCAACGATCCAAGACGACCTGATTGTTGTATGCCTCTGGGTGTAGATATTGTTGAAGCCATGTAGAACTACAAGAAATTTATCAGATTATTGGTTCAGGTATCTACACATATCAATTTTAAGTACTTGAGCCTTCCAGGATGAGTATGGGTCAATTTTTCTTTTTCATATTTCTCAAATAAATTATTCATCCTCCGTTGTTTTTTTGGTCCCCAAAGTTCAAAAATTCTATCTCTGAATGTTCAAAAGATTATAATAATCCAATTCAATGATCAGGTAGAATAAACCCATTTTGTTTTACCATAAGATACGACTCATTTCTGACTAGGCCTGAATTATACATATTTGAATTACCAACATCAAGGCTGACAAGCAGAATTTAATTCAAAAGTAGAAAGGATCCCTGACTATTGGAAAAATGAAGGTGCTACTATAGTCAATCCAGCACATTGACTCCCCCAGACCCTAAACCCTCTTGAATGAACTCCGGGTAAACAATTGATATTATAACATGAAATTGATCAATCATAATTTCCTAATTTCACAAATTAAGCACATTAATGAACATCTCAACAAAAAGCCATAGTTCCCTTCCAGCCTAATCATTGTAAATTTGTAATACATTAACAAGCTGTTCCCAATACCTACTCAACGAGTCGGCTACAAACCACAACGGATTTCGAATCAGTCAAACGGGTCGAGTTACGCCCCTCGTGGCGAAGCGGAGGTCTAGAGGACTCGACAGGCCCCAGCTTCCGGTCAAGTCAACTCGGGTAAGTAAGAAGCGCTTCAAGCGAGTTAAAGTGATTCGAGGAGAAAGGTAGCGTGGTCTATCTGCTGGTTCGGATCTAGGGTTAGCGTTTTGGTAATGTTCATGCGAAGAAAAGATGAAAAGATCATGTGACATTCGATCGCGAGAGAGAGAGAGAGAGGCGTTTGGACTCTGGAGAAAGGAACAGTAACGACCAAACTTGGGACTCGAGAGTCGGGAGAACTAGTTTCATACGAGCTGAACTTGGGCCTTGGGCCTTTTTCTTTCTACAAACGGAATTGAGATCAAAATAATTCATATACACCCGGCCCAACATGCTTGCAGTCTTTTTCTGGCAAACAAAGAGAAGAATATCTAATATCAGCCTTTTGTTCGTAGAAGTCCACTTATTCGACAAATTTTAGCTAAATATCAAAATCAAAGTATCAAACTGTAATTATAAATGGATGATACTTTAGGTAATTTTTTTCTATCTTCTAAAAGTGGGAAGTCCAATAAATTTTCTACAAATGGAGAAGAACTGATAATTGAATAGTTCTGATCATATTTTTGTACAAATAAACTAAGACTACGGTTTGAAGTAGTGTTATAATCTGTCGCCACTAAAATTTAACTTTCATTGAAAATTGGACGGTAGCACAGTTAATTGGGAAAATTCCTAAGACACCTAGATATTCAAAGGTCGAGAGTTCGAACCTCTTTCACAATTTTGCAATATCTACGAAACTTTAAAAAAAAATTAACTGTGATTGAATTGAGATTTTAATTTTGGTGGTAGCGGAGAGACAGTAGGTTGATTTTGCTGAATTCACATCTACTACTTCAGTTATCTATGAATCGGCTACTATCTTTATTTTATTTTTAGTTTTCATTGTGTTTTAACTTTTAAAATTTTTAATTACAAAATTTTTCAAATTTAAATGTCAAAAAATTATTAAATATAATATATATATTATATTCTCTACGTCCACATAAAAAAATTAGTTTTCGATTTATTTTATATGAAACAATAAGTTAAAATTTTAATGTGTTGAATTTATTCATATTAATGTATTTTTATAAGCTCTTGATAACAAAAACAAAACCAAAACTCAAATTCATACTGGCATGAACGTAACTATGATTTGTTATTAGAGGATACGGGGCGGCTATGAGTGTGTATTAATTTTCTTTATATTTATTTGGTAGTCTCTACCAAGTATTTAAAAAAAAAACTTTCTTTATGTGTACTTTTAAAAAAATATTTTAAAAAACAGAAGCATACTATTATATATATCATTATTAACATATATTTGTTGACAGGAGCACTAAATGCTTTTGTTTTTTTTTATAATTGATATCCCAATTTAACAAACAGACAAATAGTCTTAACTGCAAACTGAAAATTTAATTGCAATACCTATATATTAAATTAGTTTTTAAAAAAAGTCTACTAATAAACATTAATAAAAAAAGGCAATTAGACAATTTTTGTGGTTTGGATCCCTTTTTTAATTAAAAATTAAAGAAACAATTTTGACTTCGTGTGTGCTACAAACATAAGCTAACGGATATAAAACTATGATTAAGAATTTAGGAATGATATTTTTTGAAAGTTTGCCCTAAGAAAAAAAATATATGGTGAGATGAGAGAGAGTCATAAATAGATCATTAAGTATTTTTCTATCTAATTTCACATATAAACTGATTTTTAATAATTTTGCATATTTTATGGCTCTATTACACTCGATAATTTTGAATAATTTAATTATGATTTTTTTAAAATTGAGATAATTGCTATCAAATAGAATGCAATATGAAAAATATATAAATATTTTAATAATTGGTCGCTATGATAAATTTCATACATTAAATTAGAAATACCTTGCTTATTGATGAACATTTAATTAAAGAGCTTTTAGTCATACTTATATTTGACAATAACCAATAATGGTTAATTCAAAGTTCTAAAAATAACCATATTATATTCGTTGATGTTCTTTAACAACGGATTTCTATTATTAAGAATCATTAAACGGAAGTTTTTAGAATCATGGGTTGGATCCAGACCGACTAATGGAATCGAAATAAAATGTTCAAAGTTCTTTTAATATTTGTATCAAAGCAAATTCGAATTCAAACTCAAAAGTTTTGAGTTAAGGTGATATGAATTCTTTAATTTTACCGTTAGATGTTGACTGATATAGTGCTAAAGGAATATTTATGTTTGGATCTGGACTGTCCAATCAGCATCCGCACGACTATTAAAGAGAATCTGTGCGTTTTATCCAGCTTGATTCCGATTGGACGACCGTCATCTAAACATAAATATTGTATTATCTCAGAGAAAATGGATTCAACAATCCGGGCCCCCTCAATCATTGCTTATAATTGGACCATTACAAAAACCGAAATTTTTATTAATCGAAATTAAATAAAAAAATATTAGAAAAGAGGAGAGATTTTAGAAATTTTCGAAATATAAGCAAAACGGGTCAAACAATTCCGTCTCACTTAATCACTCGGTCTACTAACTAAATGAACTAAACAGTAAAAAAAAAAAGTCCGTACAAGTTAAACCATCCCGTCCGGCACACACACACACAAAATACTGACTACTTTTTCTTAGGAGGTTAGTCTTCCTGTTCTTTTTTTTTTTTTTTTTTGGATTGCCGGACTGGTTGGTTTAATCTGTCCCAAATTTTCTGTTGTTGTTTAGTTCGTTTAGTTTGTAGAGCGAGTGATTAAGTGGGACGAGATAATTTAACCTATCTCACAGGACGGGATTTTTTAACTGTTCTGCTTATATTTCGAATTTTTTTGAAATCTCTTCTATTTTTCTATATTTTTTTTTATTTAATTTCGATTAATAAAAAATCGGTTACAAAAATCATAAAAAGAAGGAAACATTTGTTGGGCAGTTACATATGGACTCAGCGCTGGCGACGGAGTGCCACGTGGCAAATTCAAGTCTGATGAGATACAAACTCAAGAAAATCGTGTGGCATTAACAAAGAATAAATCCAAATATGATATCAATCGGCTGCCAGAATTAGAAAACAATAAGCACAAAATACTCCTCTTAAATTATTCCCCCTATTTTTTTGTTCGGTCAAGAAAGATATCTTGTGGCAGCGCAGCAGAGTACGTAGGAACCAAAACATGCAAACAAATTAGGCTATGGCTTCCATTTCCATGGTGCTCCGCCATTAATTTGATGAAGGCACTAATATTTTCTTAAGGGATCAGTATTGCAAGATATATATTACTTCTCTTTCGGATTTCTTTTCTTCTTTTCTTGCCCAGTGCAATCTCTAGTAAGCTAAGAACACTTATTCTTGGAAATCATGAAGAAGCACGGTGAGATGGACAAAAGTAGGAGAGGTGTAAGAATTTCATATGGGTTTTACTGTGTAGAGAACCAGGACGGTTCTGAAGGATCTGTGGTGGCGCAAAAGGTGGAGACAGATAACATATCCATGCACCTATTTGGTGTTTTTGATCAGCAAAATGAAGGTCTCACCGCTGGTCATCTCCAGTCCCATTTTCTTTCCAGCACCAAGAATCTTAATGAGGTACAAAATTTAAACCTTTTGCTATTATTTTTTTTTTCTTGTCAGAGGTGAGTTTTGATGGAATCTTAGATAACCCCAAAATATCCTAAACCATTAGAAATTTCTCTCTTAATTCTTTCTTTAATTCCATTGCATGCAGTTTATTCTTCACTAACTATTTTCCTTTGTGATAAATTCTCATAACCCAATTAATTGTAAAGTAATTTCTTTTGGAGATTAGGATAGCCCTACCATTTCAGTCTTGACAAATTTACAAAATTTATACCAGTAGATACAAATTTATTTCTTTTTTTTTTCCTTGTTTTCTTTTGCTTCTTATCTTCAACTTCTTGAGATTGATTTTGTTTTTGACAAAGGTGGTATTTTTTCTAGCTGCCTATGCATCAGCTGAAAATTTTACCATACCAGCTTGAATAAAAAAAAAAATCAATACCTGCCATTTTATGGTTTGTTAACTTGTAAATCTGACTTCTACATTGTCAGAGTAAAGTTAGGAGAAGCACCAAAAAAGCAATCAGGAATGCCTACAAAAAATCAAAGGCAAAGAAGGGCAATGGCCACAGAGGAGATAAAAATGGAGGGTTTGCCACTTTGCTTTTGTCAAGTAATAGAAAGATTGTGGTGGCGAGTTCTGGTGGATTTGAAATTATACTATGCAATGGCGGTACTGCAACTCCGGTTGGTACACTCAAGTCAGTATCAGGTGATATCCATTTCTAAAATTGAAATTTCATTTACTTCTGGCCGTTTATCCCAATAAGATCGATATTTATGACAGAACAGAACAGAACCATTCCAACGTCGTATTAGAAAATTCTGAAATAAATTTTAGAATTCAAAATCAAATTAAAACTGGACTAGTTAGTAAAAGCAATAAGCATTTCCAATAAGCACAAAGATATAAATGAATAAAGCAACAGCAACAGCAACATTGATTTTTACTGCATTCTCTGTTACTTCTTTAGTTTATCTTTTACAACTCACATGGAAGGGGAGAAGTTTGCACTAACTTGAAATAAACCTAAAACATGATACACATTGCATTTAGTAGATTTAATACTGATGCCGTGCATTGCGCATAAAGAAGCAAACAAGGAACCAAAGGAGAAGCTGATGATAACAACTAGAAATCTGGAGCCTGATACCAGATTTATCATATTGGCTAGTAATGGCATATGGGAGGTAAGCAGTTTAGTCCACAATTAATATCTATCTTAAAAATGACAATACAAAGTATTAATTAATTGCTATTTGTCTTCACAAAATTTTCCTTTGATTTTGTGTATAGGTGCTAGGGTACCAAGAAGCAGTGCATTTGTTGGGGCATATAGAGGATGCTCAAAAGGCAGCAGAGTGTTTAGCTGAGGAGGCTATTACTAGATTGAGCAAATCCAACATATCTTGTCTCATTATTCGCTTTTGACGAGATATCAAAAGAGAAAATGTATCTTTTGATCAAATTAAGTTGAAAAGAGGGCAGATTTTACTGGGTATTTTATAGAGCATTTAATTTATTTCTTGGTTTCTTCTTTAAATTATTATATAGGTGCACTATCTTTGGTAGTTTTTTTTTCCTGTTGACTAATTAATAGGTAATTAAAATGTGTTATGTATAGTTAGTTAACTATATTAATCTTTTTTTTCTTCATGTCACTAATTAACATTGTGCTTTTCTTAGGTAGAATAATTTGTAGTTCAAGTCTTTATTCTTTAAAGAAGAATAGATAGGATCATAAGAGGAACTCAACTTCAATTTAAAAATGGAACTATTGCTCTAATATATAGGGGGTGTAAACGGAGCGCATTCGGAGCGGATAATGCTAATACCATATCCGCATCCGTTTTTCAACAAGCGGATACGGATACGGATACGGATACGGATACGGATACAGATACCGATAGTAAACGGATATCAAAATTGAAAACCATATTTGTCTTAAACGGATACGGATACGGAATGGATAATCCACGGATACGGAACGGATAATCCACGGATACGGATTCGAATACGAATATGGAGCGGATAATTATTGGATATTGAGTAATTCTACTAAATTTTATAATTTTAAATTACCTAATTTGATTACTTAAATTGACAAAAATTTAATAGACATTTTAAGTTTGCACAGTGATGATTATGCATGATTAATTGTTTATTAGTTCAGAGAACCAAGCCATTATTATAATATATTATATGATTTTTCTACCAAGATGATTGGACTTAAACGAATATGTATGTTTTATGGAAATTTCACAAGGGTGAAATGAATTGAAAGCTGCTAAAAGATTAAATTTCGGATCCGGATATATACGGATATCCGCTCCGTTTATATCCTCACAGAATTATCCGTATCCGTATCCGTATTATTTTTTCATATGCTAAAATTATCCATATCCGTATCCTCAAGTATCCGTATCCGTTTAATCCGGATACGGATAATAAGCGGATTCGGAGCGGATTATCCGCGGATAATCCGTATCCGTTTACACCCCTACTAATATATCATGACAACAAATGTTTATTTAATTCCAAAAAAGAACAATCTGAAAGCAAATAATATATACTGCAAACGGTAAAAGAACTTGCATTTAATCTAGTAGCAAATGCACATGACTCTTATGTGAGAGGTCATGGATTCGAAACCTATTAAGAGTACGTTTGGACGCATCAAGAATAAACTATTTTTAGAATTAGGCTATTCGGAATAGCCTATTTTTAGAGTTTAGGGTTTCGGATTTATTTTGATGTGCTATAAAAATAAAGATTTATTAAAAAATTCTAGAAACTACGCTACACCATTTTAGTTTTTTCATATTTTTTTTCCCATTTCTTTCTGTTTGATTTACTATAAAATGTAAGAAAATAAGAAACGATCTAATTTTTGTAGAAATTAAATTTGCAAATCAAATATTTAAGTTCAACAAAAGTTTTTCTTAGAAAATTTGCTAATTTCCTCCGGATTATTATAGCACATCAAATGGGCAATAAGGAAATTTAATTAGATCATTGCGAACTGCTTTATTTACCCGCTACTATTATCAGAAATAGTGAAAGAGGAGAAATTAAAGCACTTACAAAAAAAAATGTATCTATTGTTGTTCTTTGTGGAATAATTGTTGGAAAAAACACCCAAGAAAAAAAAGGATTAATGAGTAGGATTCAAAATTAATGCCTCATGCAGTCATGCTTCATTTGTATCTTACATTCTTATTTTTTAAAAGTTCAAACAGTTAATTTGAACAATTTGATATGATTTTCATATTAAAGTGTGCTTCACACGAACGAAATATGAAATATACGAGGTATTTGAACCCTTGCCATTTTCCCATTTCTTTTTTATACCGTCAGCTTTTTTTTTTTTTTTTGGTTCCGGGTAAACCGACCTTCTAAAACCTACAATTTAATTTATAATTTTAATGCTATCAATGAAAAAAAAAATCAGCTCTATCCTTCCAAAACCCAAATATGATAAAAAAAAAAAAAAAATGTCAATTTCAACGTACATTTTCTATAAATTTGTAATCAAATAAGCACTGGTAGGGTTGTTGATAGGTTGAAACCAAACGGAACTAGACAAATCAAAGTTATAATTTGATTTAAAAAATAGAACCGAACTAATTTAGCATTGCAACCGAACCGAACCGAATCAAAGTTTTATTTCGGTTTGTTCGGTTCAAACCGAAATATATTAATTTTTTTATTTAAAGCAATTGTTTTGTAATAAACCGAAGTATATTAAGAAATAAATCGGAACGGTCTGGACCAAATTCATAATATATAAAAGTTCGATCGGTTCAGTTATTTCGATTTTGAAAACTTTCAAACCGAACCGAACTATTAAACCGAAAAAACCGAACCATTTGAACCGATTCGGTTCAGTCCAAAACCGATTAAACTGGATCCAATGAACATCCCTAAGCACTGGGATAGTTTGTTGATTGGTGATATAGAAAAGGGTTATCTGCATGATACCAAAAGGGAAAAGGAAAGGGTTTCTTTGTGGTTGGAGGCATTTTCGTCCCCGGTTGTCCATTATCAAAACAAGCCACATTTTAACTACAAATGCAAATTCAAATTATCAACTCCGAACAAATTTTCTGTCATGTGAACCTATTAAAAATTGGAATTTTCTGTGATGTGAACCTCTTCACTTTTGTTACACCGAGAGGCTCAAATCGAAAAAATATCAGCTGAAATAACAAACAATGCTTAATTGGTCTGGCTTAATTTTAAGTATTAATAAGTTTTATATTATAGTTTCCTGTCATAATATAATAATAACATAATAGCATTTTGTATTACTATGACCACGACGATGATGGTGATGATGATGCCATTGGTCCAGAATTGTTGTTTCCTGTCATAATCGAAAAACTGTTGTTTTGAGTAATTCAGAATTGTCTAAAAATAACAATTTTGTAAAATACTTGATAAATAGTAAAAAAAATAAAAATAAAATATAAAATTTGATCTCAAAGCACATTTTACTGTAGAGATCATGTTGAACGGTTTGAATCGACTATTTAGACTTTAAAAATCGTAAAATCGAATATTATAATGTTGAGAAATAGAAGGTTTACCACAAAGAATCATCATAGGCATATTTAGAAATAAATCTAGAATATAGCCGTCAGGAGATATCTAGTATAATCTCAGTAATTAGGCAACAATACACAAGAATCCAGCACTTTGTATTTTATGAAATAGCCAACGGCTAATAGGAATTTAATGTTATAAATACTCATGTAGCTTTGAAAATCAGAACAATTGAAATAAAATTATTCATCATTCTTCCGCATACTATCCCTCAAAAATCAACATATAACATGTTTTAAGATCCAAAATGTTGTAACTTATCCTTCCTCTAAAATAATAGCATTTTGTAATACTATGACGATGATGATGATTATGATGCCATTGGCATTGCCGTCGTTATTTTCAAATTGATTATTGTTTATTATTCTTCTATTATTTTTTAATCATCGTACGATAATAACCACTACAAAAAAAATGTAAATTACGATTTTTTTTTTTTTTTTTACTTTTTTACAAAATATCCAATACCAAACATTTCAAAAGTTAAAGCGAAAGAAAAATTCTTCTTTCACCTTATTCGAAACAAGTACAAGTACCAAACGGGATCTTAAGATATTAACACAGTACACTTGTATAGAGTGAACTCAGTTATAATCTAGGGACAATATAATGAAATAGCAAACAGCATATGATATAATTTACACAGTGTACTTATTTATGGAGTGAAGACTAATTTCCCCTAGGGACAACATACAATAAACTAAATAACAAATAGCAAATTAACATTCCTTTGCTTTCCATAAACAAAATCAGAAAAGAAAAAGAAATCAAAGAGTACTTATAAGGCAACTGTCTAACCAAAACACTACATAAGGAATGATATACCTATCAATCAAAAGGTGCAACCCCAAAAAAAAAAAAAGCGAATAAATAAAATAAGAGTATTATTATTCTCAAGACTAAATCCAACCGTGATCACCCTGTTATACATTTGGTACCTTGTAGATTATGATAGTTTTGGTCCTGCACCAGTGTGGTGGTTTGATCCAAAGCAACTCCTGATGTGGAAAATGCGTTATGTATAAATCATCATCAATATCCATATACCACATCCTTATTATCACCAAAAAGAGTTTCCTCAAGGTACTTCACACATCTAAACTAGCTGCTTCATGGAATGCTCTGAAAGGAAAGTCCAAATATCAGACTAGACTACTAGAAGATCTCTATATGTGGAGTTTAGATGGCAAAAGTAGAAAACAGACCTTTCAAGACTAGAAAGGGGATTCAAGGGACTCATCCCAGACGTCAGCACTTCCATTGGAGGCATCTTCGGCATCTTCTTCCATTGAAAGACGGATGTACTCTCTTCTGGCGAAACGGTCCCACTCTGTCAGTGTCGGTTCCTCTCTCTCCTTCATATTCAGGATTAACCACACAATGGTAAACAATGGTTATAAAACCAGATAAATAGTAAAGAACTACCCATAATTTAGTAAAGGAGCAAATAAACACATGGCACATATCTGAGCACAAACCTGCCGAATAAGGAAAGGATCACGGCTTTCAAAGGCCATGAACTTATTGAGATTAAAGAGTATGTTGAAAACGTGCCCAGCAAGCTTGCATCTCTTGAAGTCCTTTAATTTGAGATGGCTCTCATCCTGCCAAAATTTAATACTTTCTTTTGATGTATGTGCATGTTTGTTGTGTAGGAGTGAAAGGCGGGAACTAAAATATGGGTACAAAATTAAGAAAAAGGGAAACCTCAGGGTTAATCATATCAATCATCTGGCATAGAATGTCCTCGAAAAGTACAGGCTCCTGAGTCATGCATTCCATGCGATGCAACTGCTCCTCATAGAAGAATTGCAATTCATTTGGTGTCAGAATACTATTTCCATCTAAATCTACACATTTAAACCTGTAAAATTATCAAAAGTGTTACTGTTATGTACATGAAATATCTTTTTTATAATTACATCAAGCTAATTACGGAGTCCTATGAAACAACTGCAAGTGAATATACGAGACAGAGATCAGTTCACAACATGAGTAGGTTTGAGCACCGGTTGGATTTCTCTCTCTTTATTAGCAGAAGGTCATGTTTAGAGATTCCCTTAAAGACCCAGTTAATTTCATACTCGCAAACTAAATAAATACAGAATGGCGAAACCAAATATGTAAGAACATTTTTACTGAAAGTGAGGTCAGGGACATCATAGTAACGAGTCTACCATAAAGAAGATCATAAATTAATCCTTGATAATATGCTAACAAAGATTATTGTTAGAACATAAAATTACCAATACTCAAGACTCGGCTCAGATGGTTTGTCTTCCTCGGCTAATATAAAGTACACAAAATCCTCATAACCCATCTTTCCTTCGACCTTGCTTACAAATTTCCTCGGAACCTATCAGTAGCCAATTTAAAACTTTATGAATGAACCAAAAATATCAAGGCAAGAAAAAAAAGTGACAACCTCATACATACCACCGCCATCCTTCCCCCTCCCAAGAAAGAAAGAAAAAAAATAAAACTTTTACTACCGAAACTGATCAATAATTCTTTTTCTCCATGAATAAATGGAGAGAGGAATAATGTGCATGTTTTGTAGGTCTATATGGAAAGCATACGTCTTTTTCAGGGATATATAGATAGGTACAAATGAAAACTTTTTCCAAAAAGTGTGAATCACAATAAACCTGGCAAAAGATCCGGTCAACAATCCTATAAGTGAGTGAATGATTCCCATATTTGATAAGATTTTCTTTGCCGATGAAAAAATCATGATCTGTATCTAGCTCCCAGAATCGGCAGTATATCACGTAGAAGTGCTCATACGAAAAGTATCTGCAAGACATATGGCAGTCCAATTAGGTCCTAATCCTAGGAATAATCTACACTGAAAAATCATGACAATATAAGGTATACAATTAAACTGAGAAAAAAAATCATAAGCACCTTAGGACTTTGTTTATATCCTCTTCGTCATCAGCCTGTTGCATAGCAGCAATTAAATTACCATGTTTGAGCTCCCTCAGAGTGAGATGCCCATTTCCGGCTCTATTCATGTAATAAAATATTCTGTATATCACCGTCTCCGCTGAACAAATTATTTATTTACAAAATTAATTTCTATGCATTAATTCAAAATCACAATTGCAAAGTTTAGATAGTTTTACTCTGTTTCTATCACCTAAAGCTACCAAGCAAATATTCTACTGCTTTACCCTCATGTATTCAATTAATTTCTATAGTTTGAACAATCCAGGCTCCAGAGATTCTGGATAACAGTCAGTCTTACCAGAAACCCACTATTTTCAGGTTTCAAGTCTTATGGGAATGCCTACCTCTGACCATTACAGTACCAATCTCAAGACTTTACTTATCAGGTAACTGTTGTGTTAATCAGCTAGCTAGTAGACCCACTATTACTTGGAACTGGAAAAGAAAATTCCCTACTTTATGATCATTCATTTCTAACCATTCTCCACAAGAAAACAATGCTGCTTGATATTTCAATTTTATCGCTATTTTGCTATAATATCATCTGCTCATACAACACAGGCTTACCATATCTTTCTTGAAATTCAGGAGTGTTCTGAAGAAATTCCAAGCCAGGATGGGTAAGCAATAGTTCCTTGAGAATCGGCTTGAAATCCTCCTATTTTAGTGAATAAAAAAGAAGAAGAAAGCACTAAATATGTAAGAAACATGAGCTTAAATCAGGATCAAGATCTGATAATGGCCCATGAACAATAATACTTGGTTCAATGTAAATGTTCAAATTTAAGATAATTTAGTTTGGACACTAATACTATTTGTTATTATTAAGTCAACATAACCAATGTGTTCCATGTTGCCCTGAACCTGTTGATGCTTTGAGAAATCCAAGAACACATAAGAGAATATAGTTAGATGAAAAGACAATACTTCATGGTCCAATCGGACAAAAGAGCTAAAATAAAAAACATACGAGACGTACATGTTGAACTACTAAAAGGTTCAAGGAGCAGTCAATGAACTTACAAAAGTTAAAGGAGCAGTAAATTACGGATAATATAAGCGACCCCTTTATATAAAGGCAATCTTTTAAATGAATGCCACAAACCTGAACAAGGTACTTCTGATTTGGCTGTTTCATAATTGTATATATTTGAGTAGCAATGTCCAGAGTTATCATGTTTTTATTGATCCAGTAATCAATGAAGGCATCCCTGAAAAACATGTTTATTCACAAAACAATTTTAAAGAAAAATAAAACAAACACGAATAATAAGGTTTGAGTGAGGCTACAGTACTGTGCATAGCACACTTTGGTCTGTATTACGGATTCATATTTTTATTTTCAAAGTCTAAATAGTCAATCCGAACAGTTCACCGTGAGCTCCGTATGAAAATGTACTTGGAGACCAAAATTTACATTTTTAGAATTTTTTTACTATTTTTTTAGTTTTTTTAGATAGGTGGAAAAAAATTATAAAAAATATAGTATTTGGCATCCAAGCACATTTTCATAGGGACATCATGTTGAGCGGAACGAATCGACTGTTTGGACTTTGAAAATAGAGATATGCATCCATAGTACAAATTGCGCTATGCATAGTATCATAGGTTTTTAGCTGATAAACAGGGAAGGAACCTTGTTACTAAACCATGAGATTCCACGTCTATCTTTTTGAAAAGAACTGGGGAAAAGAAGGAAGGGAGCTTGCATATCTCCTTAGTTGCAGTCTTGAAATCTGAAAAAAAAATCAAAATGCTGCTCATGCTAAGGAACAATTATACAAGGTAAACTGCTTTGTTAATCAGCCGCTTCATGCCAATACCACACTCTATTGGAAAGGTTATGTACGTCAAATAACGAGGCTAGTTTTATTACATAGCACCACAGAACCTCACCAACACAATGCAGATACCAGTTTAGAGTACATTATTAAAGGTATATACTACATAGATATTTAAGCACATAAAATCCAAAAAAAGAAAATCAAACAAAAACAAGGCACAACATTATATTTTAGCTTTCCACACTTCATTATGTACCTATACATAAGACCGTAATTCTTGCTTACTATTTCAAGATGACAACAGGGACCAACCTTGAAGTTGAAGGCCATCCTCATGGCCAGTAAAAAGCTCATTGATAGCAATTAGGCAATGCTCCTTCAGCTCATGGGGTGCTGGACGCCCATTTATGAAATAAAACTGCAACAGTAAATTAACCTTTTCAACACCAAGACAGATCTAAGGTTTAACTTTAACAATAATGACTGCTATGGGAACTGGCTGATATTTGTTTTTTATTCTTCAAGTTCTAACCTAGTTTGCAACTAGGTACATTTCTTATCCATGTCTTGAGAATATTGGCCCAGTCGTTCTCTTAAATCACAATTTCAAGAGCTTGTAATTTGCACTTAAAAAGAAGTTTATTAGAGCTTCGTTAGAAGAAAAAAAAAATCAGTAATAGACAATTTGGCTTCTCATTATTAATATTTGAGATATACCTGAGGAATGACTTCTGTAATGGGCTCACTACTGATGACTTTGAGGGGAGAGCTCAATTTGGAGGGACCCACACCTGACCCACGTCTGTTAAGTCGAGGTGACCCTGATGAGCTTCTGGGTGAGAGGGGAGGTACAGACCCAAACATAGAAGAAGGCGAGCCAGCTTTTGGACTGTGAGTAGTTAAGGTATCATTTGCTGGTACACCTGCTTTTACCTTGTCAGCCATCGTTTTCACCTGAAAGAAGAATAGTAAATTGAGTACAATCATTACCATGACATGATGCTGTACTCCTGATGGATAAAAAGTTGACAAATCCAAACATTCAGCACAATGCAGTTAGTCCAAAAACCAACAAAGTCAATGCAACTTTAGGCATCAACAGTGTGTCTGATTTCTCAACTATATATTACCCAATATCAATAATTGTTCTTATTTATGTGTGATTAAATCCTATACTACTTCAAATGAACAATTCGTTCAAGATTCTTAAGGTGATGCATCAACAATTGCAATATAAATTGCCAATTGTGGTTCTGGCAATTCAAATTTCTAACAGAATTTTGTATACCAGATCCAATTAATATGACCCAATTCAGCCCAATGCAGAATTATTGATTCATCATTTTAGCAAAACTATTTGAACTTTTAACACCGTACCAAATGTTACCGTTAAATTCTAGATTACAAATGAGATCAGACAACCAAGACAGCAATACAAAAATGAGAGAAAAAGAAAGTCAATACGAAGAGAACAAAAGAAATGAATACCAGCTTATTGGTATCGGGAAGAGAAAGCCATTGAGCATAGAGATTTTCAACAATATGGGGTTTCTCTTTCATGGCGGATGGAGAAAGCTCAGCGATCTGCAACAGTTCTGGATTAAGGATCGCCACATCCCTACCCATTTCGGCATCTATAGCTCCCATTCCTAATATCTACTCCTATCTCATATAACGACCAGTAAATGCGACCAAAAAATTCAATCAAGTACTCTTTTGCCAACGCTGCGATTGTCAAATTAGATTGGAGATTCGTTGTCGCATTCAATTTGATCGATCGGTCGATAAAGCGATGAACCTTTGTAAAAGTTCTTATGATTGGGGATCAACTTCCAATGCAGGAGGATGATTTTACTTTTATTGTAAAATCTCTAATCTGAGAGAGAGAGAGAGAGAGAGAGGGAGGGATTCTCAAAGTCTAAAATGATCTAAAATAAGAGAGAAATAATAGTTGAAACGGCCAGGAGGCGACCAATCCAACTAATCTGAGTAGAGAGGGCACGTATCTTGATGCAGATGGTCTACTCTCTCCTTCAAACGCACATGAGCGAGTTATAGAATGTTATGAGAGCAGCTTGGGTCCGATGCCCATCGACTCAAAACTGAGTTCGATGGGATCCCTAGCCGTCCGATTTTCTTCAAGATCCGTGCAAAATTGTTTTAATATCCATGCTCACAGTCTTAAAGCATACGGACGGTTATGGAATCCATCGGACCCAAATTTTTCCCGTTATAGAAGAGCTTCTCCTAGTGCAAAATACTATCTATGTTCGTGGTATTTGTCACGCGGAGCAGGATAATGATTTAAGTTAGTTCGGCAGGGGCGTCGGGGCCTCGCGGTCGTGGAACCGGCAGTAGGATTTTCTCATTTTTCTAAGAGGGAATGAACGAGGTGGAGACAGGCTGTAGCCTATTTGTAAGGTTTGGGGAGTGTTGCGGTCAAATCATGTACGCTTAATTTTGGGAATAATTTAAGAATTGATCGATGATCCAATTGCTATTTGCTAAATCTTGAATCAACTCGGATCGACCAAAACTCGACTTCCCGATCACTCCACCGTTCGCTCCCCTGTCATGTAAAAAAGGTTGTTCTTATATTAATTACTCTTAACGATCTGAATAAACATATTGACTCTAGGGGCGTTTGGTTTGTGCCATAAACAATTTCAGAAAATAGAAGGATTTCAAGGAATATAATGCCAGAAAATACCATTTCAATGAATATGTTATTACTGTGTTTGATTCATGTATGGCTATCAATAATGTCATTACCATGTTTGGTACACGTATGGCTATTGCAAATGTATGTCGAGATATGTTTTCAATTCTTGTAAATTATCAATCAATTTTTGTCTAAAAAACTTATTTAGTTGTCATAAATATAAACTGAACTAATCGAATTAGAAATTAAACTAAATAATACAGTTAATTCTCTTCCATTTTATTTTTATTTTTTATTGTTAGTCAAAGTTTCACAAAGACGGAAAAAAAATTAATGTATCATATATCATTGTTTTGTTAATACTAATAAAAAAATTAAAGATATAGAAATACCAAAGTTATACTGACACAGTTAACAACAAATTATCTAAAACATACCACGCAAGCAAATAACAAGAGCTATATAAAAAAAATGCTGATTTCATAAGAACATAAACTTCTAGCAGAACTTCAACCATAGGTTACCCTCTCCGACAATGCGATCTGCCAACAACCATGATGAAATTTTATCACCTCGAAAATTCTCGTATTACGTTCCTTCCAAATTGATCATGTTACCCATACAAACCAGGAAATTCAAGTGGATTCCTTCATCCTGCGCTATGATTTCATTGTTACCAGTAACTAGTACTACTAAAACCTGTCAGAAAGGTCTTGAGAACAAGTCCAGTGTTTGAACAAGAGAAAAGCAACACAAAAATTTTCATATAAATCCAAAAATGTTGATTTCATTGTTTGAACAAGATAACAAGTCCAGACTGTTGTTTCATGCGAAAATGCTTCACAAAAATTTACATATAAACCCAAAAATATAGAGAAACTAAACAAAACCTAAAAATTACATAGAAACAGAAAAACTCAGGGCGCATGTGCCTATCAGCTATACCGGTAATCTGAATGTATCAATGCACCAAAATAAGATACCCTATTAACTATTATCATATAAATTGTCCATGTTGGAGGTTCATCGTTAAAAGTACGAGATATGCACAAACATTCCAAACCTGATTTAGAAGCCAACAACCACCAAATATTGAAGCTCGTAGGCACCTATTTAATTAAAATGATGGTTACCAGTACATTACCATTTCAAACTTGCTACCTGCATCAAAGGTGAAAAAAAAAGGTACTGACTGGTACAGAAAAATCATAGTACTGACTGGTATCGAAAAAAAAAGGTACTGACTGGTACTGGTACTGACTCATACTGACTGGTACGGAAAAATCATAGTACTGATTGGTATGGAAAAAAAAGTACTGACTGGTATGTGATACTTAAATCATTCAAATTACAAGTAGCTACAACAGATATAATATAATCAATAAAAATAACAAATATAACCATTTAAACTTATTTGAACCATTCAAATTGTGACGCCTGTCTGATCCTCGAAATGTTCTCCAATATTTTTTTTTATTTTTGTTTTCTTTGTGTTTTGTTTTGAAAATTAGCAACTTGACCGGATACAAACAATTCACTCACAATTGCCCTAATCCAAAAGCAACCTGACCTGTGTTTCAAAATCACTTCTTCCTGAAGAACCAGAACCAGAACCAGATATTGATTGGAGAAACAGTGAAACACCCATACTAAAATCCATATTTATCTGAACTGAAATGTTCTTTGAAATGAAATTAAGACTCATAAAAACTAAACTAGTCACTTATCTATTCAAACTAAACTAGTGACTTATCTATTCATTTTTTTGTTAAAATAAAACGACCAATAAAAATTGAAATGAACTCGGCAATTACAATAGCTAAAAAGCCGAGCCAGACAGAGATAGAGATTATAATCAGGTCCAAATTAACCAATAATTGAACTGACACAATAATTGATGAGAGATTAGCAGCGAAAAAAAAAAGAGATGAAGGAGGAGCGATTCCTGCAGAGCGGTAAGAAGGAGAGGTGGAACTGGACAGTTCGGCGATGGATTGAGACGGACGGAAGTGGCAAAGAGGTAAGGCAGAGATAACGCCGGAGTGGTGGCGGTGCGGCCGAAGTAGAGTGGAGAAAGGAGAGAAGGCGTCGGAGATCGATGCCATTGACGAGCTTGGGCTGCCATCAGGTCTTGGAGAGAGACTGAGAAGGAGAAGAGAAAGAGTTTCACTGAAGGAAATGAAAAAAATCGCGCTGGGAGTTGTATTTCCATCAAGCGGGCATCGAAAAATTCCGTGTTTTTTTCGGCTATCGCGACAGCCATGAATCAGGCCATTGGCATAGCCAGGAATTACCGATTACCATATCTATTCCCTTGTAGATATTCCCAAACGCGGACATCAGTTTCCAGGGAATTACAATGCCCAGGAATCAACTTCTAAAAGTACGAATCAACTTCCATAAACCGTGAGAAAGAGAAAAACAGAAGCCGTCAGTTTAATACTAGCACAACAACGGAGGTTTTCAACTTGTTTGTGTGAATACAGGTAGAGATGCAATTTTTTTTTTTTTTTTTGAAAGATGGTAGAGATGCAATTGTTATTTCATGCTTATTCGGCACAATTTTTACCAATCAGGCAACTCCTGTACTTCACATCAGCCATTTTATCATTGATTTTTAAGTAGCTTTAACAGCTAGCCATCTACTTGTTATATTTTCTTAAATGCTAAGACTTAAGAGCGACTACATAATTAAGTCAAAATTTTCGTCAATAACATTTATATATTTTTAGAGTACAATTTTTTTGTTAGCTTTAAAAGTTGCTAATTGTAACATCACACAATTTTTCGTCCATTTTACAATTTGATCTTCGTTCTTGACATTTAGCTAAATGGTATATTAATACCTAATTTGTTATAATAGAAAATGAAGATGTGCAAAATGAACGAAGGGAATGAACAAATGTTGAATTGACGGGTAAAGATTTGAGAGGAGGGATCCAATACTCATGTTTTTCACACTTTATTACATTTCATGTTTTAATTTTTAAAGTTCAAAATATCAATTTGAACTGCTCAACATGATATTTATACTAAAATATTTTTTGTGACTAAATTTTATAATTTTAAGAAACTTTTTACTATTTTTTAAGATTGGGACAAAATCACTGTTTTTAAACAGTCCAAAAGCATTGATTTTGTATCTATCTTAAAAAAGAGTAAAAATTTCTAAAAATTATAAAATTTGATTTCCAAATATATTTTAGTATGGATATCATGTTGAGCAGTTCGGATCGACAATTTAAATTTTGAAAACCAAGATATAAAACATGAACATAAAAGACATAAGGTATTGGAATTCTCCTCAAGATTTTAACATAACAATTTTGGCTTTATGCAATGCTTGAACCGTAAGCAGTGTTATTTTAATTCTATAACTTGTGCGTTGCATGTAGCCAACCGTGCTCTTTAAATCTTTACCTGAATTGACTCCTGTCCTTTCCATAAAATAACGGATAAGGTCTGACGAAGAGCCGTAACTATAAGCCGTAAAAACCATATATTCAAAAGGTCTGACGAAGAGCCGTAACTATAAGCCGTAAAAACCATATATTCAAACTTGTTTGAAACCATGTTAGCTGCATTAGCAGGAAAATCCTACCTTCCGGAAGCAAGTGATCTCTTTCCTAGCTTTTAGAGTAACAGACAACTGCGAACCTCTTAATATTGCAATCATGCATATTAAGATATCAAAATAAAACGAGGAAAGTTTAAATACCTTCATTTTTTTATATCTAATTCGTGTTTTTATTTTTGAAACGTTAATAATTTTAAATTTAAAACATAAACATCAACGTTAGATGTAATTTATATGGTTTTTTTACTACGTACTCATAAAAAAATATCGAATTTTAATTTTTTTTTATGTAAATCAATAAGTTGAAAAATAAATGTCTAATTATAGAATTATATAAATATATTTTTACAAGCTCTTGGTGACAAACACAACAAAATTGAAATATCATAATTTTTTTATAAGTACATAGATAATATAAACTATATCTAACAATTTTATTTAGACGTTTAAATTTAAAATTTTGAATTATTGAAGTTTTAAAAATAGAAGCACGGTGAAATAAATGGAGAAACCCTTTTCAGATAAAACATAGTTTATTCACAGTATAGCCTGTTGTATCTGCAGCGATGGAATAATCATTCCAACTCCCATGCCCGGAAAACTGGCTTCGGTTAAACTCCTCGCCTAAAAATAAAATACAATTTGCCCATATTTTGTAATCAGAAAAATATCTCTTGCTTAATCTCCAAATGTTGCTAGATGATAACATCAGTAAGTTCATATAATTAGTTATTTGTACTTATATTCATCCGCATTTATTGTTTACAAATCACAAAAGAAAATGCCTATTTTGGTTGTGGAACTATTATAATCAGCTCAGTTTTGAAAAAGTAACAGCTGAAATTTACAAAGAAATTTTGTAAATGAACCAGAAAGGCAACTCAAGAAATGACAAAGACTCTGAGCTCCCCTCTGTCACCTCGAGTTATCCGAAAATCAGAATCAAAATATGTTACTTCAAATTCACCACTTCCTGTGTTTGAAGAAGACCGCAAAGCATCAGGGAGGCGAGGGATATCAAGAGGCGGCAACTGAGAAAAGCTTCCAGTGGGCTTAACTGTTGTTTTCTCAAAGGCTATCTTTATGTTTGAAGTCCCTGTTACGAAAAAGAGGTCTTGTCATGTAAAATTTTTATTCTCATAAGTGTCAGTTATCCTTTCCAATACAAATTTCCTTGTATGACTGAAAAGGTATAAGAATATGCCAGTGGATAATTGTAGTTTGACTGAAAAGGTAATTAAAGCAGTTAAAAGCTAATCAAGTAAAGAAGGATTTGGTGACTTTGGTCACGCCAGTTAACTCACTAAATGCACTAAAAAGGTTAACTAGGCAAAGCCTGGCTTAAATAGGTACAAAAGCTAAACTGGCCTGACCAGACCCAACCTGAATGGTATAACATCATTGTTTTGCTGAAACAAATGTTCCTGACCTTCTGTAATTTATTTATATAATTGCATAAACATTAAACATACTAAAACAAAGGGGTACATATAGGAACCAAAACTACAAGGAAAAGTGAACTCAGTATATAAGCAAACACGTATAGGAACCAATGAATAACAGAACCACAACCCCCTTACCACCTCATGCAGAAATCCAAAATTCAATACTCTGTGACTTCTTACTTCAATGAACCCTATCTATGCATATGCTATATATGTCTGCATCAGGAAATATTAAAGGCTTTTTTAATTAACAAGAGCAAGAGATGACAAATACTCACCAATAATTTCAAACTTGTGGGCCAAAGTTGCTGTTGCCTCTATTGGTGGAATTGGCCAAGGAGTTGCAAATTGAAGCTCCACAATGTTGTCAAAGTCTTTACTGAGAACATCAATTCGTTGGAAGACCTGGTTAGCATCATTTCTAAACCATAAGATGATCATCACACACAATTATACATATTATAAAGAGGGTTTAAATGCCTTAAATTTTCATGCCTCAACTTTTTATTTTTATTTTAAGAACCATGACAGTATGACACGTCATGATCAAAAGGGCGTGCTATAATGATGTACCAGAACTTTCTCATACTAGATCATGTTTTGAGTTATTTTTTTCCAATTATTGCCTCGTTGATAATATAAAAAAGACAAAAGTGCATACAAAATACCTTCTCTTCTTAAATATGACAATCATGAGTTGTCAGTGAATGCATTTCTTCTTATGACTTTGTAATAAAAAGGAAATATAAATGATTATTACCAGGCCAAGAGTAATCGGGATAAGGCGTCCAATAGGCGGACCCGGACGGCTGCCGCCAAGAGTTCTAGACGAAAAAGCACTGCTATAAATCAGCTTCCATCTCCCCTGTAATTTATCTAGGTCTTTTGTTAGATCCACTACGCCTCCCTCTGCCTCCAGCTCCTTTGCCGCTGATTCGGCTTTCTTGAGATCTTCTTCACTCGCTGCCAGGCCTCTATTCAACCCCGAAATGGCGCTCTGCAATTCCACATGACCATATAGAAATCAATATTGTTGACAAAAGATCAAGGAGAAAGCTTGTAAGAACCAAAAGGAAGGGATAATTTATCAAAGTGGATGTTTCTTGCAATGCTTGCAGCGAAAAGCACGTGAAACCTCAAGTATGAGCTAATGGTTCTTAACTTTTCACCAGTCGACAACTGTACAATTTGTAAGCAGAAGAAAATGTTCAAATGTGATTGGTGTTGATTTTGGCCTGTGGGTATTCTACACGGCCGGGTGCCTTAGGGGATACTCACTCCAACTAATATATATGCCCTTTACTATTTTTTTTTTTTTTTTTGCCATTTCCAAAATAACCTGACTCATGTACAAGCATCATTTGAAAGTTTTAGATACTATATCAAATTTGCATGAATCTATATGCAAGTAACATATTTCCTCTGTGCCCTTGGTATTCCGTATCCACTCGACCACTCCTATAATAGTAATTTATTTCCTCTATTTCACATAGGGTGGCATTTCGAGACATATTACAAGTTTAGGACAATGAAGAAACTCTTGGAAGCTCATTACTCTAATTAATTGGAAGGGAATATCGAATATACAGAAAAAAAAAATAGCCAAAAATGGAAAGAAAGATGAAGGTGAACCGACCAGCAAATTGAGCTTTAAAGAAGCGACGCGACCTGGAAACGACTCGCTGACAACTGAAGCCGCAGCTGCCACATCTGAAGCAACATCTGAAGCCACATCCTCTGCGGTAGAACGACTCTTTTGCCTCCGCTCAATTGGACCTTGTCTTATCAGAGTGCGACCATGGTAACTTCTGGGAAAATTAAATAATAACGGAGTACGGGAAGAAAACGACGACGAGGAAGAACAAGAAGAGGAGGAGGAGGAGGAGAAGAGAGATGGATTTGGGACTAGAGATGCACTTGCCATTGCCATTGCTGCAGTGGAAATAAACGAGTTTTACTTTTATTTTAGGAAATGACTGATGTATAAAAGGCGTGAGCCGTGAGGCCGCGTAGTTCGAGGAGTCCGGAACTTCTACGAGCTAATGCACCATTTGAGTTTTAATAAAGTCCGTCCGATCAGAATCCGGTCGAAAACCGTAATGCAGGGTACAATTTAAGATTCGTATTAGTAAATAATGAACGGATCAGATTTAAACATATAAAATGAGGTACCTTAGGTCATAAGAATTCGACCTTCGGATTGGGCTTTGGGTGCTTTCCATTTCAGCCCATTATTCTTTCCATTTATCTCGGCCACATCTCTTCTTCGGTTTTACCATAGCCACGTATTGTCCTCCTGGTCTTAGTTAAGTTCATGCCGACAATTTTAGACCAAAAAAAAGTTCATGCCGACATATTTTTTTTTTTTTTTTTTTTTTTTTTTATCTGTAGCATTGAGAAAACATATATAGTATAAAAAAGTGACACTGCTGTTACGACATTTTTTCATATCCAGTATGAACTAACCTTAACCAGTACTGCTGTTAACTATCATGTAAATATCACTGGCCCAAGCTCACTGCATAAAAATTATAAGAGCGAAGAATAGTACGTAATATTTTTGGGGATTATCTTCAGCTTTTCCTTAATGACCCCATTCATGAGTTTGTTTAGGGTATGAGACGCAGAGGCTACTTTGGTACAATGGTACGTAGATATCTTGAGTAACGTCTCAGGGACAGGCCTGTTTGTAGAAATCCTGCAATAATTTTCAGATAAGTACACTAGGTAATAAATTTGAGAGTTTGCGCAGTAAAATATCTAGATTCTAGAAGGAGAACATGTCTACATCTGTAGCATTTTGACCCGAATTTTTTATTAATAAGAATATAAATAAAAAATATCGGTTTTGGAGAACGTTTTGAGTAGAATTTGAAAACTGGAAAAATCGTGAATTTTGACAAAGTCCTCTGGATGTAATTCTTGACAACGGTCAGATTAGCGAAACATAATTAGCGCTAAGTAACGCATAAAAAAAAAATTACTGTAGCTGGCCGTTATCGACATTTTTTTTTAAAATTATTATTTTTTTTTACTTCAGTTCAGTTTAGTTCAATTCCAGAAAAAATCACTGTAACCGGTCATTATCGTTCATAACGGCTAACTACAGTGTTTTTTTTTTTTTATAAATGCTTTACTTAGTGCTAATTATGTTTCGCAAATCTGGCCGTTGTCAAAAATCACGGTTTTCTCAGTTTCAAATTCTACCCAAAACATTTTCTAAAACCGATATTTTTATATTTATATTCTTATTAATAAAAAATTCGGTCATTTTGACCATTGCATCAGATGTCAGTTTCATTGGGGTACAGGGTACTGATAGTCTGATACATACAGATGTGTTAAAGCTGATCTTTTTACTGTATCGGACCGACGGGCCGTAATTATACATAAATTAAATTAAAGCTGATGTTGATTTGATGTAACACAACAATAGATTTCTTATCCTAAAAAAACCAATAGATTTCTCTTTGTTTTTTATGGTGTAGCTTTGAATAGTCAGTACATTAGGTCGACTTATAAAACTGTTATGTGTGCCAATATCAACCTATCGGTATTTCTTTGAAAATTACTATCGATGTCTTTAATTATATATGAAAATACATAACTATCGTTTTCCCTGATTAAATTTTCTTAAAATAATCGTTTTGATTTCCAATTAAATGAAAATACATAACTTCTAGAGTTCGGAAACTTCAACTTAATTTTTAAGACTTCATGCAATCTTTTTTAATTCAAAACATTAAGAGACAAGTACAACACACTATAAATATATTAATTTTATGCTTGAAATTTGTCATTTGAGGTGAATTCATGATATTTTGATTTTGTTTTGATTACTATAAAGAGCTTGCAAAAGTAGACCAATATTGCTTAATTATAGATATTTATTTTTCAACTTATCGATTCATATAAAATTAGAATAAATAAGTGATAATTATTTATGTGCATGTAGAAGAAATGATACATATTACATCTAATGGTTTTATTTTAACATATTAATTTTAATTTTTTTTGTAATTACAATATTTAATAATAGAGATACAATAGAGACATTTTGAATTCTCCTCTTGTTATTTTCATTTGTTCTAGCATGGATAAATTTATGAACATGTAAAATAAAAATGAAGTTACAGCTACTTTTGGTGTTACTTTAAAATTCGTATAAATTAAACACGCATGAATCACAAAATGAATCGGTCAGTTCTGAACAGATATCATACTGGGAGTCTGGGAGAGGGGGGTGTCCGATGCCCATCAGACCAAATTTGGTTTGATAAGTAGTTTCTACCGTCCGATTCATTTTAAAATCTGTAAATATCACTTTAATATCCGTGTGCACAGATTTTGAAGTAAATCGAACGGTAGAAACTATCCATCGAATCAAGTTTGATCCGATGGACATCGGACGCTCATCTCTCCCTATCATACCTAGTTTAATACCTAGTTTAGTGTCCAGGGGACGCACCCTGCTTTCTTTCAAAAAAAAAAAAAAAACGAAGTTTCTTTCAAAACAGCAACTGTCCGACCTCAGTGTAGTTGCACTTTGGGCTTTTAGCAAAAAATTACCCAGTGGGCCGGAGGCCACAATATAGAGTTCGTTACATGAATTATCGCACAACAGCAGCCACAAAAATAGGAATTCACAATACCTGAGGTAACAGAAATTTTGTGTTTAGATCTGGAACGTCCAATATTCTTTGGTCTGATATATCCGGTCCGGATTCTAATCGGACGTTCCAGATGTAAACTCAAATATTCTGTTACCTCAGAAAATGGGGGCTCCAAAAATTGGAACTCATCATGTAATTTTGTTCCTCTGGCTGACTTTCTCGATCTTCTCCTTTCGTCCCGATCTTCAAAGGCTAGGAGATTGTACCAAAAGCGAAGGAAAATCCCAATCCTCTGTATCTCGCCATGGGCTTTCGCCTTATTCTCAATTCCTTGCTACTCGTACTGTTTACATCCTTCTGCCTTAAACCTACGGTTTGTTTGCATTCTTTCTCTTTTCTCCCCCAATTAGACCTCTGATTTCAGATTCAGCACGGAAATTGTGCGTTGGTGTTAGATCTTACTTATATTAATGAATTTTTTTGTCTCTATTTTGCATACAGGTGGGAAGCAGTGGTTCTATTGTTTTTATAGAAGATTCTTCCAGTAAATATCTGCGTAATCAGCCTTTGGATACCGATGATGAGGTAATAATTTTCGTAAAATTAATTTGTTCAATGTCATATCAGCAAAACATGTTTATTCTTTCAAAGAACTTTCCATTTCTCTATAAAATTCGGAAGACAGTCATTTTGGCTTGTTTTGATCACAATTTATTTTGTCGGAATGCAACCATAGTATGTGCGAGTATCTCAGTAGATAGTGTTAGTTAAGGCTGATTACAATCAGCACTCTGTTTACAGTGTATGATCATGAGTTGATGATAAAATATAGTTGCATCTAGAAGATCTTTTTTTTGCAAACAACATTATTAAATTTATTATATAGTACTCAGCCTTGCAGTAGTTATTAAATATAATTGGTTATTTTTTGTAAACAGATTACACCAATTTCAGTACCTGAAGTCACTGGAGTGGCATCGGTGTTACTTGGCTTTGCACCTGATTCCTCTCTTGCAACTGAGTCTTCCTCAAAAGTATGCCTCTGGAACTCCATAGCTTTTTTAGTACCAGTAATTATTATCTGCAAAAATAAGCTGACAATTTGAAATCACCACAATAACAGTTAAACGAGATTCTGATGCCTAACCCCTTTGGCCGACCTCATGCTGTTTTCTTGCTAGAAGTCAGTGGATTGGATGGTAATTTGCTTTGATTACTTTTTTTTTTTTATATATATATAATGTTTGGTTCATTTCCATATATCTCATTCATTTTTCTTTCTCCCAGATGTTGACCACTCAAAACTTCAGGTTCAAACTGTTCGCAAATACAAGCTTGTGGGTTCTAAAGCTTCAATGGATCTTCCAGGTAGTTCAATTAACATGTCACAGTTTTCCTAGGAATACCTGGATAGTTTCCTTGTGATGCTGTAAAATGTCCGAAGTCCCTTGTATTCTTACAAAAGAAGGAAAATTGTAGGACATGACTGTTAAAAGTTAAAACATTGTTCCTTGTATTTTTTTCATTTCCAAAGATGGCCCAAGTTATTCCCATTTTCCTAATTGTGCTTCTGGAAAGGACTGGGGAGAAGAAGAAATAAGTTTGTGACTAATGGTCATCAATGATATGGATTTATGGCTTCATGTTTTCAAGGTGTTTAGGATCCTTTTGAGGTTTCGAAGTGCATGATGAAGAACCTTTGCAGACGTGTATAATTATTATCTTTTGTTCCTTGGTTAGGTGAGGAAGACGTTCTTGTTACAAAGATAGAAGAATCATTGGACGGAGATTGTAATGCTGCTTGTCTTGATAAGGAGTTCACATATCTTGTAAGTTATTTGGTCAATTTATTCTGTAGAATATGTTTTAGATCTCTCTCCCTGCTCTCTGAAGCTATAAGGAATTTGTTATGAGTTTTGATACAGTCAAAGTTGTTGGAGGGATCATACTCAGGCAGTGTAGCAACCAAGGATGGAAAATTAACTCTTCCATTGACACGTGATGGGGCACTTCATCTTCATGTTGCCAGGGTCTCTCTCTCTCTCTCCCTCTCCCTCTCCCTCTCTCATCTCTATGCTTTATAAGTCGGTTAATTGGCATGTTGAAATAGGTAAACCAAAATAATGCCTTGTTTCCTGAATAGTGCTTTCTGGTTGGATCTATTGTATAACTAATTTTTCTTCCTCTTGAATTATGATTGGTGGTCAAATCTGTGCACTGGATGTTATGTTACGTGCCTACAAAATGTTAAAGTCTAATAAAGGAAGAGTCAAAAATTTAAAAGGCAAAAAGAAATTGCATTTTTTAGTGATATCCTTGGTAATTTACAGGAAGCTGAGCTACACTTTGCATCGAGTCTTGCAGCCCTCGTAAGAGGCATCAATAGCGGTGTCGAATTTCATGGAGACCTCTCTGGTATTGGTTTCAACCCTGCTGAGTTGATCACAGGTCGTTTCACAGGCTTCAAGGTACATTTTATTTTTTTTCCTTCTATAATTTGGTTTTACGACATATTTGTTGTAGTTTACATTGCTCGTGGTAGTTAATGTGATTTTAATTTAGTTTTTAATTATATTTTGGTTTTTATTTACATATTTATTGTAATTTTATACATCTTGTGGTGGTTAAAGTAGTATTATAAATATGTGTTTTTTTCTTTTTCTTTTCTTATATAAATAAGTAAATATGAACGACCAGCACTATTGTCTTTAAAGATGACAAATTGCTATGTTCTGTGTTTGTTGGCTAGATCACTGCTGCTGAGATTCAAATCATAAAAACACTACTTATTTTTTTTTAATTCTTGATCAATTAATTTACATAGTTTAATAGCAAGACCCTGATAGGAGTGTAAAGCACACTCCCTAATATAAAATATTTTATAATGTAGGCTCTTATAGAAGAGTATGGGAACTCTGATATTATTCAACAAGGAGCGGAAATATTGCAGATAACAATCTCTAAGCTGTTTGATCTTTTGCACAGATCTTATGAAGGTCTCCTTTCTTAACCTTGCAATGTCAAAATTTTATGCTGAGCTAGTTTCTGCACAATTATAGTATTCAAGGGTGCCTTACATTTGAAGTTGATTCTTTGTACAAAAACTATTCAGAATGTTGCACTCAACTGGCCCTCTTTTTTCCCAACATCTTCATTTTATATCTCTTAGAGCTCCCATCTGATTTGGCTCAATTGAGAAAAAAATGTAGTGTAGCTAGTGATTGTAATACTTAGATGTTGTCCATTCTTTGTAGCGTCTCGTCTTATTTTATAGTTTTTCAAATCCCTTTGCTAAAATTCAGGTAAGATTGTTGGGATGATAGTATATAACAAGGAAGAGTCAGTCATGGTGGAGGTGACCTCATCAGCACGTATCTCAAGGTGGTTAGAAGAAACAAGCACAAGCAGTATCAATTCCACCAGAGTCTATGAGGTGTTGCTGGTTAGGAGGACTCTTGCCTGGATTACTGGCATTATCCTTCTCATTTCAACTTTAATGGGGGTTAGTAAGAGGGCATTACAGTTCTTTCTGTTTTTCATATTGTCCCTAGTCTTTTTTGCATGCAATAAAATTGCCATATATGTTTGCACCATGTATCTGTACCTTACCTGCCTTGGCCTGCACCTGGTATTTTTTTTTTTCTGTCCGCAGGAGATATGCCAATATTGTGTGGTTATACATTGTAATAAGCTGGCAAGAATTCATTTGGTTTTGGTAGAGTCCATATGATGTGTGAACTTTTGATATTCTATACCCACAAAGATCTCCAGGACATATTTTTATATTCTTTCAATTTTAATTCCCATATATATACTGATACTATTACTGATTGAGCAGGTCTGCATGTTGATGAACATGCCACTCACTAGAGACACTCTTCTGTATTCCAACGTGAAGCTTGATTAATTGCGAAGGGAATGTAAAAGAGTTCATTGAGCACCGCCTTCCAAAATTTTTGAATTTGAACAGTGTTTTGGATCTTGTTCACAGATGTATTATCTGCTCTGTAGATTACTTGTATTGTTGTAGATGTTCATCTGGTTTTTACTGTAACTCCCACTGCGATCTTTGCAAAATAATAGTGAAGGACTATTTTTGAGGCAGCCAACAGAGACTGATGGCTGTTTGTTTTATTATTCATGAGATATTACGCCGCGAAGCTTTGAGAATTGCTATTTTTTTTATTGATGAATGCTGTTGATTGGTTTTAGTATAAATAATAAGGGTAAATAATTGAAGGAATGCCATTTTGGTTACTTTCTCTTTAAATTTTGCGCCGGACAGTCTCCTTTACATTTTTTCTTACAAGGGTATTTTCACATAATATATTCAATCTGATAATTGTTGAATGATGCTGTGGTGTTCTAAATCTCAGATTGTTTTTGTTCTTAAGATATTTGGTTGCTCGAAAATTTGTCAATTGAATTTTTCTCTGGGGCTTGGATGCAAGTTATTATGGTATATCAATTTTACTGTAATGACATTTCCATAATAACTCCAGCTTTATCCTCATTTAAACAAGAGGGGAAAAAGGGGAAATTTCAGCAAATAACATTCTGACCTTGTATTAGCGATCTGATAGTTCCATTTAAACTTTAAAATTATCATAATTACAAGGTTGGATCTAAACTGAGAAATGTGACTGTTTGAACTGTGGTTAGACATAACTTTCTTGGTTACCCAGTTTTAAGCATTTAAAAGGTGGAATCCCATAAATCACAGACTTTTTATGTTGTAAGCACGTCAGCAAAAATATCAGAAAATCTTTTCATGCTTGAGAATTCCCCAAAGTGCACAAATTATGACAATAAGAAGGATAATTATTGCAAGGCACATGTGTTTCCTCGTGTTCTTCTGTAGCTTCTTTGCTTGTTTTAGTGTCTCTGTTGCCTTTTGTACATGATCCACAGATTGTATTACCTATATGGAATGACAGCATGGTAAAATCAGAAAAAATAGTGTAACTCTGGCAGAATTATCAATATCGGATATCACTGGTACCGTACTATTTAAGTACCAGTGTACCACAAGTTTAAGACTGCTACTATGGTAACAGACTGACATACTGTAACAGACTCACAACCTGTGCCTCAATGTCATCAATCATATCCCCTTGTGCTTCAACCAAGACAGCCATGTCCATGAACATCTGAAAAAAAAAAAAAGAAGATGAATCTCAGTTCTTGCCTGTAGGTTTTTGCTGAAAATGCATCCTTTATAATTGTATACAAGTATGGTTTTCATATGGTTGTACCATTATAAATGGCTAAAAATAATCTTTTTGAGGAGTGTGACTGATTAAATTAAATGTGCTTTAATGGGTCTTTTGCATATAAGATAGCTATTAATTGCAGTATATGAGAAAGAACCCACGAGATTACAAAACATCAATTATTCTTAATTTAGAAAGAAAACGCTAATTCATTATTACCTATTTAACAAAAAATGCCGATGCTTTAGATACTTATAGAATAACTTATTCAGTTAATTTCAAATGAAAATGAATAACTCAATATGGACTATACTATACGAGTTGGAATTATTTTTTTGCTTGGATGAATTCGCCCTTCCATAAACTTTATTGGGTAAGTTATCCTCTGATTTGCGATTTTAGAGGTGCGGATTAGCATAGCAAGACAAAAGAAGGTATGTGAAAGAAAAGCAAAATTCCATTTGGATGGTTGGATGAAGGTAATTAAGCTCAAAGGCCAATAATGAGGTACAAATAGGTTAAAAGATCCAAACCAAACAATTAAATTAGTGAATGGGATGTGCTTATTCATTTTTTTTTCCTTCTTCTTAACATTAACAGTTTATGTTTCAGGAAACCTAGTCATAATTCAGTAAACTTGGAATAGATTTTTATACTTTTCATTAACACAACAATGAATAGTTCCAACCTGTTGCAATTCTTGAAGTTTCTTCTCCAACTCCAGGAATGCATCATGGCGCTCTTGGATTTCGGCAACTGTCTCCACTATCTACAGAGTTTTTAATTATCCAATTAAAATAGTTAAATTACTTTCTCAACCCTGGAAATTAACATTTCCATAATTAATATCTTTAGTTGTAGATTAAAATTTCTATTGTATATGCCATTTCCTCAAATTTAGCAATTCATTTTCATAATTCCATTGTCCAATTCCCTTCTCCCAAAAGATACTTCTTTTCAGAATTAATTAATTGTCCCCACAAACTGTTGCAGCATGTAAATTTTCTAATTTTACAATCTTTTTTTTTTTTTTGCAATTTTCCTAAAATCACATGTCTATGTACCTGCCCGCGGCCATATCCTTGAATAGCATGGGAGAATATATGTTCACTGTCTCCCGTCTCTATCAGCTGATCGATTGTCTGATTCATATTGTTCATTGGAATTATTCTCAAGTTCAATAAAAAGTACAATTAGGAAAAAAAAAAAAAATATAATGCTCTAATAATATTGAACCTCCTCATCCGGTCGTGTCCCTGTTACTGCAAGTATATATAAAAAAAAAGATTAAAAAGTAATTTTGGTCCCAGAGTTGTTATGAGGTAATGCTTTTATAAAATCTGGAAAAACAGTCTTTTGCAATACCTGTAAAAACTCGTCTTTCAATTATTTCCCTGTACTCATTCCGAATATTCTGACGTAGAGTCTGTGATGATTAATATTTTGTCAAGGAAATTTAGTTGGCTAGGTAATACAAATCATAATTACCTGGACAAACTCTCTAAAATATTAAGGAACAAAAAGAAAACAAAAGAGATTCCCCAAACCTGAAATTGAGCGATGCGTTCTTTTAACCTCTTTTTCAGAGCCCTGGAACGGATGCATGAACAATTGGTATCTTATTTCCTCCTTCCATAACCATGAATGTTCCAAGTTTTGTAAGCATATTTATAGTTTTCAAGATGAACAAGTGATAAGAAAACAAAAAAACTCACACTGTCATTGATGTCCTGGAGCGATCAACTCCTGTCCCCTTCTCACATCCTGGCTTTTGTCTATTTGTCAAATTCTACGATACATACAAATATACAATATATAATATTTCAGAATGATTAAGTATTAATTAAATTCACATTTGCTCATATGGTATAACATCTGCTATTCAAAGGGAAAAAAATGATGTCAACAGCACACCTCTCTATCAAGTTGCTCCAAGGAAGACTTTGCTTTGTGAGCGATTTTAGTGACTTCTTCTACATCCTTCTCCATCTGCTTTTTAATTTCTGAGAATTTATGAACAATTTTTTAATTGTTGAAATTATCAAACATCATAGAAGCTGATTTACATTTTTTTTTTGTTAAGGAGACGAGAGATCAATGAAAGTGCACCTTTCATTGCAGAGGCCTTCGTCAGTTGTCGACATTCCTCGTTAGAAGCCTATGCAAACATATAATTTTGATAGCTTAGCGAATAAACTATCAAAATGAGGACCAAATTGAAAAAGTACCAAATTCAGCATTTCAACTTAAAAGAGTTTTTCGAGTACCTCAAGTTTATGATGTAGAGCGGTGATACTGTCAATTTGGGCCTCAATCTCTGCCACCTAGAGATTTAGTGATTGGAAAATAATAAGTTTGACAGGTCAAGAAAAAGAAAAAGAAAACGAAGTCATCGATGATAAATCCTTGTTAAAAGAGGACCTTTTTGAAGAAACTTTCCATCCCTACATCCCTTGAATCCGGTGAAAATCGACCTGATTCGCCATCTGCTTCTCCGGGATACCTTCCCACGATCCTCTCGAATGATTCCTGAGAAATCAACAGGTTGTAATTCTTGCAAATTTACACTCTCATATCATAATACCAGTATTTCAGCACTAGAGATAGGCTTTGTGAATGTCACATGTTAAGGTGTGAAAGCATCAAAGTAAGCAATAATATTTTTTTTTCAACTAGATGTTAGCAACTACAAACTGTACATTTTTTAAACTTCTTGTACAGTATTATTACATATTTGTTTTTCTGCTAGGAATGTATACGTACATTGAGAAAATAATGTACATCTATAAGAACCAGTGTTGTAAAATGCAGTTCATGCGGCTGCATATGCGTATGCAGTCCGATTCCGAATAAAAATTTTCATGCGGTCTCAAATATGTGGTTTTACATTTGCGGCCGCATATTGGGCCACATATATCCGCATACTGGTCTGCATATGTGCGATTGGGCCGCATATGTCCGCATATTGGTCCGCATATGTGCGAATTTATTATTTGAATGATTTTAATGGGAATAAATTGCATGTTTTGAGTGGAAATAAATTAATATATAGTTTAAAATCCGCATATATAAGTCCGCATGAAATTCTGCATATGTAATATGCAGTGGCCTTCCGCATGCATGAACAAAACCGCATTTTACAACATTGATAAGAACTAAACTGAGTACTTATGTTTGTATTTAATGTTATGACAAGGCAAACAATTACCGGGAAAAAGTTCAAAAAATGAATTGATAGACAAATTAATTGGCCGCAGTTAGAAATTTCACTTAAGTGTATAGGGATTTCTTGCAGACTAGCAAAGGAGAGCTACAGTATTAATTTTATTAAGGATTGGTACTTAAATTGTGCCACATTTAATTTATATAGCACCGAACTGATGATTAATTTCAATAAATCCAAGTCCCCATTAAAGAGCAGATTCCTTCATTTAGGTGCAATAATTCCTCTATATACGCTGCCTATTTGCAATAAATTCAGATAACATATTAACTAGAAATGTAACAAAGTAACCAAAAAAGAAGAGACGGATTTGAAGAAATACATACCGTGAGAAGGTTATTCATCTTTGAAGAGAAGAGATGGATGAATAAGGTCGGTCTCTCAACCCCGTCAATGGAGATGAAATGACAAAGAAAAAAGAGGAGCGAGAAAAGAGAAATAAATTAAAGGAGGGGTAGAGGAGTTTCCAAACTTAGTTGGTTCGAAATGAAGAGGAGCTGAGCTGGTGGTTCTCCCCGCCAAAATACTAACCGTTTCAACAATGTTTGTTGACATGCCCAGAAAAATTTGAATTCAGATCCAGTGAGGTAACCCAATCTTTGGGTTTTAAATAGGGACCGTTTGATTCGAATCCGAGATAATCTATTTGGAACTGGAGAGCACCCATTTTGAGAACGAATTCGAATTCCGAGACGATTCTGAACGACTGATTCGAATCAGACGGTCTCAATTCAGAACCCAAAGATTGGGTTACTTTAGAGGATCCGAACCGGAAAATTTTCGCCCCATATCATCCGGACACGCATATCAATTCATCTTTTATTTATTTATTTTTTTTCTCAAAGTTTTTAATTTTCAAATAAAAAATTTAAACACAAGTCATTATTAATTAAAAGGTGAGGTCTTTCTTTGTTTATTTTAGTTGAAGAAAATACCGTTCTCTGGTTTAACATAAATTGTTACATATCTCCAAGGCCCACGTAGAAGAAAATAAGTTGGGATAACTAGGTGATAAATTGAGAATTTATTTTTTGTTTAGGCCTGTTCTGCGCATTAGTGTGCGCGTGGAAATTTTTTTTTTTACTCAGATTGAATTTTTTTCTCCATACGCACAGTAAAATTCAGTTAAAAAATTTGAACTTACCAAGTCCATTCCTATTCCCTTCTTACCGCCGAACAGGCCCTTAGTAATTACAGATAATACTTCTTGAATAGATGCTGACTAATTTTTTTTTGTGAATATTTAAAATTGGGAGACTTGTGTTTCATTGTTATTTAAATCTTGTGTTGTTTCCTTTTCTTTTTTTTCATATTGTGTTGATCTTTATTTATTTATTAGATCATTTCAGAGTTAAGAATGGAAATAAATAAATTCTAAAATCTAATAATTTTTCTTATTTTAATTTAAATCATTTTCTAACAACTCTCATAATTTTTTTAAGAATTTTTTAAAATCTCTCATCACAGGCTTTTGGTACTTAATACACTGCTCATTTTCTTACATGAAATAATCAATTTCTTGAAGCGTCCTGGAGTCCAATTGTTTATAGCGGCCCAAGATGTAAAGGATATTGAGGCCCAAATTGAAATCGTGTAGGCTTTTATCTGTTTTTCCATGTTATGTTAAATTGTGTTAGAAATCTCCTTGTAGCCCGTTTAGGAAATAAATATGATTTTTGGAGAATTTTCAAAACAAGATATTTTTGGAGGAAGGAGCCGAAATTTAGTTAGAACTTAGAAGTGTTTGTAAAAATATTTAAAATCAGAATACTTGATTTTATTTAAAACAAGAAAAAAATTTGAAGGAATTTTTTCACTTAAGAATTATAATTGGTTGATATGATCTATTACTGAATTGTAAAATAAAATATTAAAATGTTGAATCTCACAAACTAAAATTGAGATGAATTGTAGAGATAATATTGTTCGAAAAAAAGTGTTAAATTTATTGATGTGCGGGAAAAACAAATGACTCTTTACAATTGAAAAAATGTGTATGCTCTTCTATCTTTTCTCATTTTAGAGTTCTGTGCATTATTACAAGAGCTTTGCGCTAGAAAATTATGAACAGAAACAAAGAAAATGTTGGAGATCCTCAATTCGGGATTTTCCAAAATGTACACAAACTATTTGCCTTTTATTTACTATATAAATTGTAGTAAATTGAACTAGTTTCAAAATTATAGTGAATTTTAAATTCATTGGTGATCCTAAAATCTTATCTAAGATGGCCCATAGCAGCCAGAATCCATCTTGACCGTTAGATCTTAAATGAACAACCTGGATTTTCTTAGGTAACAGAACTGGATAGGAGCCGAATCGCATTCTTTCTCGCTGTGTCTCGCGAGAGAGGTTCGGGTCCGATGCCCTTCGGACTCAAATTTGAGTCCGACGGGCTCCATAACCGTCCGATACATTTTATGATCCGTGCGCATTGATGCACACAGATATTAAAGTGATATGCACAGATCTTAAAGCTGATCGGACGATTATGGAGCCCATCAACTCAATTTGAGTCCGATGGGCATCGGACCCAAACTGCTCTCCTCGCTGTGACACAATTGGTTATTCCGATGGGCACGAATTGGTTATTCCGATCTCAAACCGTTCAAACTTTTCCATACATGGATCTCAACGAAGTAAGTTTTTCATGCACGAATCTCAACCAAAACCAGCGGTTGAGATCATAATAACAGCAGATTTATTTCTCTTCCCCACACGTACCTCAGTTTGACTCAATTGTGCTCAAATGAATCTAGTCAACTTGCCATCTCTGGAATTTTTTTTATAAACCATAATTGAAAAAAATAATTTTATAAAATCAACATGATTACTTTTTTTTTTTTTTACAAAACCATAAGAACCGAAATGCCATTTCGGTCCGCTATTTTTTTTTTTTGAGGCTGAAATGACATTTGAATTAATTGAAAGATACTGTTTAACAGTGTAGATTTATATAATTTACCTTATGGTCATGGGGGTATGCATTATGCAACATCCTTATACAAAATGTTATCTATCTGTCATATACTGATTCCAATTAATTGAAAGATACTGCAAGCAAATAGATACAACAAAAATAATTAATTAAAAGATATTATATATTATTAAAGGGAAATGGGGTGTTACTGTAGCGAGGAACAGTATTACTCCCATTCCCTACCGTTGGATCAGTAATATACGTTTCAGATTAGTTTCAGTGATGTCATCTCACATCATGAATTTGAGTACCTCTCCACACCGTATATCAAAATCCATCCAGCCGTTCAATTTCTCCTGCCGCTATATTCGTCAGCTCCCAGCCGCGTGTCACTCGATTTTGCGATGCTTGCCCACACTGTGAGCTCCCTACTTCACTCTGCTATTAATCGCGTCACTCCTCTTCAACTGCTTCCTTCTTGTCTCCGTTGGCGCGCTAGGCTGTTGCTCCGCTCTTTTCCTCTTCCGTCTACTTTGGTGGCCTCCGGATCAATCGCCTGTAAGACACCAATTTCATTGCTCATTTTCTTTTTTTGAAACCTTCGCAGAGGCTGCAAAGTCAATTTCATTGCTCATTTTCTACTCACCTCTGCAAGCCTGTACCAAGTCTCCCAAATTTGCTAATTTCTCTTGAATTTTGAACGCTTTCATTTCCCCCAATTTTAGGTTCAATAGGAAGGAAATTACACGCCTCTCGAAAGGTAGACGTGCAGCCTCCATTGTTGTGGTGTGGAATCCTCCATTGCGACTGCTCTAAGCAACTAACCGGGTAGTCGGGCGGAATTCTCAATCAAAAATCTGATCCGATTGGTAGAAGTGCTTCTCAAACGAAGAAGTACATCTTATCCACTGTCATACCCTGTTACTAAGGTAAATGACACGCATTAGGAAGATGCAGTATTTGTTTCCATATTTGTATAAAAGAGATCAAAGAAGTTGCAAAACTAATACCGTCATCTTCAGTACGATACTCAAAAGCCTATGTTGGAATAATAGAATTGATGGGACCGCACTTATATGGTGCTCGATAAAATGCGTAAGCTGAGCTGTGTAACCTGTGTGGTCTCGAATAACATTCTTATATATGGGTTGTGCACTAAAGATGAAATTGATAAGGCAATGGATTATCTACATTACATGCTTTTGTGAAAGTTAAGAGCCTAATTCGTGACACATACTAATCTTACATATTGGATGTGCAAGAAAGAAGAAATTGATAAGAAAATGTATTTTCTACACAACATGAAATTTAAAGGGCTTCAGCTTACTGTTGTGACCTATAGCACTCTTATCGATGGAATATGCAAGAATTGTCAAATTGATAAGGCTGTGGATTTTCTGCATTACAAGAGAATTTTTTCATGCCTTTCTTCCCTTTTTAACATGCCCAAAATACCCTTCCAGTTCTCCCAATAGTTTTCCTTTGAAAAGTAGAAAGGATAAGTCTGTGGTCTTTTCGAAGAACTGCAATGGGAAGTCTTAAGGGGCATTTATCGTAATTGAAGGTAAATAAATTTACCACAAAATAATAGGATTAGGAACTAACCTCTTAGATTCAGGTGTAATACTTTTAACAGTACTTGGTATGATGTTCATTATTGGAGTGCCTTGTAAGATCATACAAAAAAAAAAACAGTTAACGTACCTACTGGTAAGATAAACTCATGTATCAGGAGCAAGAAGGAAAAGAGCTTTACCAATATTCAAAACACAATTATAATAAAATAATGAATTGTTACCACATTAAATGGTAACACCAGCACTAGTCTATTTTACTGGTAAATTTCCCAAAAAAAAAAAGGATCGTCTCTATGACAGTACAAATGGTTGACGGAAAGTTACATAGTTTCTCAGTTGACAACTACTAATACCAACAGGTGACAAATGAGTTGTTGTGTTATTACTGGTACAAGAAATCAAAACTTAACTTACATGTATAGATGACCCCATCTTCCCCTAAGTAACTGCTCCCACTTACCATTTTTTTTTTTACAAAGGATATAGTAATATTGTATTTGTGAGGAACAAGCAATACTTGGACTATTTACCATCCATGTGGCACTCTACAAGCAATACTTGAACTTATATTTTTCCCCTCTTTTTTTTCCCAGTTTCTGCTGGCTGTAGGTAAAAGTAAATTCATTATTGATTAGTAGGTTAAGGATATAGTGCTTCCTTTTTTCTTCTTACTCCCCATTTCTCTTATTTTTTTTTTTTTTATGATTATGGATTTATTTCTTCCCGTTGAATAATTGATGAACACATTTTGAGTTGGCTGTCTTGAAGCACCTTGTATGTTCCAGAATATTATTTCTAAAGTTTGCACATGTATAGCCACATAGCACTGTTGAAATATAGTTTGTATGAGTATATTTATTATTTATGTTATAATTTTATTTGTACAGTGAAAAACAGAAAGAACAAGAAAGGTGTGTGGTCTGCTACAAGTCGTTTGCCTAAAGCTTTTGCTAGATATCCTGATCAGAGATGTAAGCACTTTGTGTGGTTCTCTTTAATACACCACTCTTGCGCATGTTCAGGTTTATATTGCTGTCGCTATATTAAACATTATTTAATGTGCTTCACAATTTGTGATTACCAAAGGTTATATATAAAATGGAGCACAAGGTGGAATTTCATTTTGTTTCACATTTTTCTGTTTTGCATTTAAATCTAATAGAGCCCTGCTATTTACATATGCAAGAATGGCGAGTCTGAATATCAGGGAAAAATTTAAGAGTACCAAGGGGAAAGAAACCCTACCATGAAATAGCAAGGAATCCGCACTCTCCAACTTCGGTGATCTCCGCTTTACTCGACTGGTAAGATTTTCCTATTTCCATCACCGTCTCATTGCCCATTTTCTATTCTCCTCCGCAATTCCTCATCAAATTTTCCAGATTTTCTAATTTGCGTTAAATTTTCAACTCTTCCATTTCTCTCAATTGGAGGTTAATAAAGAAGGAAATTACACAGCAGCATATGCAAAATTAGAAGTGCAACTCCGTTGTGTTTTGGGTAGAAACCTCCATTGCGATTGGGCGGTGCTGTTTGGCGATTGTTACCAAGGTAATTAGGCACCAACTTACCTATAATAAGGTACTACTCAATACATGTCGAGTACTTTATGCATATAATCAGGCCAATTACTGAACTATTACTGCTTTATGCATATAAGTAGTGTTTTATTACTCCTTTACGTATATATTACATGCACGGCCAATTTGTTGCACCCACATTGAACCAAGCTGTCATGTTACTGTTGTAGTTGTGAATTATCAATTAGTGCAGTTTTACTGCTGTTAAGGGTTCTCGGTACACTATGTTAGGGGATGCAGAGGTAGTAGCAGTTCATAGTATTGAGCTTCCCTCTTATGGAAATGTTGTTTAGTAAGAACAACAAAGAAAATTTGGCATATAGGTGGATTGGGCAATAAAATTTTCCCTTTTAATGCGGTTTTTCATTCCAGGTTTTGGTGTTACTAAAGTGAAATCTGCCAAAGTTACGATGTCCTACAGTTTGCTCCCGAAAAGTTAACAAAAACTTGTACTGCCCGTCAGGTAATACTTCTTTCGTATGTCCTATTTCCTTCCAATTCTTAATTTTTTATCACAGAGTGAAAATTATTTGCACGCCTGTCTACCTTGCGAAAAGAATAATTATTACCAGTGTGCTTCACCACCAGCTTACTGATGCTTCCAGAAAGATAGTATAATAGGCAATGTATTGAATAAATCTAATCAGTCCCTTCCAAAATGCTTCAGGTATCTGAGAGGCTTCAAGTTCCGCCACAGCAGGTTTGCTCTGAGCGAATTACATTTTCTTTATTTGGAATATGCTCGTCTGACCATTGAGTAATGCACACATTATACTTCGGGCCATTGACGTTCAGTTGTATATTTAGTTACCTACCAACAGCCCTTCAATAGGTCAGCCTCTTCACTTTGTGTCAGTCCGAAACTATCAAAATAAATTACTTTTGAGATTGGATAATATCGCCGAATTTGTAGTTAGGTCCTTACATGATTACCTGACTTCTGAAGACATGCATTAAAGTGATTACCAATTCCAGCATTAACCTCCTTTCTTACCACATCTGATGGGGGCAGCAAAGAAGTAAATTGATTAATAATCTCGCATTCAATTGACATCGGCTGGTACTCTCTCTCTCTCTCTCTCTACCTACCTACCTACCTACCTATCGATCTGTCTATTTTCCCAAACCATTTTTGAACTTCCAATGCTTCATCTTCTTCATGACCATTATCTTCTTCCTCCTCCTCTTTGAACAAATCAGCAGGTTATTAAATTGATCTTCATTACTTCATTTTTAGTTTATTAATATATATTGTTTTACTAATATGCAGATGCTATTGTATTTATCTGGGTTTTGTTTTGCCAAGAGATCGAGGTGAATTTGACAACTGCGGACTACTGCATGCCCAAAATGACAGGATATAATCTACTAAAAAAAAGTTAAGGTCAATAATATTGATTAATAATTGAATAGTATTTCACTTTGGTCAATGTAATTATATTCATGAATATTTATAGATTTTCAATATGAAGTCAAGAAAGCCAAGTCAGGCACTGGTACCAAGTTGAACAACCTATATCTAGGAATAGACAAGGACAAAAGTACAAATTATATGGTTCATTCAGGATTAAATTTATATGTTTTTCAGTAGATCATCTTTAACAAGCTAAGATTACAATCGTTTTTATTTTATTTATTTTTCCACTTGACTTTGATTCAGTGATTCTGGTACCTGTTCCTTGGTACCAACCTGAACTTCATTCTTTATCTTATACTGGCTTGATCCAACCTTTTTTCGTTTGCCGCCGTATTGAAATATATGTGCACTGTGAGTTAATTTATACTCTGGATTACAATGTGTATTTATGCATTGAAATTAGATGTCAGCGTATTAATTTATGTAGGTTCTTCACATATTTAAATGACCTATAACTAATACAATTTGCATACAACAGAATTAACATGATCATCATGTTACACTTACTTTCTCCTAACTATTCATCCCAGGTGTTGACATTCCATTTTCTCATTTCATATCAATTGAACATTGTTTTCTTATTGTTATTCCCTTCCGTAATGTACAAAATCAAGAGGAAAAATAAAAAAAAATATGTGCACACGTTTAAAAGATCAAATATGTCACCCACATATGCAAACACGTATACAAAAGCGAAACATAACAGTTGCGGCGTAGCCGCAATAGAAGTAACTAGTTACAATATTAATGTAGAATGTTGTTGACACTGGAAGGGGCGTCACACATGATCCGACGTGGGCTCTGTCATGCCGGATTGCCGGTTGTGGGTATACAATATGCTCTCTATCTATCACACCTGATCCAGCTGTGCAGATTAATTTCAAATGGTGTCTGTAGGAAAGGAGAGCAAGTTGATTCTGGTAAGTGGATGGTACACATCAGGAAGTTCAAAACAGGAACACTTCTGAGGTCTGGTACTAGAGAGGCTGCATCTTCTGATCCTTAATTATTAGAACTTGTAATAGCCTAGGTTTTACTCTCTTCAAGTAAATTCTGCTTTCTTTATTCTCTTCACCTTTTCCCCCCTTCCTTTCTTCACTTACTTTGGACATACTCCAATAATTCCTTCCTGAAATGTGGTTCTCAGTTTTAATTGCAGAGATCTTTTTATGCCTTCAAGTTGCATTTCTGATTAGGTTTTAATAAGGAAAATGATCTAATTACAATTAACCATTGTGATCCCTCAGTTAACAGTAGTGGTTCTTCACTTAATTGTTATGGCCTTCCAGTTAACCTTATGGCTTCTCTGGATGGACTACAACATTTCCTCAATATAAAGGCAACTATTATGGCCTCTCAGGACAGTCTCTATATAATGGTTATCAACTGTCCTGACTAGATCTATTTAACCATTACTACACTTTAGTTAATAATTATGGCACTCTAGTTAACCACTACGGTATTTGATAATTGTCATGACAATTTTCAACCACCATGGCAGTATGTCCTTTATTAGGCACAATTCATAAAATCAAACAAATCGTAAGTGTTTGCGTGTTTTCTTATTTATGGATGCAGTCAGGGGTGGACCCAGGATTTTCGTCAGGTGGGAGGGGGGGGGTGTGGCAAAAAATATCGAATCGGGTTAAACCTATTAACTAATTAGGTGCTCGATAAAAAACAATGCTTTAATTTATACTTTCTAATGCTCTAACTTGTAATTTCTGTTGTTTTAACATATAATTCTAATTACCAATCATAATTTAAGAAATTTATTTTAATTTTAACCCTAAATTTAACCCGAATTACAAATCAAACATCCAGAGGGGGACAAAAAAAATTTCAGAGAGGCAAAACCGATCGAAACGTTCCGATCTCCACTAAAACTCGAAATTCAAAATGCAAGGGACGGCAGCTGCACCCCCGGGACCATATGGGTCCGCCCCTGGATGCAGTGTGTTTGTGCACCTTCTTTGTTAATATTTAATGAGCTTTTGTATCTTTCTTCTACATAATTGTAGAGGGGGAATTGTACACTATGAGAGCTTGGTGAATGAAACCAGAAATGCTGACATGATAATATTTGTAGTTTGGATATCCACAACTAGCAGATGAACCCAAAATTATATTAAATACACAAGCAAGCTAGCTCTGAATTTATTTGACATTTTTCATGTCTGAATTTGTGATGCCTTTCCTGTATGCTTGTCTTAGTTTTTTTTTTTTTTTTTTTCTTCTTGAAACAAGTTAATAATGCCTGGTGGGTGCTAGAAATCATCTACCTTTTCTATTTCAGAGAAAAGTGTTTAGTTTTTTAAATTTTATGAGAGATAAAAATGGCTGATTAGCTATTAGTTATTGTCTTTTCTTTTGAAATTGGAATTTAGTTGGACTTAAATTAGGTGATAGACATTAGCTAATTGGGTTTAAATAACTAATTGGATTCAAATTCATTAGCTAATCATGTACTAGATAGAAAATAATGCTCTCTTATTTCTAATACTCCGATTTCTTATTTCTAATGCTCTAACTTGTAATCCTAATTACCAATCAGAATTCAATGAATTTATCTAAATTTTAACTCTTATTACAAATTCGAATTTCCGAAGAGGGAAGGAGCAAAGTTGGTCCCGACCTATAAATCTTCATAAAAATTCAAACTCTACTGGGTCTGCCCTTGCTTGTTGGGATTTACTTGATGGACTCAAGTATTGATCACCACTTTTCTTTGTAGTTTTAAAAAAAAAAGTATTGGTTATGAATTAAAAATTTTGGTCCTTGCCTATTGTTGTGTTCAGTGAATTTTTTTTATACTGTCTTTCCCCCTGACCCTGGATGAATATGGACCAATTTTATGCAATCAACAGCTAGGATACAATACTGTAAGCATGCTGTGCTATGTATTGAGAATAATATATCATTAATATTAGGAAGTGGCCATCTAGTCTATTTTATGTTATCACCATTAAGATTTTTTTTTTTGGATACTGGGGATTATTACGGATGAAGTTTAATCTGGAATTTTTTCAATTAGATTTTTTTTTTTTTAGTTTCCTTGAATAAATTTACATGCTCATTTAGTTTTGCTCTTCTAATAGCTTTCCTTTGTGTGCATGTGTGCGCGGGCGTACGTGTTCTCAGGTAAAAGCAGGTGAGTTATCCAACTGTAAATTCCACTTACTATAGAACCTATCTCTGCAAATTGTTTTCCGTTATATTGCGTATTCCACTGTAGCTTGTTCTGAATTCTGTCATCTTCTCTGTTTATTTTTTATTCAAAAAAGAACTAATGGACTAAGTAGGTAAATTGGTTAGCAACGTGCTATAAGATTATTTTAACATCCTATACAAAAGTTTCGCCATATATATAACTCTTATTTTCATTTTAGGTCATCGTGTTCTTTCCATAAAAAAGGCACATATTTTAACGAGGTACGTACCTTTCCCTCAGTGCTTTTACAACTGGAAATCAATTTAGCTAGTGATGAGTCCAGTAACCTAAGAAAGCCAGAAAAGCACCACGGATAAATTGTCAAATTGCCCTGCACAGCTGCACTTTTAGGTATCAGCCTGTTTGAGCAGCTGGCACCTGTAATAGTTTCAGAATCTTGCATTTCTTTGGTGATTACGTACAGCTGGTACTGACAAGTATTACTAGGCAGTACCTGAATGGTACAAGTTGAACCCAAGCGACATGCTCGTAAGCATGGAAATTCTTTTCGGCCGTAACCTAAAACCCCTAATAAGCTCTAATTTATACATAATGTTACAATTAATTAGCATGCCAAGAAGGTAAAAAATAGAGTGAGTCTATGGTACTATGCATAGCACGGATGGGTCCGTACTATGGTTCAATATTTTCATTTTCAAAATTATAACAATCAATCCGAACTGTTCAATATGATTTCGATATGAATATGTACTTGCTGACCAAATTTTATATTTTTAAAAATTTTTTTTTTACTATTTTTTAAGATAGGTAGAAAATCACTTTATCTGAAAATTCTTGACCATCCAAAATCAGTGATTTTCTACCTATCTAAAAAAATAATAAAAAAATTCTAAAAAATGTGAAATTTGTTTAGCAAGTACATATTCATATGGAAATCATATTGAACGATTTGGACCGACTATTAGAATTTTGAAAACAAAGATATTGAACCGTAGTACGGACCAATCTGTGCTATGCATAGTATCATAGACTCACTTCAAAAAATATATATATGAAAAGTAAAATAATATCAGTAAAGCTATTATGAAATGAACTGGTCTAGTGGTCATGTAGTAGGTATATGCGTGAGAGGTTTGGATCTGAGTGGTGGCACAGAAATGCTTGAGAACTAATTAGCTCTAGAAAAAGTAGAAATATTGAGTGCAGGATCGAGCTTGTAGTATGTTGTTTCTTTTTCTATATTTGTAAATTGCATCCACTATAGAGGATAAACGCACCGGTCATCAGGCCTTTGTTTGTTATATACAGAAAGCCCCACTTTAAGGAGTGCGCTCAAGTGATCATCACACCCTTTAATGGTGCAAAACCCTTTTTATTTTCTTATTTTTGAGGCAAGTTGTCAAATTTGTATACCGTTGGTGGAAATGAGAAGAAACCAATTAATTAAGTATTTGGTATTTACACTTATCAGATCCCAGTTTGGATGATGTATGTTGGTCCTCTGCTTGGTAACCACCAATAAATAGTTGCTCAATAGTGGTAAAGGAAAAATTAATTATTGCTCAACAAACTGACAATTTCTAGTGCATGGAAACAATATGTGAAAAATAAGGTACGCTGCTATTAATTAATTATGAAGATGGTTCGAAATTTCACATGCATGCACCTCTATTATTATTATTATTATTTTTATAATAAACGCACATTTATATTTTAAGATCGACGAGGTATAATTAATTTCGTGGTGTATCGACAACAATATCACCTTTTTTTTTGTTTTTGAGAAAAACAGTATAATATCAATTTTTTTTTAAAAAAGTTCCCGGCTTTAATTACAATAAAATTACTCACACCTATCAGACCATTTAGTATAACTGAAATGCGTGCCAGGGTTTTGTTAGGTATATCTTTTGAGGAAGAGTTTTGTTAGGTATAGATAATTAATTGATCGAAACCTTTATGGTCGATAAATAAATAAATAACCTAATATCTTTTTGTGAAATTCTGATAGTGACTATCAGACGAGTTACATCTATACATGTGTTCTGCATTACAACATCTCATAGACACCTCCGAGAAAGGGACCGAATTCTCTGCTCCCCAGGGGGCATAATTTTTCTGTCCCTGAGTCACTGACACGTGGGTCACACCAAAATTAAAAATCAATATTTAATTTTTATAAATCCGTCTGGACCCACCTGTCAGTCTCACTAGGGCAGAAAAATCCTGCACTCCAGAGAACAGGTGATCTTTCTTTTCGCGTGTACTCCGAGAAAACACCTACCCAGCCCCGTAAAAACAACAACAAAAAATTAACTGTATTAATTTTAGCCTAAAACTAACAGTATTTAAGCCACAGGCCAGCCTCTCCCTCTTTGCCCGCTGAGCTACCCATTGAGGATCATCCCCTTTTCCCTCAAAAATGAGATGATTACTAGTTGTCCAGATAAACCAAACCCCTGCAACTGCAAGCATCATTCACTTTGCGGAGTTGATTTACACAGCTATAATTCAATATACCTATCAACATCACATTCATTTTGAGGATGATGTTTCAGAATCTTTTTGAGGGACCGGAGCAGCTTAGGTCCAATGTCTATTGGACTTAAACTGGGTTCGATGGATTCTATCACCGTCCGATTTACTTTAAGATTCATGCGCACTACTTTAATATCCGTGTGTGTTCGTTTTAATATACGTGCGCATGGATTTTAAAATGAATCGGGCGGTGATAAAACCCATCGGACCCATGGATTTTAAAGAAACATATATAACAATGTCAAAATTTCTTAAATTTTTTAAAAATAAACCATATATTCTAATCCTTTGAAAATAAAAAAAAGGGTACAATCGTACATGGCTACATGCTATAACCTAAAAACAAAAAGAACAGCATGTGCTGATGTGCATGCATTTGTTGTATATCTGGAACATGGGACATACCTTTTATGAGGAATATTTGCTTCGCACTTGGTTTCACTCTCTCATTCATTATGATTATGCACCGCACTTTGCAGCAGTGGTGTAAAAAATATCTGTTTAGAGTGATTAACTAATTGATTAGTTATTGACAGTAATCAAACTATTATGAATTTTGTCGACTAATTAGTCGATTATTTCTGATTATAACCAAATATTTTTGATTATTTCCGATTAATCGTTATTTACAATGCTACTTTATAGTCTTTTACTCCTCTCCACAGACTAAGAATTTAAATCACGTAAGGTAACTCAAGTGCTGAGAGTTTATTAGACCCGATCTGCTTTGACACGAATATTAAAAGAATCTTATACATTTTGTTTCAAATTAGATTGATCAAAATAGTGGCGGAGTCATATTGAATCAGGATAGACAACCGTCCACTTCTGAATTTTGAATATCATGTATAGATCTATGTATAATAGAGTTGTGGTTTACTTTTTGAAAAAAAAATGTCCACTCAACAATTCATAGTCTGAATTGATTAATTCACGATAGTTTGCAATATGCATATTAGTTGTATCACTAAATTTTTTTGACTACGTCTCTAATTAAATTTCTGATCAAACGCTCCAGATCTAAACTAAAAAATTTAAGTTACCTCAAAGGATTCGGATTCCACATGCCACATACCGCCGTAGCTTTAAAACAAGAGTGCTAATATTAGCACAATAAATTTGTATATGAACACAACTTCAAATTTTCAAATTTATAGACAATTTCGCCCTCTATATATTTCTTTCAAATACTATTTTTGATCCTGGTGATTATATAATGTTCTAGCATGAGGACCATTTATTAGTTACTATATATTCTTTATTGTTAGATCTTCATCTAATTTGTAATAAGAACAAAAACAGAAATATTAACCCATACATCTCTGGTTGTATTGTACATAAATAATTTAACTTTTTGTTAAATATGTATTTTGGTTCCTTTTTGTTTTATGATATGAGAAATATAAAAATAAAATTTTATTAGACTTTTTAATTTTTTTTTTTGAATCATGATATATAGCTTGTACCATTCTTTTTTTGAATCATGAAATATAAAAATAAATTTTACTATACTTTTTAGCATGAATTTATTTTGTACTATTCTTTTTTTCTAAACTCAATAAAAGAAAATTTGTACATACCACCTGATACATAATCAATAAAAGAGAGAAAAATAAAACTAAATGTGATGCAAGAAACAAAGTATTTAATTTTATAAATTCGACTAAAGCCACTAAAAAGAAAACTTGTTTTTATCTGTTCTTTTTTACTACATGCACACAGACTGCATTTTTACAGTGCGAGTTAGAGCACAGGTGATCACTGGCAGGCAGGAGCTGCTAAAGTGTGGTTACTTTATAAGAGGTGATTACATAAAATCAATGTTATATACAATCAAACTTGCTGGTGGCAAGAAGAATGTAGATGGTCATGTATTTCGTAATTTGGAGAGAAAGGTGCACTAGAATCTTTAGAGAAGAAACTAAAACAACAAGGATGATAGCAAACAAAACAGTGCAAGAGTTTCAGCGTTGGTTTGGCAAGATACAGGTGCAGAACGCAAATTATAATATTTTACATTACATTTGAAATTTTCAGAATGTAATATTTAATTTTCCTTTCATTTACTTTTCAAATCTTTGTAAAATTCATGACACGACTTGTGTCATTTTCAATGGAATCTGAAGGCTAGACCTTCACATTTCTTCTTCAAAAAAAAAAATATTCTTTTTTACTACAAGAAATGATTGCTTAAGTTTTTATTGCTATATATACTTCTCAAATTGAAAAATGAAACATTCCCTTAAAGATTTTACTAAAGTACTAGACGAGTTGTTAAGAAAATAAAATAAATAATCAGTGGTTTTTAATATAAATAAAAAAATATATATATAGTATCTAGAGATAATCGAAGGACGTATTTGTACATACAAGTAAAAATATATGAATTTGTTGTGTTAACAAAAAAAAATATTGTGTCAATATCATCACCCTTAAAACAATATATTTTCTTTAGTATAAGCCACGAATTAATTAATATTTTAATAACGGTTCAATATAATTTATAACTTTAAATTTTAATGATTGGAATTAATTATTTTATGCACATTATAAATATGAAAATGTGTGATGTAAATCTTTTGTGTTCAATACTACCTCTAAATTTTTTTAATCAAGCTCCTCCTCAATTAATATTTTGACAATTAGTTTTCCCTTCTTTAAAACAATATGATAAGTGACTATAACTCCCATTAGAATTCCGACCAATTTGAAAATGTACATAATTTGCTTTAATATTTGTTTCAAAACTTCGAAAATTACATATTTAAAATTATAAAAAAAATCTTTATAAATATTAAATAGCTAATTGGTTTGACCTCCAAAATTACTAAAAAAAAAATGTTTTAAAGCAGATCGGACGGTCTGGATTCAGACTCAAAATTTGAGGTAACTTGGCTGATATGAATTTTATGGAAATAGTGCCATTTGTTTATCAGCTTTGCTATAGTGCTCCGACATTGTCACATTATTCCATCCACTATCACTGCGGGAGTGCGTATCCTCTAAAATATTTCATATTTTGCGTGACCGACGTGTCTGGTGTCTATTCGGGGATAGCACGGGGGTCAATATTATGAGCTTTGAGATTCGTGCATAACGTAATTGAACGGTTGAGATTTTCCAAAAGATCACGCAAAATATGAGATATGTCAGGGGATGTTAATTCTCACTGCCGTGCGGTTAAGACCCATGCAACCAAACATCATACGGACCCAGGATCCACATTTAATTTGGCTTAAAATGCTGTTTTGTACTCCATCATGCTCCAACATCATTATTTTTAATTTTAAAGTCTAAATAATCGATATGGACCATCTAACATGATTTTCATACTAAAATGTGCTTGGATAACAAATTTTAAATTTTTTAGGTTTTTTTAATAATTGTTTAGAGGTACAAAATCAGTATTTTTGAATGGTTCGAATCTTCTAAAAATAGTGATTTTATACTTATCTTAAAAAATAGCAAAAAATTTTCAAAAAATATAAAATTTTGTATCCAAGCACGTGTGTCGATTATGTAACGTGACTCGTGTGTCGCGTGACGTGACCGCATTCGAGCGAAAATTTTAGTATGTATCAAGTTTTTCTTTTAGTATAGGTTAAGTGATAATGGTACTCATGTAGTACTGATTTTTATTTTCTCTACTTTAATCTAATGAATATTTGTAATTTGAATTTTTAAAGTAATGTTAGATGTCAAACAATCTTTTCTCAAAAAAAAAAATTTGAAACATTATTTACTTATTTTAGATTTTTTTTTTCATATTTTTAAAATTTTTTTTTTCTAAATTTTAAACAATTTAAATTAATATATAAAAAAAATTGACATGACTAATTTACGTCACGTTACGTCACGTATGGTCACAGTGTGATTATACGTGATGTGATCATCTTCCACCATTTTGGCTATGTCAGCGTGAAAAAAAAATATTGATAACATCACATCATGTCACGTGACCAAATCACGGCATATTTGTCACGTCATGTCACAGCGTGTCACGTATTTTCTTCACTATATTCAGAGGTGTATAAGATATTTGGTTCGATACAATCTTAGACTTTCTGTGCCCAATGTGCTGTGAAAATGTTAAAGAGGTGTATCGAATCAAATTATCTGTACACCCTAGATACTTGTTATTTTCGAAAAAAAAAAATCAACATCATGATCTCCTTTCATTAAAAAATATTTGGTTTTATTTGCTAAAAAAGAAAAGAAAATCCCCCCTCTGTCGGTAATTAATGCTTGGAATAATAAATCTGCCTTTCCGTCACACACGTGTAAGGTGTAACGTTGAGTGATCTGCATCGATCAAATCAAATTTGCGATATCAAATATATATCCTGCATCAATTCTCGTTTGCGTAGTTTAGAAACTGAGACATAATTAAAAAATTTAGATAAATGAGGATGAAACATCTAATATAGTGTGGTGCATAAAAATATTGTTGCGGATAAAAATTGTAAAAACTCAAAGATAAATTTACAAATTTTAAATTTATAAAAAAGTAGTCCCCCAATTTCCTCACTATTATTTTGCCAATGTCTAGAAGAGAGCAGGTTGGGTCGGATGTCCATCGGACTCAAAATGAGTGCGATGGGCTTCATAATCGTCCGATCAGCTTTAAAATTTGTGTTTTTTACTTTAATATCCGTACTTGTTTGCTTTAATATCCATACGTACGGATCATAAAGTGAATCGGACGATTGTGGAACTCATCGGACCAAAATTGCCTTCTGTCCAGAAACATAATCTCGAGTATTTTGGTATTAATTTAGTCTCTTGTGCGTCAATCAGCCTATTAATTAATTACAGATTAAATATGACATACATATATCTGCAGCCTTTACACGTGGTCACTCATTTTCAGTTGAGGAAGATAATGTAGAATAAAATATTTTGATTATTATAGTTGGTAATTATATTTAAGTCTTTAGAATTTTATTCCTATTTAATTTGTTTGCGTTTCAAGTATAGCCTACATATGGCATGCATGCATGTATTGGATGGTGACAAGAGTTAGAAGGATAACGTACGATGGGTTGAAAAGGGCAAAGAATAAGAATGTCTCTGAGAATATATGATCAGCGTAAAAGATTAATTGGTTGGATAGAATAGTTCGCTATTAATTTTAATGGCAATTTTGTGAGAACTACACGTCATATTAAGAATAATTTTGCACGACCAATTTTTATTCCCAGCAATCATCTACTATTTAAGCATATCTTGTACATTCAAATAAAGAGCTAATGGCTCATTGATCAAAGAGATATGAATTAGATTCAAATAGCTTATCAGATTCAAACTCATTAACTAATCATATACTAGATAAAATACAATTAATATAATAAAAAAAAATAGTATACTCTTACATAATAAAAAAAACAACAAAATAATATTATTTTACATATTAAAAAATAACAAACTTGGTCCAGATCTGTAAATTTCTATAAAAACAACAATTTTGGTCCAGAGCAGGGCAAACAATTTTCAGAGGGACAAAGTGGTATCGAAATCATATTTTTCTATTGAATTTCAAAAGCTAGGAGGATAGTTACCCGCCGCTCCGGCTCAAGGTGGATCCGCCCCTAACATGAAGATAACATAATTTAATTAATATATGTTCGGCTTGACTTAATGGGCAAGATTTTCCAAAAGGATCGAGGATTATTTTTTTTATGTGGCAAATAATGGAGGGATCCGTATCAGCTTCCATTATAGCCGTATTAGCATAATAATGTCAATGATTCTATGCAATTCGACAAAAAATTAACAAATTTAGATCAGTACATATATTATAATATAGTGGGTAGGTTTTTGATATTGAACTGTCTAACATCAGCTGATATTGCCTATGTATGAACTTTGGTTTCAGACAGAAAATCATTTATCAAATTACAATTGCTACTTATCAGTGATAACTCGCAAGTGTACGTCTTGATTGAATGTATCGGGTAAAGATATATTGAGAGCATTGTTTCGGCTTCATGCACAGCGCTCACTAGTCATATATATTTTTATTTTCATTTTGATTTTTTTGTTGTTGTTCGCAATGGCGGAGCTAAGAAGTATGAATGGAGTCAATTGATTCTCATTTTTTTTTATATTTATATATGAATTTATATACAATTTAGTGTAAAATGGCATAATAATGTAAAATTGACCTTCATTCTACACAGAAAATTATATATTATTGACTCTCATAGTTCGAATGTCTGACTCCGCCTCTGGTTGTCCGTGCACTGCATAAAGCGAAAACATCCTGTCAATATATTTACCCAATTAATAATTAGTTAATCACGCAGCGGGCTATCATGGTAAATTACAATTGTTGCAAGTAAGAGAGATTGAGATGGCATAAAAAGACAATGAAAATGAAAATCTAGCATAATGAAACGCATTCTCCCATGTTCCCATGGAGAGGAGTAGGTCCGATTCATCTTAAAATCTATGCGCACAAAAATTGAAACAAACACCCACGTAATTTAAAATATTGTTCACAAATTTTATAACAAATTAGACGGTGATTGAACTCATTGAACTAAAATAGATCCGATGAGCATCGGACCTACTCTCAAGGTGGCAAGAAGGCCTAGAGAGCAACTAGTGAGGTGAGGTATTCTGAAACGTAAAAAGATGTCCTTTTCTTTATAATTTTGCCTAAACAAAATAATTATTTTGATTATAGTTTCTTTCAAAGTATATATACTTTTTAGTTTTTACTGTTTGCGGCTTCCATAGATTGGGACAGCGTGCAATTAAATTAAACTCCTATTTTCTCAGCACTCTTTATCTACAATGAAAATGACAAATTTTAGGGAAGAAAATATTAATTACGAAAAAAATGACAAATTTTAGTCTACATGCAAATCATAACGTGTCCTCCAATAAAATAAGAACTTTGATCGAATTAAACATCAAAGAAACTATTTTACACTATTCCATATTATTTTTAGGAATAAGATGTGAAGTTTCTGAGATAAAAAGATTTATTTTCCAGAATATCTAATTTAGAAAAAGAACGCACTATAATTTCGGAAGTGGAGGATGCTTTGATTCTTTACAAACAAACACAAGCCAATAACTAAAAATAACTTAGTAAAATTAAAGTAAAATCAAAATTTTCTATTCTAGTTGTCTTTTTTTTTAAAACTAGACAGCGGCTGTCCAGGGTTTTCTATTCTAATTGTCACTTTGACAAAGTGGACATTTGGGAGAAAGCAATAACCAAAAGTGTGAGAAATGAAAGCAAAGATTAAATTTTTCACGCTAGCTTGTACGTACCGATTTTTTTTTAATATCCAACATTAAATAAAAAATAGCAAATATATTCATGTTTTCTAGGTATTTTTAAAAATGCCCAAACCGGCTATTTTTTGGACTTGCCAAAAATGGTCGGTCAGTGGCATTTTTTTTTGTTTCAAACCCTATAAATACTCCATTTCTCTCTCCTCCATCTAGTATCTCCCGGCCTTTGTAATGTACCAATTTGATTTGCTCCTCTACCAGTGAGTGGAATTTCCAAATCAATTTGGTGGATCATTTCTTCAGCTTGTTGCGCCTGCAACTCATCATAATGTTTTGGAGATACACTAACAATATTTATAATAAAATTCACATTCTGAAAAAAGTTATGAACTTCATGTACCTCTCTTGATGCTGCAACAAGGACCAATTGTTATTGATGTGCCATGCAATAATATAGTACGCATACGGACATTCTTTAATAATAAGAGCTTGTAAACCATTCCACTCACCGCGCATATTACTTGCTCCATCGTATCCTTGGCCTCTAATGTCACATATGCTTGGACCATTGTTAGAAAGAGATGAGGCAATTGCATTCTTCAAGGTTAATGATGTTGTATATTTAACATGAATAAGATCGAGGAATCTGTCACGAATAAGTCCTTCTTTATCGACAAATTGAATAACAATTGTCATTTGCTCCTTTTTAGATTCATCACGAGATTCATCAACAATCAAACAAAACTTTTTATTACTAATTTCTTTTCGTATTGCAACTTAAGACTTTTCGAGCCATGATACGTAGAATTTGTTTTTGAACTAATGGTGAGGTGTATTTTGCATGCTTTGGAGCATTATCTAACACAACTTGGTTCACTTCCTCATTCTATGAAGCAAGAAGTTTCATCATTTCAAGAAAATTTCTGCAATTTTTTTATTCGAGAGATTCATCATGACCCCCTCATTTAATTGAATCAATCGATGCTTTAAGCCTGGCTTCTTTCACTTCTTTTTTATATTTCTTCTCCAAAATCGTTTCAATATGACCCATCTGATTCTTTAAATTTTCAAAACAACTTATGGCAAAATTGTGTGCTGAGATGGAATCTTTTCCAATGTGAGATAAAAAAGCACAATCTTTCCCACAATTAACCTTTTTCCAATTTTGAAATTCTAAAATTCCGAAACAATGAATGTCTCAGAACCAACTTTTCTAGTTGGTTTTGTTGAAAAGAGAAAACAAGGAAGGCAATAGGCACAGTTTGTGTGAGGTGAATACTCCAACTTAAGAAAATTTTTGAACCAATTATATTGGAATATACAACGTTGATTTCCTTGCTCAATAGATGGATATTCATCCATATAAAATTGGTAAGGCCCTTCACATATATAAAATTTTCTAACTTTATTTCTTTCAATAGTAGGATAATCTGACAGTTGGAGGCGTTTACCTGGATCTCTCTCATATTTAAATGATACATTAGAACTTTGTGAATGTTGCTCTCGATCAATATTCACACTTAAAGTTAGTTCAGAAATTTTATTATCATGACTTAGAATCTATGTTGGAATCTGAGAATTTGAGCTGATTTCCTTCACTTTGAAATAAGAGTTTAAGGTCTTTCCTTAAACATAATTTTACATGTATACAAATTGTACACACACAAAATTAAATAAACCTTCTATAATTCCATACACAAATTATTTTTAACAAAATTTATTTTTTTATTCAAAAAATAAATACCTAAAAGTCATTGCGAATAGAAAAATATAATATTAATAATTTAATATGAAAATAAAATACTAACATGGACCTTTATCAAAAGGTTACAATTAAAAATAATTTAACAATTTGTAAATAGTTGATGAATAAAAAACAAACATCAATTTCAAGAAATAAAATATATCACGTTCTTGCTTCACACCAATTTAATTTCAGCTTTTAATTTTAATTTTTTCTCTCTTCAGAAAATATTTTCGTGCTTTTTAATTACATTCTTATATATTTCTAATAACTTTTTATTTTGAGAAATACATTCCAGAAATTCTAATAACTTCGGTTTTTTTTTTATAACCGTGTCCGAGTATCCCAAGTTAGCACATTATTTTGTTCATATTCTAATTTAGTCCCACTATTTTAGTCCTATTCTAATTTAGACGATCGAAGGATGCAGGATGCTTTATGATTTTTTCACACGGTCAAAGAATGTCTTGTGGTTTTTTGTCAAGACTACCTTGGGATTGAAAAACCAATGTCTTTCTTTCTTTCTTTATGAGACATGTCTTTAATTTTTTTTTATAGGGCGGCTAATAATCTTGCTACACCTATGAAATATTATTTTATTGAATTATAAGTACCAGTGAAAAAAAAAATCAAAATCTTGGGGTGGCTTAGCCAGAGCCCATAGGGGTACAAACGGATCAGATATTTCGTATCCGGATCCGTATCCGAAAATTTGATACGGATATCTGATATCCGAATATCCATACGGATACGGATACGGATATGATTTTGAATTTTAATTATCCATATCCGAATAATAGATATATATACCATATAGTTTAATATATATTATAGAAATATTTATGTATATATTTACGGATATCCGATATCCAATATCCGATCCGCATTTGTACATATCTGTATCCGAAAAATAAAAACAGATACATGTATAATTTTACCACTATCCGATCCGTTTGCTGTCCTACTTAGCCAACCTGCATGTACTTACCGCCCGCCACTGTCAACAAACCATTTGTTGCATTTATAAAACGTACTCTCCACAATGATAATCACGGATAATATCTGACTCAGCCTAAAAAGTCGGCTGTACGTAAGACCAATATTTTCAAACTTGAGGAAATATATATTTAATGCTACCATTAAATGAATTTAAAATAGAAAGCTAATTATATTTGTTGGTATGTAGTATGCAATGTAAATGACCTTCAATAAATTTGAATGTATTTTGTTAGTTAATTACTTTTGATGGTCGAGAGTAGAGGTCTCTAAAAGATCGGATCGGTTCGGTTGAAACCGACATAAAATAGACAAACTAAACTTTTTCTTAGTTCTTAAAAATCCAACCGAACCATCTAAATAATAATCGATTTCAGTTTGTTTGATTGAACTGAATAAGAAAGATTAAATTTCAAAAAAAATCAAAACTCAATACATACATGAATATATTAGTAGTTTTTATAGAAATAAATATCAAGATAACATTACACACATTATTCAATTCTATACAAAATTTATAGATGTACTAAAATATTTAAACTAAAATAGAAGGAAAATAGAAGGAAGCGATTGAACCAAACAAATATAAATCATACTTGAACTATTATAATTCAATTGATTTGGTTTTGAAAAATCTAAGCCGAACCGATCTATTTAAACCAAAATAATTTAAAAGTTCAACTGAACCGATTCATTTAAATTGAAAAACGGATCAATTTAAACTAAAATTTGTCGGTTTGATTGAAAACCGAGAAAACCAAACTGTTTAAACACTCCTATTAGAGAGAGAGAGAGAGAGAGAGTTGAAATCCAGATTACGTAATTATGACAAAAGGAGATTCTAAAATCATGAGTGGATGGTTCGATATCTTGTCACTGATAATAAAATGGGTAGCATTTCCAGTGTTTGAGATCAACCCCACAATGGCATAGCATTCTTTAATTTAATTATTCCCACAGTTGGTTACATGTTGTCAAGTCAGAGAGCATATAATTAAAATTTGATTCTTTGTTAGTGTGCTTATTATTTCTGGTCATGACAGACATGGGTTTTCTTTAGATTGATGTCAGCAGAATGTACCAGTAAATATAATAAATCTGGCAAACAGGCAATCAGTCATAGTATAGTTGAACTCAACACTGTTGAAGACAGTTAATGCCGATTTTTTTTATTAATCGAAATTAAATAAAAAAAATATCAGAAAAGAGAAGAGATTCTAGAAAATTTCGAAATATAAGTAGAACGGGTTAAATAATCTCGTCCCGTGGGACTGGTTAAAATATCCCGTCCCACTTAATTACTCGGTCTACTAACTAAACAAACTAAACAAAAAAAAAAGTCTGGGACGGATTAAACCAACCAGTCCGGCACCAAAAAAAAAAAAAAATAATGCGTAATCAAAGTCTCGTGGGGAAATGATTTTTTTTTTGGTACGGGATAATTTAAGTGGGTGCCGGACAGGATAGTTTAACCCGTTTGGTTTTTTTTTTTTATTGTTTAGATCGTTTAGTTAGTAAACCAGGTGATTAAGTTGGACGGGATAAATTAACCCGTTCTACTTATATTTCAAAATTTTCTAAAATCTCTCCTGTTTTCCGATATATTTTTATTTAATTTCGATTAATAAAAATTTCGGCAGTTAATGCCTGTTCTTCTTTTTTATTTAAAAAGAAAAGTTGACCTCTACACTGACAGTGAGAATAAAATCCAAAACAGTATTGAAAAAGTATGGGTTGTTAAAGATGGTTCTGGACTCCTTCCTGGCGGCCCACAGGAATTATGGGCCGGAAGAAACATGTGAACCGAGGGCTCAGAATAGTAGCGCGTTCCATCTCTCTATAGAAATATACATGTTCAACTTTCGAAAAAAGCATACGAAAGGCGCTGGAGTTACGAGGATTCTTTAATAAAATAAATAATGATATAGAAGCACGTTGTTAAAGAATTTTGGATATAAAAAATTCTCATTTAGTGATTTGGTTCTTTGCTTTGTCTTTGTTTTTTCATATTGTCGTTGAAGTGCGAAAACAAAACGATCACTGTCATAAAAGAAATTTGCTCATGCGGACATGCCATTAAATGAACTTTAATTTACTCACAAGTTTGCTTTTCTTATTGCCTTTGAAGTGGGAAAATAAATTTGTCACATCTGTAATGTATCAAAATAAAAATGATTTCATGCGCTGACAGTTTTATTTCAAGGTATATGTCTGCGAATTAGGGAACAAAAATGTTTCTATTTGGTCATATAAATATATGATATACATGGGTTAGTTAAATTTTTTTTTTCCGGAAGCAGTTCGGTCGAAGTATTTACAGATCAAATTTTAATATTTTATGTTCGAAACGTCAACCTTAGTAGTTCAATAAATTAGTTATATAATAAACATATAGAATACCAATTTTTATTAATTTTGAAAATTTTAACTACTTTTTGTGATTTTTTAAGGGAAAATTGGTTATTTGCCACTCCAAAACCTTTAAATCTGAAAAATGTCATCACAAAACTATAAATCTGAAAAATGCCACTATAAACTTAGTTAATTCTTAAATTTGCCACAAATACACAATTTTTATACTTTTTTATTATTAAAAATTAACTGAAAAATAGAGTTTTGAGATACATATAATGAGGGGTCTGAAAGGTATATAGGGAAATACAGAAATATGTATCTCAAAACTGTATTTTTCAGTTAATTTTTAATAAAAAAAGTATAAAAATTGTGTATTTGTAGCAAATTTAAGAATTAACTAAGTTTAGAGTGGCATTTTTCAGATTTATAGTTTTGTCATGGCATTTTTCAGATTTGAAGATTTTAGAGTGGCAAATAATTAATTTTCCCATTTTTTAAAGATGACATTGTTTGGTCTAAAAATAAAAATATTTTTAAGCCAAAAATGCCTTCTTTTAAAAATCATAAAAAAATAGTTAAAAAATTCAAAAATAATAAAAATTAGTATTCTGCATATTTATTATATAACTAATTTATTAAACTACTTAAGTTAGACATTTCAAACATGAAACATTAAAATTTGATCCGTAAGCTAGCACTTCGACCGACCAAAGTATTTCCGGAAGCGATTTAACTGCACTCTTATACTTACATATATTTGCATATAATCGCTTTATATTTTAGGAGTATAAAATCTAATTGCTCATATATTTAACTGTTCTTATATTTGCATATAATCGCTTTATATTTTAGGAGTATAAAATCTAATTGCTCATATATTTAACTGTTCTTATATAGCAACACAACATTACTGGCTGTTATAGGAGAGTGAAAGTATTTGTAATTTGTTGGCCATCCAATCAAATTCAGTCCGACATCCGATCTAAACTATTAAATCTGCATGGAGATTTGTGCAAAAATTAATATAAATAGTTCCGTAAATCTAAATGAGCATGCGCATCTTGATGCAAATCAAACGGTCTAGATCAAGCATCACAGACACCTTTGCTCCCATCAGTACATGCCATATATATATATATATAGAGCACGGTTAACACGCTTCCTCTATCATATCGACGACATGCTTCCGGTTTCTAAAACCTATCGAATTGGTCTCAAACGACAAATCCAAACCGTTCAAACCAATCTCCTCAATAAGAGTTTTGTTTCCATGTGTGTGTGTGGGGAGGATATTTGTGGGAATTTCAATACACTATCAGGAAAGACAAATGTTTTTAAATACGGTTTTCATACAGTATGTGCGAAAACCGCATATGTTGAACGGTTCGGATCAACTGTTAGAATTTTGAAAACTCAAATATTGAGTCATTGCACGGATGCCCTCTGTGCTTTCAATTGACGCGCCAGAGAATAAATCAAAAGGTACAATCCGTAACATCCAATATCCATGTGTAAATTAATCACAAGAGAAGCTCTCTAAGCATATATTCGTCAACTAATAATTCTGATGCTAATATTCCTTAATTTTCACCATTAACAGAACACTTTAACTTCGTAATGCTTTAAATTTTCTTCTACTTTTTCACTATTTCTTCCCTCCCACTTTACTTGTGCGTCCGACTCTGTTTCCAACAACTCCACTCATCACATCTCTATATAAACCCAAGACATTCGTTGCATTGCACTCTCTCATTTCTTTCGCCTCCTCCTCTGTTTTCTCTCCTCTACGCAAAAAAAACAGGGAGAATTAAGAGAGGGGAGGATCGGAATTGATCCTCAGTTAAGTGAACACTCATACAATTAAGCCACTAACCTTATAAAAGGATAAAGAGAAAAAGGAGGAGAGGAGAGGTTCGGAATTGATCCAAATGGTGAAGTTCTCAAGGGAACTTGAGGCGCAATTGATACCAGAGTGGAAGGAAGCATTCGTCAATTATAAACTTCTCAAGAAACACATCAAGAAAATCAAATTCGCTCTCCTCCACCACTCCTCCTCCACAGACTCCATTGATGATGATCTAAGCTCGCCTTCTAGTGATGTTGTTTACGGTTTCTCTCTCCTCGACCCTGTTCGGTCCCTTGCCTCCCGCCTCCGCCACCGCCGCCATGCTTCTCAACAGGTGCACTATCCGTTTTGGCTGTCTTTAATTTTTAATCTAAATATATTAGCTGGATCGAGTTCTTGATTCTTAGCTTTTTCTGATCAGGTTTTCTATTTTTTCTTTTTAATTTTCGAAATTTCTAGCTAGGGTGGTTTCTTTGCTTGTTTGTTATGCTTCTCTTTCTGTTACGTGATCCGCTTAAAGCTGGTCACAGAACACAGAAAACGACAAAAAATGTAGTTTTGCCTTTTCTTTTTTTTGGGATGGCCTTAGATCAAATTTTCCGGAGAATGTAAGAAATCATGGGTTATTGTTTTCACGAAACCCCAGCATAGTTTTTCCAAATCATCAAGCAATCTTGACCGTCCAGTTTGAATCGTGCATTACTGATCCATTTGGAATTAGAGGCCTAACCGTACGTCAGCCTAACCCAACGGCTTAAGTGCATATATGTATGACATGACAGCATAACATATTATCCATGTGTTGTATTATCATTAATTTTCGCCCCCTAAATTTAAGAAATCTTATTAATTTGATTTTGTAGCTCGATGAAGAAAACATGTACGAGATGGAACTGATTCAGGCAGGTCATCAAGAGGTAAGCTCGACCTTCTTATCTTATTTGACATGCAATATATAAGTACCTCTTTAATTAATTTTAAGAACTGATTAAATTTAATTTTTTATTATAAATTCAGCATAAATAACCGGTATAAATTATAATATTACTAAAGAAATTATAATAATCAGTATAAATAATTAATTTAAAAATGAATTCGTACAAATTTTAAGAGAAACATGCATAACCGCATAATCCGCAATTATACACACATATATATATATATATATATATATATATATATATATATATATATATATATATATATATAAACATTTTTAGTTTACTTAAAAAAAATATAATAAGCAGGTGAAGGTGTTCATAGAGAAATCAGACATGGAGTTGGAGAAGGTGAACAACTTCTACATGGCGAAAGAGGCTGAATTTTGCGAGAGAAGCGAGGCCTTAATCAGGCAGTTGCAAATCCTCACTGATGTGAAGGAAGTGTTGCACAGTTTTTGCCAAAGGCAGCAACACTGTCATATCTTGTCGCCGGAGTCTCCCGCATCCCCTGGTTCCCCCGGCTCCCCCGGCATTCTTTTGTCCCGCATCAACTCCCAATCTAGCGACCTCTCAGGTATGTTGTCCGTTGACATTGATCTCATTCATTAATGTCCACTTGATCAGTTCAATAAAGCAAGTTCTATATTAATAGTTGATAACAACATGATTAAGACTAAATTAGTTACCTGTTAAATTAATGCCAATCAGAAAGCACGGTGGAGGGGGAGCAACCACAGACAGACAGCAGTCTGATGGCAGAGAAGGTCATAGCGGTACTGGAGAAGAACGGGGTGAAGATAATTGGAGCGGCCCGAGGAAAGGCCAAGAAGGGCGTGAAGCCAAAGATGGCATCAATGAGGATCGATATCCCTCCATCGACCCCCACCCGCACAATTGTGGCTGTCACCTCGGTTGTCAGCTCTGTCTGGGAGGACCTGATCAATGGGTCCCGCAAAGACGGGGCCACCGGAGGCAGCTACGTCAACAACAAGAAGATTCAGTGTGCCGAGAAGATGATCCGAGGCGCCTTTGTCGAGCTCTACCGCGGCCTCGGCTTGATTAAGAAGTATAGGTACTTTTGACAATTTTGCCTTTAATTAACAAGTTGTGGATTTATATATCTATTAATGTCTTTTCTAGAGGAAAAAAAAAAGTAGTGTAAATTAGAAGTGCGTCATCTATGCACAGGAGAGTTATTATTGACTACGTAAGTCAGAATGTGGGGTGTGTAGAAATCGATATATCATCAGTGCAAAGCGAAGTGTCGTGTGTATGTCAAAACTCAAAAGATTGGGCACACAGTAACGCACAAATTTAGCACTGTAGATGCGACAACGCAAATTATATATAATAAAGATGTGTTGGTGTTGAAAAATGTATGGCAATGTAAAAAGTGATGTCATGTCTGGATCCATAGATATGGAATATACCAACAAACAAATTTTGCACGGCATAGGATGTCGACTTAAAAAGTTTGTGGGTTTTGAGGCACCATAGTCACTTTTATCTACCTTGAAAAAATATAAAATTGATACGGGGTTTTGTGGCTTTTTTTTTGCAGCTCACTCAACATGCAGGCGTTCACAAAGATAATGAAGAAATTTGGGAAGGTAATAAAGCATCGATTTATTAAATCAATTATATCAATAAAGTAAGAGAATTAATTATTACCACGATTAGGCATGCATGAGATATACGGGAGAATTTCATATATACCACTCAAAAACTGTGAAATTACGTATATACTATTCAAATTTTTATAATTACGTATTTACCATTTAAAAATTTAATAACTCACATATTTACCCAACATAATTTTACTACATATCAAATGAGAGTGTCTTCTATGGACATAAGGACCTATTTGTAAAATGAACATATTTTTATTTTCAAAGCTCAAACAGTCGATCGGAACTGTTCATCTTGTTCTCCATATTAATATGTGCTTGGAGACCAAATTTTACATTTTTCTGAATTTTTTTACTATTTATTAAGATGGGTACAAAAAAAATATCAAATTCAGACCATTGAATTTTGTACCCATCTTAATAAATAGTAAAAAAATTCAGAAAAATGTAAAATTTGGTCTCCAAGCACATATTAATATGGAGAACAAGATAAACGGTTCGGATCGACTATTTGAACTTTGAAAATAAAAATATATTCATTTTACAAATAGGTCCTTATGTCCATAGAAGTCTTTGCCTATATCAAATATATCCAAAAATTAGATTAATTATGTTTAAATTTCTTAAAACTATAATTAATCAAATATTAGCTTAGCACACTCTCTTTCTTTTCTTAAAACTGTTCTCCTTTATATCCAATATAAAAGATTAAAAATACAAATTCTAAAGTGAGCCGGTAACAAAACACAAATTCTCAAAGTCAGTTACTACTTTGATAGCGGGTTGCGATATCAGCGTCGAATTTAGTACGAGTTGTTTTGTTGAAAAAGTCGAAGTGATTATCTTGTTTTTAGACGTTTAAGCTGGAGCTTGAATTCTAATATCCGAGTCTGCTACTCTCTTTTCTCCAAGTTTCAGCGGGAGAAACAAGTTGAGGAGAGAGTTTCGGCAGAAATGGAAAAGTTACGTCCAAAAAGACGAGAGAAAAATCTGTGTGCAGAAGAGAAAGAGGCAAAGAAGAAGAAGAGACTAAATAACTTGTTAATTATATTATGTATAATATCATACATAATTAATCTTATTTTTAATTAATGAGATAAATATGTGAGTTATTAGATTTTTAAATTGTAAATACATAATTATAGAAATTTGAATAGTAAATACATAATTTCATAACTTTTGAGTGGTATATATATATATATATATATATATATATGAAATTGTCCCTATATATACACACAACCGGTCGAAGAGAGCTGAATGTTGTACAAACCAAATTTGTTACCTTTCCTTAGCACTTAAATAAAGCCAAATTAATTTCAAGAATGCTGTCCTTTTCCACAAAAAATTAAAATAAAAGTTGGTCTCTTTACCCTTCCTCTATCCAATCTACAGTGCAGCGATCGATGGCCTTGTCTTGATCGATATATATTTTGACATCATTACCAAAAAAAAAAAAAAAATGAGATATATATATATGCAATATACTGACAGGTGGCGCGAAGCAAGAAAAGGAAGCTGAGAGAGCTTGTTAACCTTTATATCACGAGACATACATGAAAGATTATCTATCGGTTTGTTAGCCAAAAGTAGAAGCTGACGAGCATATATGTAGCTGCCGTATGATTTGTAGAGAGATGAAATCATGAAGGCCCTTACTGAAAATAGCACATATGATCTTAGTTGATTAATTTCATGCATGACAGCTTAATTATTAATTAATTGCGTCTTATATTAAACTAATCCTGGAACTCTGCTTGGATTTTATTTTGAAGGTTTCCAGGCAACAAAGCGCAGCTCAGTCGTTTCTCAGAAAAGTTAAGAGCTCCCCATTTGTCAGCTCCGATAAGGTTTTGCTATATTTCTATCTAAGTTTAGCTAAAAATACAGTGATTTAGTGCTTCTTTCACTTCCTCATGCTTTTGTCCCCCGTAATTACAAGTGACAAAGATGTGACTTCTTTTTTGTTGCTTACTGGCATACATTTCCTGTCCGTGCCACAAAAATAAATAGTGGGAAAACTAAGAACAATTATTTAATTGCCCCTAATAAAATAATTATTTGTTCTTTTGATCTCTATATGGGAGGTCATGAGTTCGAGAAATCTTTTGTTACAATAACAAGGGTATTAAATAATTAGATGACTTGACCTCTAACTTTCAAAAAATTATCTGTTTTTTTTTTTCTTCCAACTTTTGTCTAGAATATTATTTTTCTCAATTTGTTCATTTTTTCATTGATAAAATAAATCAATTTTTTTTACAATATTTGATCCGAGAGACTCTTGTTCCATGATATTTAGATTATCCTGTTTACTATGGATACGCCGAAACGTGAACATATATATGCAATTGAGAATTTGAGATGCATGCATCAGCATTGCTTAATTTGTAATTAGCTCTTACCTGATAAATTTCCTATTTGTGGTATGTAAACAGGTGATAAAGCTGGGGGATGAGGTGGAGAGCATTTTCACACAGTATTTTGCGGGGAATGACAGAAAGAAAGCAATGAAGTTCCTCAGACCTCGTCAGCCTAAGGATTCTCACGTCGTCACATTTTTTGTTGGTAACTACGTACTATGTTTTCTCACCTCCTCTTAATTATTATGGAGATTTGTGCTAAGAATAGCAATGCTCCCAATATAGCAGCTCCGTTTTCCAGATGGTTTCTGTTAGCAACCAACACTCAATTAAGAGTTATCAGTTTGAGTGTCTCAATGTAATTCTGTTTTAAAAGAAGAAAATACAAAACAATGATGGCATTTTTCTTTATTTACAAGAAAATGAAATCCGTTAGGATCAAGTTTCGTGATGTTGATTTCGATTTTATTATAGTGAAAATTCAGTTACATTAATAGATGAAATTAATGAAAAATGGTCACACTGGTCCCACAATACCAACTCTTGGCCCCTGTTTGGTTTCGTAAATTACTGAATTTCGATTATCGCTGCTAATAATATGGGGAAAAAAAAATATAGTCATGGCATCATATTTAGGTTTTCATTGCATCAGGCCATTGGCCTAGCACTTAATATGGTTATTAAAGTTTAACCACGTACGGTTACATTTTGAACGTCTCCATAATATGAATACTTCTTTACAAATATGTCGATAAATAAATATTTGATCAATTCTGAAACTGAAAATACCATACATCCAAGAGCAGAGCTATCAAAAAACCTATGTATTATTATGTTTACATGGAATCATCGTTATAATTTTACCAAAAATTGAAGTGAAGGGATGATATATATGTTTTCTTGACAGGTCTTTTTACGGGTAGTTTTGTGACATTGTTTGGGGTGTACGCTGTCTTGGCGCATCTCTGCGGCATCTTCTCTTCAAGTTCTGACAAGTCCAGCTACGTCGAGTCGTTTTACCCTGTTTTTAGGTACATTTTATTTTCATGCTTTCTTTTGCTTTCTGTTTGCACTTTCGCACTTTCCACAGAAAATTCTTAAGAAAAGCAAAACCAGTGTAATATCCAAAAAATAAATAATTGATAATATTAAGCAGAGTACTTATAATATGTCAGTTATTGTTACGCAATTAACTTTCAGTCTCTGCTTTCCACTAAATTGATCTCATTTTCAGGTCTGCCTTTAAATTGGAATCTACTAAAAGTTGTCTATGATAAAAAGTCTAAACCAAACCTTTACCATATTTATAATCAATGTCCACTAATGATTCCACTAAGAATAGATATCACCTGTGATTCTTAAACATATTGGCAGATCATGAGCTAATGTTTGACACGCAACCATGCTAATGAACATATTGTCGGCAAGGGAGCAGCTTGGGTCCGATGCCCATCGGACTCAAAATGTGTTCAATGGATTCTGTAACCGTCCGATTCGCATTAAAATCTGTGCACATCGCTTTAATATCCGTGCAATTTTGCTTTAATATCCGCGTGCACGGATCTTGAAGCGGATCGGACTGTTATGGAACCCATCGAACTCAGTTTGAGTCCGATGGGCATCAGACCCAAGTTGTTGCTCCCTGTTGGCAAAGGATCAATTCTCAAATCCTTCAATAAAAAAAAATTTAGAGCTGGCTGCAATTATAATTATTGCAAGAGATATCTAATGAACTGGAATATTTTTGTTGCAATATTATTTAGTCATGGCACAGTAGTGTCTGTTATTTCCAATAGTTCTCCACCCACACATTTACAGTAGTACAGTAAACCTGTACAGTGCACATCCATTCTGAATACATAACCATATTTTTGTAAAATTATGCAGTATATATGCTCTTGTAAGTCTGCATGTATTTATGTACGGCTGCAACTTGTTCATGTGGAGAATCACACGGATAAGCCAGAATTTCATTTTTGAATTTGCAACGAACACAGCACTGAAGCCGAGGGATGCCTTTCTTATTTGCGCATCCCTGATGACGACAGTTGTTGGTGCTATGGTTATCCATCTTGTTCTCAATTCCTCCAATGTCGGTAGCAAACACGCTGATACATTGCCAGGACTCCTCTGTCTGGTACTAGATCGTTATCCTAAATTTAATCATATGCATTTTATTAAATGGTAATTTGTTGTGCTTAAGTGATTCCGGACCAACTAGAATTTATGATTAAAGTTGAGGTTCACTTGTATGCTTGTACCCCATCTAATAAGATTTAGTATACTTTCTTATACCAGAATGGTACTAATTATAATGTATGACATCGAAATTACATTCTTTGATATATTAGTAAAATGTATACATTGCAATGATTTTAACACTTGGTTTCCTTTTGTAAATGATAAGCTCCTAATAGGGATTTTCCTTTGCCCATTTGATGTGTTCTACCGCTCGACACGCTTCTGCCTCCTACGAGTCATCCGCAACATTGTTTTGGCACCACTTTACAAAGTAATTATTAAACTAATACTATTAATTTCTTTTTGATAGTTTCAAAGAATCCTAGTAGATGTAACACAATAGATAAATATATGCTAATTCAATGTGAAACTTACTGTAGGTGGTGATGGTTGATTTCTTCATGGCTGATCAATTGTGCAGCCAGGTAACAACAATTCCTCCTTCAAATGAATATATACACGCTTATTACTTGTTCTGTAAATTCCTACCAACAAAACATTATATGAGTTTATATTGTGTAACAGATACCGCTCATGAGGCACATAGAATTCACTGCATGTTATTTCATGGCAATGATATTCAAAACACACTCGTATGACACATGTTCACACAGCCCGCAATACAAGATGATTGCTTACACCATTTCTTTCCTTCCCTATTACTGGAGACTCATGCAGGTACCTTAATTTACATTTATTACTGGCAATGCTTACTCCCAATTATGAATAAGAAACACACCCTAGGTCGGTCGAGAAACAAATCAAGAAAATATGACTAATTAGAACTCTATTCCAGAGAAACCATTACTTGTAATGAATGTGCAATTGGCTTAGTGCACAACTGAGTGTAAATTAAATATCCATGATAATAAAAATTTAATGGACATTTCGATAACATAACTAAGATAGATCAAGTCATGGCTACAGTGCTCATTCGAACAAATAATGACCAAACTTTTAGTTGGTGATACCACAATTAAAATGTCAGAATCATTGATACACCATCTATTTGTCTGAGTAGATAGTGACCAAATTTTTAGATGGAGTGCCTGAGATCACATGATAGCATGGTCAAATATAATACATTTATTTTTTTATTAAAGTCAAATATCGAACAGAAATTCAAGTTTTTCCAATGACATAAAATGTGCAGTGTTTCAGAAGGTACTTTGAGGAAGGTCGAGATCGAAACCACCTAGCAAATGCTGGAAAGTACGGATCTGCCCTTGTGGTAGCATTTTTCAGAGTGATGTATACTGAGCACCCCACGCATACATGGCTCACATTTGTAATAATTTTCTCGATTTTTGCAACTCTCTACCAGCTCTATTGGGACTTCGTCAAAGATTGGGGCTTTTTCCAGCCCAAATCGAGAAATTATTTGCTCAGAGATGATCTTGTCTTGAAGCACCAGTTCATCTACTACGTATCCATGGTAATAATAGAGAAAAAGTTTTCATTTATTCAAAGAAGTAATTTGAATGACAGCTCATCATCCGGTACAATACAATTGTAAGGCATTTATATTTAATCCTTACAATTGTACATGTAAGAGAAATTCATGCTAGGTTCTGGTTCTTAGTTGGAAATTGTTTATATTTAACTTTACTGTCAAGAATCATTAGTTTCTAGGAATATGCAGTATCATCTATATAGTTTCACCATGCTATATTGGCAAAAGAACATAAATAAATTATATATTGTAATTATAACTTGGCTTGATGTAAATTACAGGGTGTAAATCTGGGTCTAAGACTTGCATGGATTTTTAGTTTGGTGCATATAAATGTGGACCCATTTCAACACCGGCTAATTGACTTTTTGTTAGCATCACTTGAGGTCATTCGTCGTGGACACTGGAATTTCTACCGGTAATTAACTTCTTTTTACTTAACATCTGGGTAGAAATAATAGTGTTTAATCGGTTCAAAAGTTGCCAATTTCAGCTGATGTGCTGAAAATTTGATGCAGTTCCAGCTATATTTATTGAAGACCTTGAATTTAGATGATAACCAATCCTCAAAATCAGAATGTTGCACTAAACCAGAAATTGTTGAAATTTCCTTCAGCAAATAAATCTAATTTTACTAATTTAGCCTCATATCCTCAGTTCTTAAAATAAAAAACTCAATGAACCAAGCCAATAGAGGAAATAAAAAGGTCTACAGAGGTGGTCTACTCTAGCTGGTTATCTATGCCAGTACATGTTGGTTTATACTGGTATCAGTCCTGATCTACACAGCACTGAAAGCAGTAATCGTAATTCTTCATCTGTTCCTAAAGTTTCCTTGAATTCAAATTGTTTCTACTTCTTTCTTATACCTCACAACTTGATTGTAGGTTGGAAAATGAGCATCTCAACAATGTAGGCAAATTCAGGGCTGTGAAGGAAGTACCTCTTCCTTTCCGCGAGTTGGATTCCGACTGAAGAGAGATTAGATGGACACAGATTGGAAAACAGTAAATAAAACAGTGACACAGGGTAAAAGTTGTTGAGTCAGCATCAATTTGGGGGGCAGCCCTTCTTGCGAAACAATTCGATTCAGGTCCTGGAGGAAATTGCAAATCCATGACTACAATTGAAAGAGGCATGTTAGGCTAGTATTATGTATTCTGACAAAGCTAAGATAAAATTTGGTTCTTAGCGAGCATATAGCCAGTGATTTAATAAAAGTAACTGGCTGTATGAAATTGATTGTAAATCTGACAATTGATCATTAATGGATCCGTATTTGTTACTGATTTTCCTGTGGTTGTTTTTACTAAAGGCAAATCCTTGTAATTTGTTCTTGATGGAAGTGCAGCACAAAATTCCTCCTAATCTAGCGACAGTATGTTGGAAGTATATAGAAAATAAGCACTACCAGTCAGATTAGGAGGAATTGTGTGCTTGGTTACCAGTCAGATATTAATTATTTTTCGGCTTTTATTAATTGTGAACAAAATTTGTTCGGCAATTGGGATCTTGAAATGTGTTTTGAACTGCTGTATATTTCTAATTTTCCGTTCGTATTCTAAATCTCTGAACACAACAGTACTTCGGTTGTCATCTGGTTTGTTCATTGACTTAATTGAAATTTGCACATTCTGTATTTCAGTATATTATATTCTCTGTTTTAAAGTATATACGAGTAGTTCCAGTGCAATGCTATTTAGTTCCTTCGACAACCGTCATTGAAAATCATGAAAATTATTCTAATTAAAATTTTAAAATTACAGATATTATCCATCTGAAACTTGTTTGGTCATCAATTCAGAATCTACATTTGTCTGAACCGAAATAAATCCTCATATATTTTAATTTAATAAAAGTTTTCAGGATCAAAATGTGTAAGCTTTTAAACTCATTATTTAAAGTCCTCTCCAAATAAAGCCTTGTCAGATCCAAAATGATTATTTGTTTATATAATTTTTTTCTTGGAAAAAAGGCTGAGAAAGCAGCCCTGTACTTTGTATTAACTACTTGTATAGTTTCTTATATCAGAATCTATTTCTTTTCTATAGTAATAACCCTTCTAAAAAACCTCAAGGGTGCCCTTCTTTGCCTCAAATAGACCCTTTTTCATTACCTACCTACTAACTGACTCAGTATTAATTAGGCAGTAGCTAGGTTTCAATAAACCCTTGATCCTCATTGGCAGGGCACCGAAGCATAAAACCCTAGTTTAATCAGATATAATCTGTTACTAATTAACAAATAGAAACCGACAAACATAAACCAGTTATTACAAACATGCATAAACATATGATTAATCTAGTCAGTGTTCCATATTAAAACCCTTGTGGCACAATAACACTTCATATTAAGCTCTTACCTACTGAATACAAGATTGATTCTAATTAAACTCTTAATAAACATAATTATATATCATATTGTACTGATCATTAGGCTTTCCTATTACACTAAATCTAATCCAGCAGATTGATTCTAATTGATTGGATATTAATGTGATTGATACTATATATAGTCTTGGAAGTTTATATTAATAAGATTGCATATAGCATATGATGCTTAGTGTCTCCAGTTATTGTATGATCTCCAAAATCTAGCACAATCTTTAACAAACAACGTCATCCTAGCCGCAACACTAGTTTCAAGGTTTCCCAGAATTGTGCAAAGAGTTCCCCAGTTGTGGACACTCTACTTGCTTCGTTTTGCTCCATCTCTAGTATCTTCTCGAGTGGAAGAAGTCCATTTTTTAATGCATAAGCTCTTCCAAACAAATGTATGATTTGCATTTCTAGGTTGTTCGCCTTCCTCTTCAATTCTGTAACAGTATCGCTCGTTTCCATGTCTTCAACTGTAGCGCTGAACTCGCATATTTCCGAAATCAATTGATCAATGTTATGTTTCATGTCGGCCCGGCATCTGTTGAAATCATTGATTGTGTCTTTCAGTTCGTTCACGCAAGTTATCCGTGTAACTTTTTTTCATCGATTCGGAGACTGCACCTTCAATTGATTGACCTTGTCCTTCAGTTGAGTAAACGTAGCTTCAAGATTCGCCATCTGAAAGTTCATTTGATTCGTCGTGATAGTTAACCGGTTGAGATCCCTTCGAGTAATTATCAATTCAAGGCCAGCAATCTTATCTTTCAACTGGTTGATCACTCTGTTATCCGCTGTCTCTAGATACATCTCTTCAAGTTCTTTGTTCTTGACTAGCAGATCCACTATGCTATTTTCAAGCATTTGGACTCTAAATTTTAGATCCCTGTTTTGCAGAACAGCATCCAAAGATGTGCGTCTCGAAAGAAGGAACTCTCTGTCAAGCCTTTGGATTGCTTCCCAGTGGGTTTCACCTTGTGGTCCCAGAACCGGCAGCATCGAATATTGGTTCCAGCCGGAAAACTCTTCTCTGTCGAAAGGTGCTTCACGCTGAATAGTTGGTTGATATTCAACCCTATAACTTGGCAATGGTTCTGGCAATTGACCATCAAAGTATATGGGCTGCTCGGACAAGCCAAGGGAGGAGGGAAGAGAATAGGCAGAAGAGTTCCTTGGTAGACTGCTTGATTCGTCAGTAGGGTCGGAATTCATTGCACGCTGAATTTGTTCAGGTGACCCACCATAGAGGTACTCATTAGGTTGAAAAAGAAAGATAGATTGGCTGCTTATTCCTGGGCCGCTTGTTTCATCTGCGAGGTCAAAATTCATTATTGCATGCTGAATTTGTTTAGGTGGCACACATGATGTACTCATTACTAAGATTTAAATGGCATTATTGAACATTACCATAATTAAGCGGATCATAGAATTCCATTGATGAGTGAAGATAATTGGTAGCGGAGGCGGAGCTCCCATTTGTTTCACCAGAGGGCTCGTACAAATCGATGGAGGAGGAATGCAAAAATATAAGAATGAATGCATTGCACGCTGGGCATTTAAATATAAGATGTTGGTAGTAACTTTAATTTAGGCAACGCAAAAATTGGAACGTCAATTTGATTCAGCAAATTCCAAATTCGTTTTTTTATTTTTTATTTTGGGGTCTGTTATTCTGAGCACCAATTTGTACTATTCTAGAATAGTACTCTATAATTATAGTTTTCATGCTATTCTGAGTGCTATTAATTTTAGTCATTTTTTTGGATGATCTATAGGGAAATAAAAATGTTTATTTTAGTCATTTGTTAGAATTAAGTCCAACTAGATAGGACTTCGGCAACTATTTTGAGACAAAGATAAAAGTGTATATATAGAAACTTTATATCTATGTACAACCAAAATTAATAAGCTGTATAGGAAAATAATAGAAATTGTACAGATAGCTGGTATAGTTTTATATCTATGTACAACAAAAACCGTACAGTTCAAAGCATTTAATTAATTAAGATTAGCCTATGAGCCATGGAATTCACATCCTCTGCAGAGCTGTGCGGTGTTTTTAATCTGGTCCATTCGTTTTGATCGTACGGACCAAATGAGATTTTGGCACGAATCTCAAAGCAAAATTAATACTGCCCCCTCCATCATCCCGAGCACTCATCGGCTGAGAGTAAATCTGGACCGTCCGATCAGCTCCGCACAGCTCCACAGGTAAAAACTCCACAGAGGATACTGGTCCATGAGCTATGTTTGGAAGAGAGATGATCGCTTTACGAAAGCGTGATATCCTTTGTAACAATACATCCAAACTCAGTTTTCTGTTTTAACAAAATGACTATTTATTAGTATTTTATTCATGGAGACATTTAACAAAACAATGTTTACAACTAACAAAATATATTATTGTACAGCCACAATTAATTCAACTATATATACTTCTTTCTGTACTCCTGTTTTCTCCTTAACACTGCAAAAATTAATTAGAAAATGTGTTAGTTTGCTTCGCAATGTGTGCAATTACATTTGAAGCCCTAATTTGGTGTTGGAAAAAGTACATGTAATTCATAAATGACTTTGTTGTACTTCGGCCGAAATGCAACTAAATTGTCTTTCAATTTTTGAAATCCAATTAAAAGCTATCATCTCGCAATCTACTTAAAGCAATTGACATTATGGAACTTCGAACGACTGATGCCAATAATGTACAATTAAGTTCTTGTGAAGATAATACTGATTTCATCTTTTGGATCAGAATCTGCTGAGCACCCTCTTATTCTCAAATCCGGATCGTTTAAAATTCATCGTATGATCTCGATTAAATCTGAATCATTTTAATAGATTAAATTGATTTGAAAATAAAAAGTAATTGAGACCGTACGATGGATTTTGAACGATCCAAATTTGAAAATAAAAGGGTACTCCTTTTCTAAAGAAAATGAGCAGATTCTGATCCTCATCTTTTAACGAACATACTTCCAGAGAGATATATAAAATTTATGTTGTTAGTTTCCCTAGATTCCAAGTAGATTAGAAGCTAAATCATGATAGCAGTAAAATTTTTTTAGTTTTATGGAAAAAAAAAAGAAAAAAAAGCAGTCATGGAATATATATTTGCAACATGCTAAGTTCAAAAATAAGTTTCTATGACTATTAAAGATCGGACGGATTGTTTCGAATTCTAATCGGACGGTTCAGATTCAGACCCAAATTGTAGTTACATCCGGACCCAGAATTCATGAATCCGATATTCAAGTAACAGGAACAGGGCATGGATTTCGATCCAACTCTGATTAATGATTATTAAAGTCCATTTGTTTATTGATCGCAATAATTGTATCAAGCGGCTGAGATAAATTCAAATTTAGAACTCGTTTGGTAAATGGTTCTAAAAGATCAGACCATTTTTATTCCTACAAGTCTACAACTGTAAAATTAAATTTATTGGACACATCAGCAACTTAATTAACATTTTTTTCACAATAGTTTCAGTATATTTTCATCCTTGCAATTTCAATTTTACTGACGTGACAAAAAAAAAAATTTTTGAATTAACAAAGAGCAATATTTTTGCAATTTTAGAAATAGAAATTCTCATACTACACGCAAAGCAATTGTAGCATTGCTAGGGGTATTCATTGGCTCCGAATTAATAGTTTTAAACCAAATGAGTGCAAAAATAAAATAGCATTATAAAGAAATTATCTTATATTTTCTCATCTAGTTTGTTATTATCGCTTTTTCCGTAGAATAACAAAGGAGTGCAAAAGTAATTTTTATATATTCAAAACAGTAAGTTTTTGTTTGACAAAAAATTTTGGACGGAATAATGTCGCTAACCGTCAACTTCACACTCATTATTTTTTCAAAACTTACTTAACATGCATCATCTTTTTTATCATGTTTTTACTATAGAAACGGCTCCTGAAATTCTAAAATTGAAATTGAAATTATGATATACAATTTACAAATTTTCTGAAAGCTCCCCACGCTTCCCCGAATAGGTACCGAACACGTCGGTCACGCAAAAATTGAGATATCTCAGAGGATACGCACTCGAATGGCCATGGAAAGAGGCAGCAGTAGTAAAATTGTGGCGTTTGCCATGTTGCTTCTCGTGTGCTTTTATTGTGCCAATGCTGAAACCCATGCAGTGGGGGGCTCCCAGGGATGTGGTTTCTCTGTTTCATATGACAGCTGGACCAATGAGAAAGCCTTCACTGCTGGCGATACCCTTGGTCTCTCTCTCATCTCTATCTATCTATCTATCTATCTATCGGAACCGACTCCGCTACTCGTCAAATTAGCAAGCAGGACTGTTTTTTCAAATCAAACCATTCATCTGTGTTGAGATTCATACATAAAAAATATTCAATGGTTAGATTTGAAAAAACAGTCCTATTTGTCAATTTAGCAAGCAGCGGATTTGGATCCCTTTGGATCCCTATTTATCTATCTACATAATTTCCTGGTATTAAAGATCCTATATACCTCAGCCACAAAGAACAAACTATAAAAAATAAAGAACAAAAAAAGAAAAGAAATAAACCGCAATATCAATTAGTAAAAAAACTGAACATTTTAACCCTCCTGTACCAGCACTGGTACCAATTAAACAACACAGTCAAAATCAACGGGTGTATATATATACTTGATTGGAAACAATGGAACATGACATATATAGACTCCTCTTCAAATGATTAAATCTTAATTTGTTGTATATAATCCCCTGATCTGTGTGTGTGGGTGCGTGTAATTGTAGTATTCAACTACCAGCAGGGACTGCATAACGTGGTGCCAGTAAGTGGCGCAGGATACCGGAGCTGTAAGGCCTCTTCCAACTCAAAAGTGGGGACCACTGGTGATGACAAATTCACTCTCAGAAAAGGTTCCAACTATTTCATCTGCAGCATCCCGGGACACTGCACTGCCGGCATGAAGATACTTGTTGTAGCTAACTGATCATTATGAGTAAATTGCTTGTTTACTATGTAGTAGTTTTTTTTTTCTTTTTTTTTTTTGGGTTGTGACATATGTGTGCAGTCAGTGATTACTGCTTGAAAAGCAAGTGAGAGAAGTAATATGTAAATTGCATGTCTTGCCTGTACTTGAGTTTGAGGATTGGTTGTGGAGAGCAGTTTGGGTCCGATGCCCATCGGACTCAAACTGAGTTCGATAAACCGTCCGATCGGCTTTAAAATTCGTGCATGCAGCTTTAATATCCGTGTGCATTTGCTTTAATATATATTAATGTGCACGGATCTTAAAGCGAATCGGACGGTTTTGGATCCCATCAGATCCAAATCGGACACAAACTACTCTCTTGGTTGTGATCTTTGATGTAAGATTAAGATGTGAACAATGAGGTAATTAAGGAGCTTTAGTTAATGAACTTCTAAATTAATTTAAAAAATTATCAGTAAATTAGCTCTAGATTCAAACACCTGCGATTGAGAATATTATATATCTTAGTAACTACTAATGAAGAAAATTAGCTAAATTAATTGAGAAATCCTACCTGTGATATTACTTGTGTTGAACTAAATATTAGCAACAAGGTATTTAAGTAAAAGTATCTTTGGTTAAGATGTGAACAGTGAAGTAATTAAGAAGATTTAGTTATAAGTGAACTTCTAAATTAATTTAATGAACTGATTTTTAGCAATAAGGCGCTATTTTTCGATTATTAAAAAAGCTCAATTTTATTATTTTTGTAATAAAATTGAAGAGTTTATATTTATATCAAGTGGGAGGCAAGATCCTTTACTAATTTAATGATGAATGGAAACAATGATTAATTGCAACTATTTTCAAGTTTTATTTTATTTTTTTCTTTTTGTTAACAGTAGCGAACGAAATACCAACAAAAATTCTGAAAAAATAAAATATATTAGTGGTAGAAGAAAACACAAAAGTAAAATCTAGGCCTGTTAATGTTGGTTCAAGTTCAACTTTAGCTTCCAAAAATCTAGGCCTGGTCTGGCCTTTAACAACATAGGCCCGATATGGACTTAGTCGTAAGAGATGGATCCTGATCCGGTTCACAAGATACAAGTACTTGAGAATTTGTATCCCCTAAAGTAACTCAAATTTTGAGTTTAAATCCGGACCGTCAGATTTATTTTGGTACGATTAAAGAGATCACATATATTTTCATCTTGAATTGGATTGATCCGGATTTTAATCGGACAATCTAACCTAAACTCAAAATTTGAGTTACTTCAGAGGATCCGAACTCAGAATTTAAGAATTCGCATCCTCTGAGATATCTCAAACTTTCCATGACTTTTTGGAATATCTCAATCGCTCAAATACGTCCTGCGCGAATCTCAAAGCTCAAATAATACTGGCCCCCTACGTTCCTCCGAACAGGCACCGGACACGTCGGTCACGCAAAAATTGAGATATCTCAGAGGATAGGCACCCAGGATTTAAGGGGTCAATGGGAGAGCAGTTTGGGTCTGTTGCCCATCGGACTCAAATTGAGTTCAATGGGCTCCATAACCATCCAATCCGGTTTAAGATCCATGCGTGTCGTTTAATATCCGTACAAATTTGCATTAATATCCGTACACATAGACTTAAAGCTGATTGGACACTTATGGAGTCTATCGGACCCAAATTGCTCTCGTCCGATGGATGCCATATCTCAATCACTGGAGCTTCAGTTATATAATTTGAGTTAAAACAAGAAAATCAGATAAGTTCATGCGATGTAAGATAGAAAATCACTAATACTAGTAAGCGAAATTTTAAAGGGCAAACTCCCTTCTCCTCAAATCACCGTCTCACATTTTTTTTTTCTTATTAAATGCTCAATGCTCTATTTGTTTGCTTTTTGGCAGGGGTAACTTGCTTAATTAATTTTTGAAAAAAAAATATATGAAGATTAAAATTTTAAATTATATACTTATATTATTATAACAAAAGAATTCTTTCATTCAGATTTCGAACTCATGACCTCCTATATCAGAAGATGTGTATCTTTATTACTAGACCAAAGATTGATTCTTGTAACTAGCTTAATTATTATAAAATGAATACATTAAAACAACGTATAAATATTTCTCTTTGTATCACTTGACTTTGTACTAAATAAATTCAAAATTTATAAATTTAGTAAATATATTATTCATAAAGTAGATTGATTACAATAATTTAAATTCAATAAATTTTAAAATTAAACTCATCAGCAGTCTTGATAAGCATAAATACATACTGGATTCAGTCTAATAATAACAAAATGCCATCGTTGTATTTCTCTTTCTATTACCGATCCAAACCGTTTCTCAATTTTTTTTAGGTTTGTCTGCCACAACACGAATTGCAGACTACTTGAGAAATAAAATATATGTAGTTTAGATAGGTGAATCTCTTACCTATCTAAAGTTTGGAGTATTTTTATTTTTTATTTTAATGAAACTTTGTTGCTTCCGGAGAAGTTGACAAACTAAAAAAAAAATAAGAAACGGTTAGAATCGGTAATATTTTTACTATTTTAAACTTTGAGACTTTTAGAATCGATAAAATTTGTACCGATCTTTCTACTCATATTAAAACCGCTTTATTCTTTCTGTATCTCTCTTTTCTGTTAATTTCTACCAAAAAAAAAAAATTCACCAGTTTAGTCACTTTTTAACTATGAATTTTGATTTGAGTAAGGTCAAGTTGACTTGCTAGATTGAATTAAGTAATTATCTGATCATGTCTAGTGACATGATGCTTACACAATTTTCTTTTTCTTGGTTTTTAGTTTTTACACGAAAGAGAGAACCAACAACCAAGGGACAGTGTACAAGACAAACCAACCTCATTGGATTTCTAGAAGCCTCATTTTTTCTCAAGCAAGCAGGATTTTTCTGGATCACAACATCCTTAAAATAGATCCATTTGTTCTCAAAAAGAAAAAAACAGAGAGAGAATCCGGACTCACCATGGAGTTAATTATTTTGTATATACTTGGTTGCAAATGAAATTACAAATGCTGAAGCCAAACTAGAAAACAAAAATTGGAGAATTAAAGAAATTATTGTAGTGTAATTTTATTTTATAAGAGAACTAATATGTATAAATACTTATATAAATTATAAAATAAAAAATTATAGTATTAATTTCTAATTTATAGAAATGACTGAGTCATTCAGATCCGACATCATTTTTATTTAAAGTAAACTCTCTGATCCGGTATTTTGAAATTAAAATTTACATTTGGATATAATATAATGATCCCAAAAATGTCTTTTTTTAATGTACATAGATATATTAAAATTTTGAAGATTTAATAATAAAAAAATTGCAAATAATTTGAGAATAATTCAGGTATGATTCTCTGATAAGTCATAAAATTTACAAGTAATTCGTGAATAATTTGAAAATGTTACAAAAATCCATTTAATTTGTCTATTTATTTAATACTAAAAATAAAATTCAATAAAATTTGGTATGATTACGACTCTCACTGCTAATTTGAATTCTTATTACCACTAGCTTTCACACAAAAATAATAAAAAATATTCTTATAGCCACCAGCAGATGAGGGACAGATTTGGAGTTGATTAAGTTTGAAATTTATTTTTCTCTATCGCCTAATTGCTAAGCAATGATTATAACTTGTATTTTTATTTTATTTTATTTTTTGGTGAAAGATTATGACATTTATTATATTACACATTAAGTACGTTCTGAAAAATTACAAGCATATATTTTTAATAAAGAAGGCGTATGTTGAAAATCACCAACCATACATAATTGACTTTCTTGGTTTGGGTGTTGTCAGATGAGTAAAACAATTAAAATTTGACAATAATTACTTTGAGGAGATTTTTTGACAATAATTATTTTGATATATATGAATATAAAAATTAAAATTAAATTAAAAATTAAAAAACTAATAGGTATGCTACGAAATATATAGATAATCAAACAATAAAATTCATATAATTTAAATACTATTTGATGATGTATCAAGGGCCATCAATTTTGGACCGTAAATATTTTTAAGTCACTTTATATAAATCATATTTATGGCATAGTATGTGTGTAATATAGATTATTATACCTAAAATGTTGAATTTTATTTAAAATTCGAAAGTATAATAATAAAGAATTATGAGGGGTCCCTCTTTTATTTTAAGAATAATAGAAAATTATTAATTTGTCCTTACTGTCAACTTTTTTTAACGTAAAATAATAGCATATATGCAGTACAGACAATGGCGGAGCCATATGGGTTGAATGGGGTCAATTGACCCCACTAATTTTTAATTTTTTTTGTATTTCTATATGATTTTTCATATAGTTTAAAGTAATATTTTATGAGTGCTATAAAATTGACATCCATTCAGTATGAAAATATTTATATAATTGACTCTCAATCTGTATTTGACTCTCATAACTTGAAAGTCTGTCTCCATCTCTGACTACAGGGGTGCTACCTATTATCAAATAATTGTGTCTCTATCGCATCTAATACAATATTGATTTTTTTTTTAAATTCATCCATAGTTTACTCTTTCAAATGAATAGCTCTTTTTTTTTTTTTTGGTTTCTAATAGCTCTTTTTTTAAAACAAAAATATTTAATACTCTCCAAACGAATTAAGTCATTATGCCATTAAAATTAGATTTTAATTTCAAATTCCACTTGCGATGATCGATGGCTTTCTATTTCTCTTGCAAATCTGAATTAAAATATAAAATATAAAACATTTTTGACACGTCAGTGTGCAAGAGGAATGACGTTGGCGAGATAATGAGGAATTTGGACACATAAAGTAACTCAAAATTTGAGTTTGGTTCCAAGCCATCCGATAGGATCCGGACCAATCCGGCCAACGTTGAAATTCACGGGAATCCTTCAATATTCGTGGGGATTCTGATCGACGGTTATAATATAATCTCAAACTTTGAGTTACTTTAGGATATTTGACTACGCTAATGAGGCGAGAAAAAAGAATTTATTTTGCAATAGAAAAAACAGGAATGCTGTTCCGTCAGGAAATCGTATCCTCTGCATTAACTGAAAAGGGAATCTTTTGAGTTAATACATCTTTACCATCTGATATTCTTTAAGATCCGTGCAGGCAAGATCCGCACTAATATTGAAAGGACCTTTGTTAAAATTAGACGGCCAGATTGATTCCGTTTAAATCAGACGGTCGTGATGTATTAACTCAAAAGATTCCCTTTTGAGTTAATGCAGAGGATACATGTTTGTTCGGTCAGCATCTAGCAGCTTTTAGTTAATTCAATTGCCCGCCCCTTCTCTTTCTTTTCTAACTACCACACGAGCTACAGAGAGAGGGGAGAAAAGTGAAGAAGAAGAAGAAGAGAAAAGAAAATGGAGAGTAACAAACAAGAGAACAGCAGGGTCGGAAGCGACACTGTGAATCTGCCAGAGGAGTGCATAGCGATAATAGTGTCACTAACGTCACCTCGGGACGCGTGTCGTCTGTCGGCTGTGTCGTCCACCTTCCGATCGGCGGCTGAGTCGGACATCGTCTGGGCTCGTTTTCTACCGTCCGATTATTGCTCCCTCCTTTCTCGCGCCGTTCATCCTGTCAGATACACTTCCAAGAGGGAGCTTTTTTTCCTCCTCTCTGGTAGACATATATTGGTCGATCGTGGAAAGATGGTACGTGCTTATAGTCATTTACCTCCCTGTTTGTTATTTGCAAAATTGAAATAAACAGCTAAATTATGAAATTGCTCGATTTAAGGCTTGTGATTTCAAGGGATTGGTACTCTGGAGCATTTAATTATTTGATTGTTGAAATTGGGACATCAGCTGAAATATTGTACAAATTCCTTATGGAAGCTTAAACATCGTATTTATTTTGTGAAATTGAGTTTTACTTTATTAGCATCTTTTGGAAGCCCAGTGTGTGGTTGAGTGGTTGACACGTTTATTATGATTTGCAATTTTAGAGCTTTGGACTGGAGAAGTCCAGTGGGGCAAGGTGCTATATGCTGTCAGCAAGAACGCTTTCTATTGTATGGGGAGATACTCCCCAATACTGGAGATGGATCTCTCTCCCAGATTCAAGGTATAAATTGTCATATGTCTAATGATTTTTCAATCAATTAGGATTATAAAAATAATATGTTCAATTACAGTTTATGGTTACTAATTGGACATTCCCAACTCGTAGTACTTTTTCTTATCTACTATTTAATTTCATAGATCATATTACCTAAATATTTGAAGTTTTGTAAGAATACACACTTGATGTTAAATAGCATTCAATGTTAATGACTTGAAACCTACTTCCTAAATATGAATTAACTCGTTTTAGAAAGGTAGTAAACTTCATATCCAATGAAAAGAAAGGTCTTTATTTATTCTCTTTTTAGCAACTATCAGGCACTCCTGAGAAAGTATATTCCCTTGTTATCAATTAGAGAGTTTGTATGGGAGACTATTTAATAGAATTCCGGTGACTTCAGTTAACCTGAATACAATACCCAACATTTATGCAATCTGAACCCAAACTGTCTTAGCACCTGACATGATCTGAATTTAATATGGCAAATGATTTATTTATTTATTTTGCACAGGGTGAGACTTAGTAAACCCCATTTAATATTTATCCAAACTAACAGTGATCAGATTCAACATGAAGTCCACCATGTCAGAATCTGAAGCAATTTGAAAGCTAACCTCGAACTGGCTTAAGCTGACCAACATCTTTACAAGAGGCAAAATTTGATCAGACTACATTGTCCAAATTTTATAAATGTAATGTGACTTGACAAAAATGAGTTGGGACCTAATATTGGACTGAAGACAAAAATCTGAACCAGATTTGCCCACTTTAACCTACCTGACTTGCTTTGCAGCTTTGAATACCCTCCACTTTGCAACTTCTGTTCAAAATAATTAAAAGCATCATGAAAATAAAAAAAAAAGTTCCATTATTTTCAGCTGTATTAGCTAATTATGGCAGTAATCTGAATTTAATCAGTATTGGGTGGAATATCATAAATTTGATCTGGCTTGGAATGCTTTCTATTTCTCTAACTTCGGTTGTAACTTGTAACTAGACAAAACAAAACTGGGATTCTGGAATCTTGGAATGAAGGGCTGCTAAATGACCCACAAACAATCACTTTGCACAAAACAATAATGACAGTTATCTTATTCATTTAGACTTCTAGATTCATCGCTTTTTTCGCACAACTAGATGGTTACAATTACTATTCTATTATAGGGAATTGCACTAAATTTTTCAATTAATATCAAATTGCTTCTATCAATGTCTCTGTTCAAAAAGTGGAGAGGAATCCATATGAGCATATATGTCAACATGATTATGCAGAATGTTACTTTGACTTCAAAGCATCTGTGTCGGTCTCCATGGCTTGACCATGGTATGAACAAAATGGAAGTTAATGTCTATCCAATACGTATCATGCTGTTTTAACGTGCTCATATGGATGCTATAGTGAATTAGTGACAGGCAATATGTACAACAATGTTGATCTCTGTCTTCCCTTTGGATCAAATCCACCAAATTTGTGTCAATTGGAGAGTTTTTAGGATCAAAAGGGAACTAAGTTAAGTGATCAAGGGAAATTAGTGATTTTTTTGGGGTTATTAATGAAGCTAATCTTATTCTTTATTTGATTTTATTTTTTAACCCTGAGGAACCCCAGGATGCCATTTATATCCCTGCGTAGAGGGGTGCATGTTATGAAGTCTTTTAACACAATAATGCATCAAACTTATTTAAAGGGATGCTGTAACCGTGCTCTCACTATATTGTTCTTGTTAAATTATTGTTTGTTGGGGGGTGTTGATCTTTGAGGAGACAAAAGAGAATAAAAATTCTGCAGAGATGAATAAAAGTTTCATGACGGAAAAGAACATTCCACAAACAAGGCCACAAACTGACATAAAAAATTATTTATATTTCGGATGAACACCATCCATTTTTATTTAGGTTCTCAGAGGTTGCTGAACTCATAAATGTATACTGGCTTGAAATACGTGGCAAGATCCAAAGCAAACTTCTTTCTCATAAAACCAAATACGGAGCCTACTTAATTTACAAAGTCAATGGACATGGAAGCCGCAGTTTCAGTTTCCAACCGCAAGAAACTTCCGTCATCATAGGAGAACATATATCGAGCCACGCTGTCTCTATTGCAGATAGGGACGAGACATGCAGGAACACTATAATGTTCCGGAACTTTCTGAGGTGGCGTGGTGTGTTGACCCTTCCTTATATAGAAGATGAGGATAATGATAATTATGATGATGAGAGGGATATCACAAAGTTGCCCTGTCTAAGGGATGATGGATGGATGGAGGTAGAACTGGGCGAGTTCTATAACAATGAAGGAGAGGCTGGTGAGGTTGAGTTGAGTTTTATGGAGGTCAAAGGAAGGCATTGCAAGAGAGGCCTCTTTGTACAGGGTATAGAGATTCGGCCTAAATTTTAGGAGAAAATTACATGGAATTGGTCTAGGGTTTGCGCTCCAATTTGAGTGGCTCATATTGTGAGCTTGCCATCTCAAGCACCTGGTTTGAGTATGTAAATAATTGGGTTGGGGGATACATGCGGTTGTGTTGTACATGCATTGTATAGATGTTTATTTTATATATTATACTCTAATAAAAAGTGCTGGTGTCTGTATTCATGCGGCTGCTTGACTTTTGAACAAGTTGAACATTTCAACCATTTTATTATAGTTTGCATGTTTTATATCTTTTGACTTTATGATTTGTTCTGTTTGGTATGCTAAGTTTTTTTCTTTATCATAAAACTTCTTTTGTTTACTGATATAGCTAGAATCAAGGCCACCGCAACATGGCGAAGCAATAAGCATGCCGTAAGAACAGGTACAATACAAACTTCAGGGGCCTGCGTTGTTTTATTGAATATTTGTGTATTTTTATATATACACACACAAAAAAATGTTTTGGTACAACTGTCCTCAACGCAATTAATGATCACTACTTGCTAGTTATGAGACGTCAACATTTGAAAGAAAAAAAGAAGACAAAGTATTAATAAAAAAATTGCATATTTAATCAAAACAGAGACGGAAAGAAAAAAAAAATTAGTTGGGGTGAGAGAGGCTCGAACTCTCGACCTCAGGATCACTCAACAAGCTATGAGACCTACGCGCTAGCCAACTGCGCCACCACCCCCTTTTGTTTGTGAGAGCATTATATATATATAAAAATATTTCATTGGATACTCCGTTTAATAGCTCAAGGTAAATGTACAATAATATAATGCAGAATATTCATATATGTACCAATTCGCTTTTAATAGGAGTCTGAGGATGCTTGCTTCGAGAGAAACACATAAAAGAGAACGAAATTCAACGGTTAAGATCGGTTCCTGTTATACCTATAGAATAATGGCAGATTTGTTTCCATAATGCATCCCAGATAGACGCAAGAAAGCAAAATCTTTTGAAACAATATTATCCTATGATTTATTTAATTATTCATAATATAGGAATAATTACTCACTTGAAAGAGAATAAAAAATGAATCAGTATAGTAAAAAAATAAGCGGTTACAATCTCTTAAGAAAGCAAAATTAATAAGAGAACAATATTGTGAGAAAAAAACATATTTGGTTGTGCAAAATAAAATGTTGAGCTAGCGTACTCCATTTCATATTTATCCTTCAGAGAAAAACTCCCTTAATAGTTGTAAGGGGAAATTGTGAAAATGTCACTCTAAAATTTTCAAATTATGAAAATGCCACTTCAAACTTTGAAATTGTCAAAATACCACTCTAAACTTCATAAATTTGTAAAAATGTCACTCCAAATAATTAATAAAAGTACCCTCGTCCGTCCATCTCTGCCTATGCTTTCTTCACAACCCCTCCTTCTCCGACAGGCATCAGCACCATCAAACCCTCCTCTACGACCCCCCTCCACCAAGCTCAGCCGCCATTCGGAACAGGAGAAGAAGAGGAGAAGAAGGATATTTTAGTCATTAATTGTTTGGAGTGGCATTTTTATAAATTAATGAAGTTTGGGGTGACATTTTTACAATTTCAAAGTTTGGAGTGGCATTTTCACAATTTGAAGGTTTTGGAGTGGCATTTTCACAATTTTTCCTAGTTGTAAAATATATTTACCCTGCAGGGATATGCTAGTAGGAGTGAAAACGAAGAAGATATGGAGCAGATAGTGATAAATATATATTCATATTCCTTCTTTAATTTTTCGGATACGGATACGGAGCGGATAACAGATGAATACGAATATGAGTCCGGATCAGATCAGGTATTTATTAAAATAATATTAAAAATAAAAAATAGTAAAAGTTCATGATATTTATCTAATTATAATGGTGAATAACATAAAATTTTCATAATATATATTAAAATATATGGTATATATCCACTATTCGGATATGGATATTGAAACGTAAATTTATCCACACGGACATCTGATATCTACATGTAAATTTCGAATACTAATCGAATACGATTTGTAATTTGTAATTTGTAATTTGTAATTTGCAATTTGTAACCCTGCCAATCAACAATTAAAATTCCTACTAATTAACTTATAAATTCAAGTTCAAACAATTAGATTGAAAAGCATATGCAACACTAAATTAGGTTGAGATGCCCCCTGAAAAGGTTAGGAAATAAACACAAAAAAAGATTTACTGTATCATGTGTATAATCAAAATTTAGAAGTTGTACTTCCGAACAATATTCCCCTTCATTCCAACAAATTTCTTTCAAAGTTTATCAATTTAAGCTTGACTATAATTGGCGTCCAATAAATAGAAAGCTTGTATAAAAGTGTAGATAAAAATAAATAATTAAAAAGAGCCACCTTATAATAAGTTCATTTTTTTTTTCCAACCTTGCAATCATTTTATTTCTTCAATTTACACCCTGTTAGATATTGGAAGGAGGATGGAAAAAAAAATATCATAATTGATAATTGTTTAGTTTGATAGCTATTTGAAGAATAAGATTAATAGATATTTATTCTTTTAATTTCCTGAAGCTTGTAATGAAATTAAACAAAATGAAATAAACAAGAGGAAAAAAATATAGTATCTTTCATTTTCATTTTTTTACCCTCCTCCCCAACTTTTACATCTCTTTAATTTTGTTGACGCATGTGAACCAAATATGATGTAAAACATTTAATTCATATTATTCAAGTTCTTTCAACAAGCGAATTTACAATCTAAAAATAATATAACATAATACCACCAGTTTCATAAGTGGTTAAAGACATTATTTTATTTTCAGCATAGTTAATTTTAAGATATAAATTTTCTTAAATGTAGTTATTTTAATGTCTCAATTATTTTTTCATCAGTTTTAAAAAAACAAAAGAATAGAGTTGAATTAAAATTATTTACAATACCAGTGAATCTTCTATTCCTTGAAATTAGCTTAAATAAAGAAAAAAATAAATGAATAGCCAACAAACCTTCAACGAGACAGACAAAACTTGCATTGTTTCTGTTTGTTTCTTATGAAACCCATTTTATTACTAATTGAAACGGACGATTCAGATTAACTCAAAAGAGTGTCTATTCGGAGATGACATAGGGCACAGTATTATTTTTGTTTTGAAATCCGTGCCAAGTTGAAAGAACGATTCTTGACCGTTCGTTTCTAATTTGCTCGGGGTGATCCGAATTCGTTCTCCGCACTTCTAAATTAGTGATTCAGTTAGCCCCAATTTTTTTTTTTTTTTGTGACATCCTCGAAAATTATTATTAAATAAATAACATCCGCCATTAGATTTTTCAAAAATTACCACTCCTATAAATTGAATTTGTGCACCAACTAATCTGGATCCACAAGGTGAATTGGCGCACCGGGTGCGTGGATTGAATTGACAAATCTCCTGGTTCGCAGAATAATTTGACACACCAATATTAATTGTCCGACAGCAGAAAAAAAAAAAAAAAAAGAAACAAAAAGCAACAGTGATTTGCTGTCTCATTCCCTCCCACTCTTTCTCACTTAATTTCAGCACTTGTAAGGATCATTCGATTGCATCAAGATCTGTGTCAAGTGTCAAGTACATTAAAATACATGTAAGTATGTTTCAATTTTCATGCGCACCAATAGTTGTACGTTTTTCACAAAGTATGTTTTCTGTTTGTTTCTGGGTGCACCAAATGGTTCTGTAAATCAGGAGATTCGCCAATTCAATCCGCGCACCCACTAGTACGCCAATTCACCTCGCGAATCCATATTGATTGGTGCGCGAATTCGATTTGCAGGAGTGATATTTTTTGAGATAAACAGTACTGATGTCGTTTATTTAATTGTGTTTTTTTGTGGATGTTACAAAAAAAAAAAAAATTCGGCAGTTAGCCTATACACTGTTATAAATGACAAACTCTAAATAGGATATCGGAAGAAAAATATTATGATTGTTTGTAATTGTTTTTTTTTTTTTTTTTTTTTTTGGGAAACACAATTTAATTTCAGGTCCATTTTAAGTAAAATATATAAATAACGTATATGATCGTTTGTAATTGTTGAATAGTTACACAGTCTTTTGTTAAGGTTCAACACACATATTAGAGCCACAGAAGATCAAACTCTCCATTACAAAACATATTTGGGGGTATGACGGTTATTTCAGCAATGAATGGCATTTACGATATAAACCCTAAATCCACGGTCATTCTTTTAGTTTTGTTTCTATTTATACGACCCAGCGTCTGTTCGATTCCTTCGATCCACCAAATCCACATCTTTACTGTCTCCCCTCTCTCCTTCTCTCTCTCTCTTTCTCCTTCCTCTTTAGGCCCCTCAACCATCACCGCCGTGTCTCTCTCTTTCTCTCTCCGTCCTCTTTTGGTCCCCCGACGTCTCCATTCAACTAATTTCCGGCGAAGTGGCCGTGCTTCGACCATCCTCCGATTAGTCTTGGCCCACCATTTCCGGCTTCAATTTTCGCTTTCTTGTTTCCAATTTTGACCCTCAGTTTTGTGACATTTTTCCAACTGAACCGAACATCAAATTTGGGTCCCATCAATCTTGTTTGCTAACGTGGGGGCCCACCACCAAATGTCTAACCCAGCGCGTCTCGCATCAATTGAGCCAGTCTCAAGAAAAAGAAAAGTGGCTGAATGCGTCGCGCCTCGAGTCGAGCCGATTGCGCCAAATCGGCTTCTAGCCGGTTATCTGGCTCACGAGTTTTTAACAAGTGGGACCATCCTGGACCAGCCTTGGGATTCAAAAGCCCTATCCGAACCTGGCAAGAGCCTCAAGTCGGGTTCGGGTTCGGGTTCGGGTTCGGGTTCGGGTCCAAGCGGTTCGAATCCGGGTCAGGTCAAAGAGATAAGAGCGTACTCTGACGTAGCACAAATACTGAAGACGGATGGGGCCCACATACCAGGCGTAGTGAACCCTACGCAACTGGCTCAGTGGCTACGGAGGTAATGGACACGTGCATAGAGATGATTGGATTTTTCGAAAATGCTCGATAAAGAGATATTTTATTACCGGGGTTATCATGCGGTAAAGGGATCATGGGATGATGTAGGTCGGTTTCTTTTGTGAAATTAATCTAGGTCTGTTAATCTTCTTGTAAATTTAAGGCCACAAGCAGATTTCACTGTTTGATCTTTTTATGTTGTTGAACAAAATGTAGTTTTGAAATTGTTTCATGGTAGCTTGTTTTTATTTACTGTGTTAGTGTTCCTGTTCTCTTTATGAACTTTTATGTTGTTTGCTTCCATTTTAATTAAGGGGAAGATGTCCATAAGGTAAATTGATTTGCTGTCTGGTTTATTTTTCGTTGATAAGTTGGGGCTGCAAATGCTTCTTGCAGAATAACAGTGAAATATTTATCAGAGCTAACAACAAAAAGTACTGATGTGTGAACCAGTTGTCATTTTTATTTTGAATGGAAATATATGCAGATAACATGTCGTTCGGTTACAGCAAATGTTGATTGCGGTTATAACTGCGCTGATGAATAAGGTCGATTATATCAGTATGTATTAAACTGGTGCTGGTCTGGCATTGATGTACTCCCTCCTGGAGTATTTGCCAAAAGGGTAAATTTTTTCGTTTTGTTTTTACTTTCCTGTCATTACTGGTATAGTTCGGTTTTGAGTTGGCATTCAAGCACTCGTCTCAGGTCTTCTCTGTCTAGCATTTTCAAATGTGCCAGAACATATCTCGACACACTTGATTTTGTGCTGCTATGCAGTTTAGTTCTTTTCAATCATAATTTTTTAATCATAGCAAACATAAACAAAACAAAATTATTGAAATTCTCATATGATAACTTAATTGTTTCAACCTCTGGCATGCAAAGCATATCTTTCTCCTTCATTTGGGGTTTGTCTCTCTTTACTCTCTTGGCTCCTTTTGACTGTTGCACTCTCTGTTCCAGCCATAACCAGAGTCAGGAGGGTCACGGCCAGTGCCCACTGCAAAAGGAGCATCTCCTATTTGCAGCTCACCTGCGTGTGATTACAAATTTGTATCAGGTGTACCTGACAGGATCAGATAGATTCATACCGTTCAATGTAAGTTTGCACAAAACTTAAACTGGACCCCGTTCTCGCCCCCTCTATATTCTAAATAGGTCCAAAATTCTTATGGCTTGGCTAGGACTAATTCAACTACTAAAGAATTAGTACCAATATTTATTTCGATTTAAATATAAAAAAAAATAGTCATGTTATGTAAAAGGTCCTACTGTAGAATGTGCACCTCGACAAGTCAGTAGAGGATCCGTTTGGATCATAGTACTAGAATAATAATATTTAATTTAGTGGGTAAGAATAGTGTGAGAGAAGTGTAAAGATAGATGATTTGAGAAGTGTTAATTTCATGCTATTCCAGTCTTCCAGATAGTGCAAATGTAGTTTGGATGGTATACCTGAAATAGTATTGTTAATTTTTTTAAATGTTGAGTTAGCGAATAACTCAACACTACTCCATAGAAGAAGAAAAAAACAGAGAGAAAGAGAGGTGTTTTTGAATTGCATTGAGGATGGCAGTATTATTCTCATATTGGTGTTATTTTTATTTTATTTTGCATTCAAACATACTCTGAAGCTTCCCGATTTGACAAATAACCCTTGATTTCGGCTCTTGCAAATGTTTATTAGCAAGAATGCAACTTTGATTTATCTTTTTGACCAAATTTAATAGGCGCCGGTTGAATGTTTTTCGCACAAATCATATACTTAAATGAATATGTAGAGCATCATGTTAATCACTGACCATACAGAACGCATGAAGTTATGCAGTTACTGATGTTTGTATCTTTTATATACAAATGGAAATCTACGAAAATGATATATAACTTATGCGCCTCAGCTGTAAATGATAAATGCTTGTAATTTAATAGTTGACATACGTGTTCATTTCTTTTTAGTAGGAAACTAAAACTATAGAGAGTACATTTTTTTTCCCCCAATTTTGTTTAATTTAGAGCTGGTGTCCCTCCGATAGTCTCTACTAACCCACGAAGTGTAGCTAAAAATTGACTATAATGCACCCCAACAATAATAGCTTAAACAGTCAAAATTTTGATACTATATTGCTACTGCTAAAATATAGACGTTACCTTTGCTACAACCCCTTTCTAATCAAGAACAAAGGTACATGCCGAAACTTCTAGATTAGATGTGCAATCAAGAATCCTAAACTCCTGGTCAAGCTCTGTGTAGACAGGTAATAATTAGAGATAAGAATTAGAGCAAAATAGAGGCCCATTACTTCATCTCCAACTTAATTGAGAGCCCAACAAGGCAATAACCTCGCGAAAACGGACTCTCCAGTCCTCCAGGCCGTCCTTCCCTCTCTAAAATCAGGACTTTTTTCACAACTGGTATAATATTAATGCTTCGCTAAAATCAATCTCAATATTAAAATAAATGGATGATGAGTGCAAAACAGTACATACCTAAATATTATAAAAATACATAAAAACATGAGCCACACAAACTAACAACATACACACAATGATTGATAGATCCTTGCCAATAGTAATTATACTTGACGCAGCAAGGCCCAAATAATCATGCAATTTAATAATAATGTCGCTATCTTCTTCAATTAATCCTAATCCTTCTTAGCAGTTATTGACCGTGCCTTTAGATTCAAAAACACTGCCCTGAAAACCAAATATGAAAGTAAAAACCAGTTAGTATAAATTAAGGATTGTTTTTCTGGAATAGCTTAATCAAGTCTTGTCATATTTGATTATATAAAGATGGATAACAAATTAAAAAGATAGAAGGACATACCAGCACGAGGCAATAAAGCTATGAAACAGAACACGTAGCTGAAGCGGTACGTACTGGTAATTTATCCATGATACTATTGGCCATAACTATAAACCAGAAAAAGATGAAAAGAACACTCAATAGGTAGATAGGCCATGAAAATATGTGTTCAGTTAGAAGTTAAATACAGGGATGCATCTTTCATTTTTTTTTTTTTCTAAAAACAAGCAAAGAAAAGAAAAACAAGCATATTTCAATGTCAGATCACAAGTTCGCATTGCCTGGTTAGCTGGTAGCCAATCAGTTAAATAAATGTTCAAGCTTCTGGGCCAGTTAGTAAACTATTGTTTGTCTTGACCCTTTTTTAACTGGGTATATGAAAATCTTTTTAGTGCTGTTTAGAAAGACATAATGGTGTTGGGTTAAATCCTGCATACCCACTCATAACCCAAAAATAAGTGAATAAATTTGTTCCTAACAAACCTTCCAAGAAGTCAATTGAACAGTTGGATAGTCATTCTTGATCTTGCTCTTCACTTGGCTAAATGGCCTCCCTTCAAATTCAAGTACATTAATTGAAATTAAATTTTTTTTTTCTGATATAACTTGTTTCATGGAATTAAAAAAATAAGCAGCATATAAAAAATTAACATAAAGAATAAATAAAATAAACATCCATAGTACAGAGCATGTATTCAGTAATATATTTTGAAAGGAACTTACTTTCTACAACTAAGCCATAATATGCCATAAAGAACATGTTGTTCCACGGTGAAGTAGTCAATTGTTCGAGTAACACCTGCGAGTATCATAACTCAGTAAACTTACAAACCAACAAAAACTTGAGAAACATTGACAACAATAGTACTTGAAAAATTACCTTTTTAGCTGTAGTTTCTTTTCCCTTTTTGCCCTTGAAAATAATTTCCATAAATTTGTGCAAGAAATGGCCAAACGGTCCCGCGTAAGCAAATCCATAAAGCTGCAATTATATTTAATTGCTAATTAAGCCATCCACCTCCAAAGAAAGTGAAGTTAAGAAACATGAAAAAACTGTTTTATTTAAGTTTTCCAAAGAAAAATATTTTTGGGTGGCAAGCACATTCCGAGGGAGAAAAAATATCAAATTACAGCGAGATTGTTAGCCGATATTTCTCATAATTGCATGTTTATATGAATTTTACTACATTTAGAAGGGTTTACATGAACTTGTAGTGGAAAGTATTAAAGTTTCCGTTTTGAAGACAGGAATATTTCACTGACACTGATCAGACTAGGTTATATAATTTGAAACAACAGATATGCATAGGCCAAACAAAGTCAACGAGTACAGTGTGGCACCCTCTTAATGACAACCTACTAAGAAATATTTTATTTGATTAATGAGCATCCCTTAAGCAATCAGATTTATACCCAATAGAACTATGGAAGTCAATTTATGCATATAAATTAAGCTGGTCAATTTCATAACTGAACTAAAACACATCAGACTACACAGATAGCAACCAATTAATAAAGGGCAATTAATTATGATCAATTAACAAATGAATCGCTCACCAGTAAGAATTCCACTGCAGAAAAAATTAAGGAATAAAAAGATAAATAATAACAATAATTAAAATTTCAATGATAGTCAATAAATATAAATAACAAAAATCATATTATTTAGTTTGAGTCCAAACTGAATCAAAATAGCTAAATCATTCTGCCTTTAGTTTACTCCTTGAATGTATTATTATTTGTTACAGGGAAGCAGATGTAGTTCTATGCTTGAGGCCACCAATTTAGAGATCAAATTTACAAAGAATATTCAGCATCTAAATTGGGCGAAAACTTAACAAGTTAGCTTACATTAAGTTTAATCGTTTTTTCTGTTACTCCTTTTCTTTTCTTTCTGGATGTGAAGTGTTCATTATAAAATTTACCATATTTAGATTTTATTGAGGTTAAATAGCATAAACTTTTGGATCTTATTTGCAAAAAAACAGATGAGTCCAATTAGGCAACTAGAAATGAGAGCAATTCCTGTGCACCTATCCAAAACAGCAAAACCATACAAAAGATACAAAATGTCAAATATAACCCTACTGAACTGAAAATACCCTTCATCTCTGCTGCTTCCACATCCTAAGATATCCAACATTATCCTACCAGAGGTGCACTCGGTGTAGTGATTTTGAAGAAATTGAATTGGTATGGGTCATATTCCTAGGGGTTTATGAAACTCCGTACGTGAAATTTCAAGTTATGAAAGCCACACATGTGAAATTTCTACAAAAATGGGAAAAAATTATTAAAAAAAATAATATACCATGATCAGAAAAAGTCTTCTAAACTGAATCTTTTTGTTTCCAGCAATCTTCTGAGCGATCACATCACTAGATCCCGCTAGAACACCTGACGTGATGGCCTATGATTTAAGATTTCCATGTCGGAAAAAAAGATAAATCAGATGCCTGAGAAGATACCAACAGGTTGAGAAAGATACAATTGAAAGGGGTGAAAGATGGGAAAAACCTTGGTGCGAAGCGGGTTGAGTTGGAGTTGCTTGAGGTAAGCCGACCATACGTCTTTCACCACCTCCGACATGTTCACTTACAGCAACTACTGGAGAGAGGAGGGGAGAGGGATGAGTAGGTGGCGACTAGCGAATTGTGTTATTGTGTAATTATGTTAGAATAAATAAAGAGGGAAAGGAAGGTGCCTACGCCTGTTCAACTGTGTCCAGATCCTCTAAGGTAACTGAAAATTTATAGTGTGGATACGAACCGTCTGATCAGAATTCGAGTCAACCGCATGACCGCATCAGGTTGGAATTACGGAGGATTTTGATCGGACAGTCCGGATAGAAATATAAGGATTGAGTTACCTTAGGGAGACTAATTCCGTTCAACTGCTAAACAAATAAAATAACAGAAGGGGAAGAGAGAACAGACGATTGACTGTTGACTATTATACTGAGAAAATATTGTTTTCTATTTATTTCACTGAAGCATCAGCATGTATAACATGCGCGCGTTGGAGACTAGATGGAATTCCTTCCAACAAATATTCTTTTTAATGTTAGAACAAAAAAATTCAAACAAATTTTCAGGTAATTGCCAACTAATATCATTATTAACCAAAGAAAACTGTATCACTACTTACTTTTTAGTTCTGATTGGTGGTCGTAGAATTATTTTTTAAGAACCAGTTTTAGAATAGATCGAGTTGTAAATTGTTATGGATTAATACGGAAACTATGCAAGTAAACGATTGTCTTATTAAATGCTTCTCACAAATAAAAGGTAACAAGATCTATTCAAAATTCTAATTAAAAGGTAACGATTTTAGAAACCTTCTAATTTTAGACGCGTCAGCTGCGTACATTCTTGTTATTTTTCGATGTCTCAGAATATTTACTATTTAGTTTCGGTAAGGGTTAAAATCTGAGTTTTGGCATTATTTGTGCTTTGAGATTCGTGTTGAACGTATTTTGAACGGTTTAAGATTTTCAAGATAGGAGTAGGGATCGGATCTACTTTTAGGTTCAATTAGCTCTATCACCGTACGATTCGCATTAAGATTAGTGCACACGGAAACTGAAACAGACTTGCACGAATTTTAATATACATAGCACAGATCTTGATGCAATGGAATGGTCATTTCACCCATCGAAATGCCCATCGGACCTACTCTTTATTTGTCGCGGGGACAATGCGTTGAATATTGGTCAGCAGGATGAATTATCAGCCGTTGGATCGGAGGGTAGCATTAAGCGATCAAATATTTAACACGTTACTCAGTGCTACAAGACAGGCTTTTCAATTGGTCCAATCAACAATTTTGCTTTCTGGGAAAAAAAATAATTAGCCGGTCATTTGTATTAGTGATTTCTTATAAAAAAATTATTTTTTCCAAAAAAGGCTTAATTTAATTTTATATAATCCGTTACAAAAAAAAATGGAAAGGAAAAGAAGAAGGAACTGTACGGAAAAGCAGCAGCAACTTCTTAGAAATCAATTTAGTCAATGTATTCAACAACAGAATATAAAAAAAAAAAAAAAAAAGTGGCAAAAGAAATGTGAAAAGAAATAATTGACCAAAAGACCAGAATGAAGTCAACTAGATGGTCGTTGCATTATCACCTAGCAAGTATCACGAAATTAGTACCTACTTCTGATGAATTATCAATTTATCATCAAGAGACTATGAACACACTAGGTGGTGTTTGCACTCTGTTGCAAATTGTCAGACTTCCCTAACATATTTAATTGAATTTGTGGAGAAACTTACAAAGTTTGTTGTTGTTATTGTCACAACAGAGCATTGTTTTGAAATTCGGTTCTCATTCAGTATGCAGAAGGCTACCGCATACCATATTGCATATACGGTATGCGGCCGCATATGTGAATTTTTATTCGGATTTATATATATATATTTTAAATGAGAATTCGTATATATAAATAAGCATACGGTAATATGTAGTATGACTCACTGTTAATATACACTAAATCGGTATTTTTATCACTGTTAATATACTATAAACCGGTAATATGTGGTATAAATCACTGTTAATATACTTTAAATATGTATTTTATCACTATTAATATATCCTAAACCGGTAATATACTCTAAACTTAACCGAATATAGATTTTCTATTCGGATTGCAACCGAATAAACCGAATTTTAAAACACTGCAACAGAGCATGAAGAAAATTTTGTTTATGGTACTTTTCATGATTGTTGATATGCACTACATCACAATTATTTCTAATAAGTGCAACATGTCCTTGCAAAAGTAACATAATAATATCAACACTATAATTTGCTATGTGAGCGTTACCTACCATTACATATCTATTTTATAAAATAATAATAATGACGAGTTGACGACGATGAATAGGCCGAAGAAATCTCCAACAAAGAAGATTTAAGGTAAATTGATGCCTCAATTCTTGGTGTTTATGGCACGCTCGACCTTCTCGGCATTTGCTTGAACACACTCTGCTGTTTGCTCAACGACACCGGCCGCTCTGCTTTTTGCTTCATCGGCCATCTCTTTTGCAGATTCACATGCATCATGCACAGTTTCTTTTACCTCCTCCCTTATTTCATGGGTTGCTTCACCTATCTAAACAAAATAAAGAGGATTTATTTTCTTGGGTAATTGTCATTAAAAAAATGAAACAAAAAAAAGGTATAAAATTGATCCATCTGAGCACTTCTAATGATCTAGTTAATTTATTGGTAGCCGTATATAAATGGAATTCACATCCTCTGCGGAGTTTTTACTTGCGGAGCTATGCGTTGATTTTAATCTAGTCCGTTCATTATTGATCGGATGGACCAAATAAGATTTTGGCATGAATCTCAAAACAAAATTAATACTGCTCCTCCATCATCTCAAACACTTACCGGCTGAGAGTAAATCTGGGCCGTCCGATCAACTCCGCACAGCTTCGCAGGTAAAAACTCCGCAGAGAATACTGGTCCTATATAGATGCACCAGAACTTTTTTGTCCAATAAAAATAATTTTCTTTCCTCATCATCCTAAGTAATCCTTTGGAAAAACTTCACTATCATGGCTATGTTTTCTCTTAACTACAGCGAGACAGCTTGAACGTGCTTGCGAGATGATGATTTAGGAGACGATCATCGGCATATTTCATTTTCTGATTTGAGGATTAGTATGACACATCAGTAATTCAGTACAATTATGTTTTAGCATCACTACATTAACATTCTTTAGTTAAATTGTTGTTCATGAAAAAAAAAATTGGATCATTGAGTTTCAAAATTTAGAATTGTGCGACGCAAATTCAGAGGTTGGAATCGGATACCTGAGCAGCAGCAGAGCTGGCCATTCCTCGGGCCTCTTCGGTTATTTTCTGAACTTGATTGCTGGTTCCTTCTGTTGTAGGATTTTCCAAATCATTTGTCCCCTATTTTAAGATGAAAAAAAAGAAAAGAAAAATAAATAAAAAGAAGAATTGCAGTTAAGTATGAAGGACAATAATTATAAAGTAAGTCTATGGTAGTATGCATATTACGGGTTGATCCATAATACGGGTCAATATTTCTGTTTTTAAAATATAATAGTCGATCTGAATCGTTGAATATGATTTCCATATGGATATGTACTTGCAGACTGAATTTTATATTTTTTTATAATTTTTTTATAATTTTTTAAAATAGGTAGAAAATCACTTGATCTAAAAATTCTGGACCATCCAAAAACAATGGTTCTCTACCTATCTTAAAAAATAGTAATTTTTTTCTAAAAAATATAAAATTTGGTCTGCAGGTACATATTCATATGAAAATCATTTTAAATGATTTGCATCAACGGTTAGAATTTAAAAAATAAAATATTGATCCGTATTACGGACTAAATCGTGATATGCATAGTACCATTGACTTGCTCATAATTATAACTCTAATTGTATGCTAATAGAAGTTCTATGTTTTTGTTATCATAAATCAAATCTGATGCAGTGTTTTGCTTTCATGGTATGTGATATATATTCATGGAATCTAAGCAAAAACCCATTAAATTTAAATATTCATCTGTATTAAAGCCCACTTCAGAGAAGTCAGGGCAAATTACAACCAAGAAACCAAACAATTTAAAATGATAATTAAGCTAGTGCCTAGTAGCTTAATTAGAAAATTGAGTTGCTGTTCTAAAATGCTAACAAAGAATATGAAGAATAATTTTTTTCTAAATGAAATATTAGAAAATATATATATATATATATATATATATATATATATATATATTTACTATGACTGGGTTTGGGGCATTGGTAATATAGGCCCTATATATTATTGGGCTTTGTTGAACCCCAAATGGTCTCTGCCTCATGACCTGAGAGAAGACAGATAATAATGTCATTTTCGCCATTCAAATTTGAAATTTGAAATTTTCAAATCAAGATTTTCTTTTAGGGTAAATGGAGGTGGGTGGAAAATGGGAGGAGTGTGATTTGTTTTCTCTGTTTGTAACTAGTGTTGTATTTATAGCTGTGGGGAACTGTAGTATAGAATATTTCTGTGCTCTATTTTAAGTGATATGCTAAATTTTAATTGCATGATTTGTCATTTCTAAATTGAGGAGAGAATGAACAAGCAACAACAAATTAAAGAATTTTTTTTTAATAAATTAGAGAATAAAAAATGGATGGAAAAGGTGTTTATTATGTTTTTTTTTTCTAATTTGAGAGTACAAAGTTGGATCTCAAGTTAAAACGGAGAGATTATGATGGGTATCTATGTTATCCGATACTTTATATATAGTTATATATTGTATTGTCTTATCCGTATTGTTTTGAAAATTATTGTATTGTTGTATCCGTATCATATTTATAGAACATAGATGCATACTGTTTTTTTTATAATAAATGTGAATAGTGTTATTAGAGCATCTGCATTTCAGCAACTCAAATGAGTTTCTAAATAACTATTAACTATTTTTTAAAAATTAAGGTCTCTAAAATTTGTAACTCTCACGTTCCTGAAATTAATTTTAGAGTCTCTATTAAGTCATGTCAACAATAAATTTAAAAGGAGAAATAATTTAAGCCAATCATTTAGTCAACATGGAGTTTATAAATAGTTTCTTAATAAGAAACTTTCTAATATAATTTTTAAATAATAAACTCTCCTATATTTCTGAAACTGAATTAAAAACTGCAACATAAGATTAAAAATCTCATAATACCAAAAAATATAGATGCTCTTAAATATAGTTGTATAAAGTTTCAGCGGGGCATAAGACAATCTATGTTACCCGGAGATACTCCTCTAGATACGGTCACCGATACGCATTCAAACCTCCAATAGATACGCGTCTGGCCAGACCGCGACTGTGAACCGAGTCCGAGATACCCTCTAATACGTTCAAACCGATACGCATTCAAACCCTCCAATACGGCCGGATACGCGTCTGGCTCATGAACCGCGACTGTGAACCGAGTCCGCACCTGTGAGCCGTGCTCGTGAAACGCCCGCACCCGTGAGCAGCGCTCGTGAACCGCCCGCGCCAGTGGACCGCGTTTGGGCCCGTGAGCCGCGCTCATGGACCGCGCAAATTCATTTTATTCTGCTGGAGGAAGGATTCGAACCTGGGAAACTTTGTTTTGAGTCAAAATCTTTAACCACTACGCCAAATGTTACTTGTGTCCCATGATGCTAACTATAATATTTAATTTATACTTAGGTTAAGCTTTTAATTTTTTGTACAAATTTGATTTAAATTTTGATTATATAAATACAATATATAAATAATAAAAATAATATATATAATAAACGTATCGTATCCGAGATTTTTTAAAATTGCCGTATCGCCATATCCGTATCGTATCCGATACGATACCCGTACCGGTATCCATGCAACATAGCTGACAATGGTTGTCGTTAATTGTGAACTTTCTTTTAGAATGGTTGAAAATATTTGCAAAAGTTATAAATATACTCCGTCAATTCAAAGCCCAAAATAAAGCATACTGAATCTTTTGAATATTACAAACGCGGTGTACTAGTACCTAGCCATATCAATATTTACATGTTAACTCTGGTATGTTATCTCCTGTTTAGAGATTAATTATCAATTGTCATCAATCTCTGTGTGAGATTGGGACTTATTTTAAAGCGGTAAAACTGTTACACGGATTCACTTACAACATGTTACAACATTCGTTTTTGCGATTTTTAAAGTTCAAATAGCCGATTCAAACTGTTCAACATCACCTCTATATTAAAATGTGCTTTGAGATCAAATTTTACATTTTTTTTTAACTTGTTTATTATTTATTAAGTATTTTACAAAACTGTTGTTTTTCAATGGTTCATAATTGTCTAAAAACATCAATTTTTGTAAAATACTTAATAAATAGTAAAAAAAATTCAAAAAAGTATAAAATTTGATCTCAAAGCACATTTTAATATAGAGGTGGTGTTGAATGGTTTGGATCGACTGTTTGGACTTTAAAAATTGCAAAAACAAATATTGTAACATTTTGTAAGATCCAAAATGTTGTAAGTGAATCCCTCCTCAAATAGTAGATGGTAACAAAAAAAAAGTTTCAATTAAAGTTCGAGGGGTCCATTGTTAAACTTAAAAAGTTCAGGGGCCTTTGTCACAAGAGAAAAAATTACGAGGGTACATTGACATTACTCCTATTTTGAATTTACAAAAACACGTGAGATGTCACAGAATTGTGCCACAGAAGAACGAGATACTCTATGAACATAGGATTCCATTGGGATAAATTCATAAATTGGGACCGTACCGTATATAAACAAAAAGATAAGTTAAAGGATACTTTCTTTTCTTTTTGTTTGGGGAAATATATTTCTTTATTTTTTTTTTGAAATATTTTTTAGGCAATAAACGTAGACATCCTAAGTGGAACATGTTTACATATTTAAAATATAAAAGTGGGGGTAATTTCATGGATATTCTTAAAATAATTCGATATTTGTAATATCATATTTATGTCTTGAATTTCAAGAACTCACATATTTATTTACTTTATTATTTTTTTAATTAAAACTCATTTCAAATTTACAAAATTTATATTTATTCATTATTAAAAAAATTAAAAATATGTAGTATGTGTGAGAGAAACTTTTAGTCTTCTGACTTGTCAATTTGTGAGTGCAGATAGTTTTTTTTTTTTTACCTGTAATGCACACATGTTTATGTCTATAGGCCACCGAATAAATTGTTTATCCCTACAAATCAGTCAATTATAAAACTGAGCATTTTTTTATACGTGCTACATTTTTTAATATAGAGTAAAATAAGTTTTAATAGAAAAGACAACAATTTTAATAAATTTGTACATTTATAAAATTTAGAAGGATAAATATGAAATATTTTTTTAAATTTTGCAGAAGTTGCGGAGTTGTGAGAGGAGCTCGAACACTCGACTCTTAGGTATGATATTATGAATTTTAAAAGAGAAAATTACGTAATTCAAACTTTTTTGAAGAATATATATGAAATTTCCCCTATAAAAGTTGGGTATATAATATTAACCGAGTGAGTCTATGGTACTATGCATATCACGATTTAGTATGTAATACAAATCAATATTTTCATTTTCAAATTCCTAACAGTCGATCCGAACCGTTCAAAATGATTTTCATATGAATATGTACTTGCAGACTAAATTTTATATTTCTTAGAATTTTTTTACTATTTTTTAAGATAGGTAAAAAATCAGTGTTTTTGGATGGTCCAGAATTTTCAAATCAAGTGATTTTTTTACATTTAGCATCATGTTGAACAGTTCAGATCGATCATTAAGATTTAAAAGATAGAAATATTGGCTCGTATTATGGATCGACCCGTGATATGTATAGTACACTCACCTATATTAACCTGTCTCCCCAGATGTGTGGATCACAAGTAGAGATGTTTCATAAACGTTGCTAAATGTTTTGTGGACTCTTAAGAGCTTGGACTGGCTAACTTTTTTTTTTACTAACTAATAAATTAACATAGCGCTTTTTATAAAGAATCTTTGATCAAATACTTTTTAAGGAAGTCACGTCTATTGTATGTATTTTTCTAGTTGCTTGTTCATTTAATTATTTCTTTTGGGCAGCGGCGGTCTTTTGTTAAGATGATTCGGTATCTTTTACTCTCTCTTTTTTTTTATATAGAATAGGACTTTATTTTAGATCAAGCCGTGTATACTATTGATGACAAACAAACAAATTTATGAAATAAAGCCCTCTTATATATTATTCTAAATTAGATAAATTCGGTAAGTTTATTTTAGATTGTACAATTCAAATTAGAATAATATGGATCTATTTTTCCTTTTAGAAATGTACGTAGTGAATATTAGATTTTGAAGTTCTCAAATTACTCTAGTAACATATATATATTAGATTTTTGAAATTATATTAAATTTTAGATTTACCACTGTATAATGCCATAAAACGATATTAAGATTTTTATCGAAGCAATTTTGATTTTATGCAGCACACAGATCGTATGCAGTGTTATTTTGATTCTATAGTTCCTGCGTTGCATGAGGTCAGAATTAACCTGTTTAATTTTTTTTATCCAAATCCTCTAAGCATGACTGGTTTTATAATGTTTTACTCTGACCTAAATACATAATTTAATTACTTTTTATTATTTTATATCTTGTCAAGCACATTAAATGATGATTTAAATTCAACTTTGATTCAAATATTAGAAATGTGCTTGACAATGTGTTTTTTAATATTTTATATCTTGTCAAGCACATTGGGTAATTAAACTCAATTTAAATTCACATATTAATTAGCTAGAAATGTGATTTTTATTATTTTATATCTTGTCAAGCACGTTGAATAATTTAATTAAACTCAATTGATTAGTTTTGAACTGTTGAGTGTTGATCCTTATTTAAATATCTAATACAATCACAAAATCGAATTGATTAATTCTTAATTGTATTTTTGTAAATCTTTCATTCTCTAACTTGGAACATGACAAAACTTAGATATGTCTAATATATTTTTTGTGCATCTTAAATAGGATTATTAAAAAAAAAAAAGGATGACATTAAAAGTCAACAGATTTGGTTTTGATTAGAGAAAAGTCAAGAGTACATGAGCAACTGAGATACATGTAGGGCTGTTCGGCTGGAGATAGAAAATTACCGTTCACGTGGGAAAAAAAAAAATTCACTCGGAGTGAATTTTTTTTTTTCCATGTGAACAGTAAAAATTAGTTCATTTTTCCTAACCCATTCTCCAGCCCATTGATGAGCCGAACAGGCCGTAAAGACATTATAACCTTAGCCATTCAGAATATCATTTTTACTAGTATACAGTGTTGTCTGCTAGACTATATAAAAATACAAGAATGATATGTCTCAAACAAGCAACTATCAAATCAGCAAACAAGCAATTATCAAATCAGCACGAAATATCATATTACTCATCATCTATTTGATGATTTATTGGACATTCCCAATGGTATTACTTTGATGAATTAATTTATGAAAAGTGAGTATGGTAATAAGGTATTTTAGTTCCCTTGTGAACAGTAATTTTTAGTTTAATTTCCGTGTCTATGCTCATTCCCAATGGCCCGCCGAACAGGCCCTACTGTTCACGTGAGAAAAAAAATTCAGTCACGGAAACAGTGGAGCGGCCGAACAGGACCTAAATGTGCTTATAAATAAAACTTTCATAGATATCTGAGGGTTTTTAGCAGAAAAATCAATTAGAACTGACTGTCAATTAAAGAAGGAACTATTAGTTTATTATATCTAATTAATTAGATGTTCATTAAAGGAGTAAACAACTACTTTATTAGTTTTCTTTCTGAAACGTGAACAAAATGATCCAAATATTTTTTTTTCTCTCACCTCTTCACTGTTTTGAGTCAAAAATTTACTGTTAAATAAAATCTACACCCTCAATTTGGATTGGTCTCAGTCAAAAGTTTCGTCCATTAATTTCTAAAGTTAACTATGTAATTTGTACCTTAACAGTTTCTGATTGATATTTTTGCAAGTTAAACAGTTGACACTTGTTGGTCCAATTTTATTGACAGCATTATGTTCAACAACCGAAACAATTTAAAGGCGGATACTGGACAACTTAAATTTGGTATATATGAGTAAAACTAGGAGTATCAATTTTTTTTGTACTCGTAACTCTAAAATTTATCGGATTAACTTCGAACGACGAATTCAAACTGTTGAAATCCTTCTACCTTACGAGTGATGCGTCTACATGTAAAAATTTAAAATTTCGAATTAATTTAGTATAAAGTCAAGTGGTCAAAATTAGAAGGTTTCTAAATTAATTTTAATGCATTTATTTTTTGGAAGATTTTTTACCACTTGACTTTATATTAAATTAATTCGAAACTTTAAAATTTTCATATGTAGACGCATTACTCGTAAGGTAGAAGGATTTCAACAGTTTGGATTCATTGTTCGAAGTTAATCCGATAGATTTTAGAGTTATAATTATAATTACCAATCATATTTCAAAAAAATTATTTTAATTTTAACTATAAATTTAATCCGAATTACCAATTAAACATTCAGAGGGAGGCAAAAAAATTTCCGGGGAGGGGGGGGGGGCAAAGCCAGTCGGAACCGATAAATCTCCACTAAAACTCAAAATCCAGAGAGAGTAGCTGCCCCCTGGACTACACTGGATCCGTCCCTGTGTGTGGATAATATCTGCATACTAGAAAATAATTAAAAATTTCAAAGATTTAAAAGAAATATGATAAATCTGAATTAATTTATATTTTTTTAAATGGTAACTAAAATACCTTGTTACCGTACTCACTTTTCAAAATAATCTACAAATAAACTGAAAATATAAGAATGCATTACTTCTCTTCTCCATGAGTTATAACGGAAATGAACTACGAAAGTACATGTCTCCTTCGTCCGTAGCAAATCTCTGCGCTTTTCCGCATAAAGAACTCCCGACCCCTAAACCCACTCTTCTTTCTCTCTCTAGTTTGAAATATTGGCAAAGGCTCTCTCTCTCTCTTACATCACCTCTCTCTCTCTCTCCTGGCTTCCGCTCGTGCGTTCCTCGATTATATCCCTCTGACGCTGTTTGGATCGCTTCTCTCTTTCTGGGTGTTCGAGGGATTGTCGCTTTTCGCTTCAATTCCTCGGTGTTATTCATCGGTATCTATTCAAGAGCGAGAGAGAGATAGAGAGATAAAATGGGGAGGATTAAGAGAAAGAACAGAGGAGGTGGTACAGGAGTTCTGACAAGGGCAAAAAGCCTAGCTCTGTACGGCGTCACCACCACCTCTTCCTACCTCGACCTTCGCAGCCGCCGTTTGGAGAAGAGGCTCGTGGTTTCAAAGAAGAAACAGAGAGGAGACGAGAAACGAAACCCTAGCTCCCTGAAAAGAAGTGTTGGTTCTAGTGATAGGAGGACAGAGAGAGACGATTTCACCAGAAGGGAAGGAGGAGAAGAGAATAACGAACAATCAGAGGGGTTATTTGGAGATAACGAGACTGCTTCGGAGGCTGAAAGGTTAACCTTATTTGAATTTTAAATTTCCAATGAATACTCCGATTTTGAATTTTGTATGCGGCGGCATGTCTATACAAATATAGCTCAAATTTTCGATTATAGGATTCCCATTCTGATTTATGTTCAAAAATTGTTCCCAACACTTTTTCTATAATTTAGTGTTCGAGCAATTACAGATGTTTTGATTTAGATGCAAAAGGAAACTGTTGAAGGTTTTCTTTCTGGTTATTAATTTGGCATTTTTCTTGAAGTAATTTTGTAAAATACCACAGAGCTTCCCTTTCTACCCAGAATGCCATCCTTTACTAAATTTAGAAAATAATCCACTGGATTCCCTGTGGGGCTTCAATGTCTGGTGATTCCTGTAATCCCTTTTGTATTTTTTTTCCAGTATTTCTCCAATAACCCTGATTTGTTTTGCATTTTGAATTGCTTCTATTAGTTTTTACTGGGGAAAAAAATTTCAATTTGTCCTGACAGGAGTGCTTTGGTTTTATGTTAAATATATAATTTATAAGGGTCTATATGCCAAATTTAGCAGAACCTGAATTCAATGCGGCATTCTTCATTTTTTTTTTTACTTTTGTATCTGTATGTTGGCCGTTCCTCAGTTCCATCATCTGTCATCTTTTGTCACTCATAAAAAAACCCAAAGTTGTTGTATTTTTCAGAAATTTGCAATATTCTCCAACAAATCTCTAAATTCTCTCTATTTCCTATTTGTAAGAGTGTCCCACTTGTCAGAAAAATAACCAAATTATCTATTATAAAGGGTCAATAATTTATTGACAGCGGCTTAACTTGAGAACTTTGACGATACTTTCTCAAATCAAATAAAAAAAATAGAAATAGATTAAACGGTATAGACATGTTGTTAGCTTTATAGATTGTTTGTGTATCAATTTTCACGTAATTTGGGTTATATTTGATATTTCAATCAAATGTCACTAAGTATGAACCATTGCAAATTTCAAGTCATTTTATTAAAAAAAAAATCATGGAACTTCATTTTTTTTATTTGTATGATGTGCTTAAAGTATATACTACATTCCAACTGTTAGGTTTGAAAATAATAAGTTTTTGTATAGTTGTCAAAAATATTATATTAATCTGCTTGTCAATGGATCCCAATGAGGGGCAGATTTGCTGCATTGCAATTGGGGACCATTAACCCCCATTTCATTTACTTTTTGAGTATAGAAGTGACCTCAATGGCAGGAGTTAAAAAAACATTCATACTTCATGAGTAAAACCGCAACTGAACTCAAATGAGCTATCGTACTGCATACTTTGTTAATTTATCAAATAAAAGCTTTTGAAAGGTCTCAAGTTCTACAATTTACTAGTATATTCTGCATGCTACAAAAATATATATATATATATATATACTTTTGAGTGGCATTGATGGATTATGTCAAGTAGTAAAATTGTAGTGACTTGTGTTTCTAATTCCGACAAGAATGAAGAGAACCAGGATACCTCCAATTATTTTCATAATTACAGTGCCACTCATAGATACTAAAATGTCCGCACGATCACTTTTGGAATTAATTGCTATATGTATTCTCGGAAGACTTGTCTAGCCTACTGATCATTCTATCTTTGGTCATTACTGTTTTCATTATTTAATGTTCTGTTTCCGACTTTTATATGTCGTGAAAATTTATTTTGTTTCAACTGTATGCTGTAGTTTCCAAACAAAGTTACGTATATTGCAGGGAAGCCAGGGAGAGCACACCTTGCAACCTGATAAGAGACCCCAATAAATTATCTACTCCTAGTTCTTCAAACAGAAATTCTTTGCAGTCAACAACACATCAGACTGATGCACCCGCCTGTCAGAGAGTCATCCCTTCTGAAAGAGATATCAACGATCTATTTGGGAAGCCTGAGGAGCTTCAACAAAAGAACTTCACTGAGAAGTAATCAGTACATGTTATATACTTATATATACCTCTTATTGCAATGATGAATTTGATAGAAATTCCAGAAGTTCATGCAGTATGTTTCAGTATGAATATTATAAAACATGCAAGTTGTGCAGACACCAAAAAGATAAATAAGTAGTTTAGGTACAATAATTTATTTTATTTTTTCAACTGGTTATAGGTACAACTTTGATCCGGTGACAGAGCAACCATTGCCAGGCCGCTATGAATGGGAGAAATTGGACCCTCCAAAATAAGCAAGGGCTAGTATAAAAAAAAATGTTACCTTTGAATATTAACATCTCTGTCACTTGTTTTCATCTGAGGATGGAGATTTAGTTGGAGTGTGGTGGTGGTGTGTGTGCCACCCCTCCGCTAACCTGTATCTTGACAAATTTAGTTTAGTTCGTTACATAAGACTAGTCTCTCTCCGCTAACATAATTTATCACTTGATGATCTAACCTTGGTTGTGTATCTTCTGTCCAAAGTTTCTACCAAAGACTTCATTTTTAATAAATTAATAAAATGAACCTCTTTTTTGTTTAATCTAGTAATAATCCTTTAACCCATGAAACTGTCTCAGATTTTGCTAGCATTGAAGTAGCAATTGTTTATTTCTGGAATGCAACTCCTTTTCCTTTTGGATATATTTGGACATATACACTGTATGCATGCAGGGGTGGATTTAAAGCCAATCAAAGGGTGGCTAAGTCGTCATTATGATTTTAAAATTTTAGTTATATGTACCAAAATTTAATTGAATTTTATTTTTTTAAAACATTTTATTATAGTCTAATGGTTAGATCTTACTGTGATGGTGGAGAACTTGAGTTCAATTTCCACCAACTACAATTTATGTATTTTTAAGTTTTAGCTTCCTCCGTAAGATTTTCTAGTTCCGGTGCTGACTGTATGGACAATCCCATTGGTCAATCAAGTTGTCTCAGCTCTAGGATGAATTTTTTTTTTTGCCATTAACAGAAACGTGACTAATTTTGGTCGCTTGACAGTTAGTTTAATTGAGTGCAACCCTTAATCTAATAATTAAGATCTGGTTTTGGAATTGTCCGAGTTCTGAACCAATTTTGAGCATGTGTTTCTGAGTCATGCACACACTTTGTTGTATCGAGATCCGAAGGTTTCGTTACAACACGTTTTTTATATTGCACGAGTTGTCAGAATTTTGATTTGTATTACTGTTTCTTTTTTTTATAATATGCCGCTTTAGTATTAATATTTCAAAATTTACGATTTCAATTACAACTCCGAATCATTAGTTTTGTTCTTTTTGATATGGTACCATAGTGTTGACAATTTAAAATTTGTATGTGCATGATGATGTAAAAGAAGACAAACTGTATAGATTTTGCACTTACAAAATGATAATTATAAGAAAATAATGCGGAGACTAGTTGCACATAAAATGGTAGGAAAATCCTTTCAAAAAAGATATTCTGATTCTAATACTTGGATAATATTTATTGCAAAAGTTTTATTTGCAAATAACATGCGCCACTCTCTCTTCGGCTACCATGAAGAAGAATTTTTTTTTTTTTATAAACCATAAATAGAAAAATTAATTTTAGAGAATTAGTATAATTGATTCGGTTTTTACAAAAATGATAAAAAATGAGTTGCCAACTCGTTCTGGACATTTTTTTTCCTCCCAGAACAAGTTGGCAACTCGTTATTGATTTTTTTTAGTTTTTACGGAAAAAAATTGTGTGAAAAGCTGTGCAACTGATAGTGTAAATATTTGCATGTTCTAGAAAACAGCAAAGAATTTCTCCGATCTATTCTACCCCACTCTAGATGGTCTAGGAAAGTGTGGGATAATTACTAGAACTAGAATTGCACTTGAACCAGCTCCTAAGATGGTAACTTGATCAGGAAGTATCTTCGTTGTTCTGGAATAGTAAGCCTTTCGTATCTTAATGAGTGTATTGAATTTAGCCAGGTCTATTAGACCAGGATCCACTTTTTCTGTTTTTTTAGTCCGGAACGAGTTGACAACTTGTTCTCCAATTTTTTTTTTTTGTAGAGTTTGCTTATAAATTATTTTCTAGTCGAGTTAACGCGGGACTTGAAAAACAAAAATATAAAATATCAAAACATAATAAAACATGAATAACATGAGACATTTGAACCCTCTTATTAATTTATACATATTGATAATTACTATATGTGTATTTATATATAATTAAAATGTTCAGAACGATTTGGCAATTCTTTTTTTTTTTTTTTTTAAAAACCGAATTAATTATACTGATTTTCTAAAATTAATTTTTCTATTTATAGTTTATAAAAAAAATCGAAGAAGAATATATCTGCTAGCTCTTCTTACTCGTTATGACGTGGCAACATGGCGTGTTGGACACGCGGCACATTTAAGCGATTGTATATTCGTATCGTCCGTCTTATTAATTTCTGTTCCTTGTATTAGCGTATCCAATGCTAAGTGGTCAGGGCATCCAATGATTAGATCGGCCGAAAAGCCCGCAAATTATTACGGGCCGTCGTTCGGCTCAGTATTTGGGTCAATTCAGGCCTCTAAGACGAATAATATCCAGCGCCATTTTGGGCCTACAGTTTATCAGCATCATAGCGCCACTGTAGAAAATACAGATAAAAATAAAGATATTAACGGTGTTGTGTTGTTTTGAGCTTTATGTATATGAGTCGTCGTATATTTTTTTTATTTTGATTTTATTGTTCTTGTGATGCATGATGTTAAAATAATATTGTCAATATTTCTATCTAGAGAAAATAGAGGTCCATTTTTGAACTAATGAACGCCTTTTTTGCCCGTCAATTGAAGCTCCTTTTTTTTTTTTTTTCTCATATCAAGACAAGACATATATAAACCTGAAAAACTATACAAAAAGTAACTATGGTTTGAACAAAGTTAAAATCGAACGAGTTCTATTTATATAAAATAAGAGAAGTTTTACTATATTGGGATAAATAAGTGTCAAACTAGATCAGCTAATTACAAAGTACGTGTACACATGGACGGAATTAAAAAATTGAAATTGAAAGACTAATTTGAGAGGCTCTGTGATGTTATATATATAGAGAGAGAGTAGAACTAGGGTGCTCCTGAGTTCACCAAATCTCTTGTGAACTTGATTCTAAAATATATCGAATCGACTTTAAACGATGAATCCAAACCGCTAAAACCCTTCTACCTAATGAGTGATGCGTCTACATGTGAAAATTTTAAAGTTTCGAATTAATTTAATATAGAGTTAAGTGGTCAAAAGTTTAAGGTTTATAAATTAATTTTAATGCATTTATTTTTTTGGACTCCTTTGACCACTTGACTCTGTATTAAATTAATTCGAAACTTTAAAATTTTCACATGTAGACGCATCAATCATTAGGTAGAAGGATTTCAACGGTTTGGATTCATCGTTTAAAGTCGATTCGATATATTTTAGAGTCAAGTTCACAAGAGGTTGGGTGAACTTAAGAGCACCCTAGTTCTACTCATATATATATATATATATATATATATATTTTGTAAACTTGGTAGTCACTACCAAGCAATTTCAAAAAAAAGAAAAATAAATTGAAAGACTAAATAAGTTATAACAATATAATTTTATTTTATGAGAAGAGCTAAAAAGTATTTACAATTGCAATAATTATAAATATATAGGACAACATTACAAATTTGTGAACAATTAAGAATATGTAACGATTAAAAATTAAGCAATAATTGTTTACTCTGATTTTGTTGAAACGAGTTGTTAGCCTCCCACTGGAAATTACCACTGTAAAGTTTTTGAGGAGTTTTGAGATTTACATATCACGAATCTTAAAGTAGTACGAAACTTCTCGAATATTCATTGGAAAATTCCCTATAAAACAGGTTTGTGAACGCATGCATTATGTTGTCAAAATTTCAAAACAAGAATTTTTAATTGTTGACGAACTTTTTAAAAATCGAGATATACAAAAAAATCATTCCTACCAAATTTTACATAATTAGCTTATATATTAATGATGAGTGATTGACAAAAAATTTTAAAAAAATGACAAAAAAAAATTCCTACCTAATTTTTCTTAATTAGCTTATATCATGATGGCAAATTTGGTCATTTACAACTTTTTATTTTCTCATTAAGACATTAAAATTGTTTATCTCCTAATTCAATCTACACAATTTTTAGAGGGAATTTCATGTGCACCCCTCAAAAACTTCAAAATTACATATTCACCCTCTAAACTTCAAAATTACAAAATTACGTATTCCCTCCTCTGAACTTCTAACTTGGCAGTAAGTCACCTAGCTGGATCGCTCCAGCATTATTTTTTTGTTATTAAATGAACCGTATTAATTAATTAATGCCATGAAAATTAATTAATCTACTATCCGTTAATTGTCCTTTGTCACCCATGATCTTAATATACATAATTTATGTCTTCCATTAAATGAACAACTAATCTTATGAAACCGTATTAATTAATGCCATGAAAATTAATTCATCTACTAACCGCCGTCCTTTGTCAACAGTAATCTTTAATGAATGATGGAATCTTATGAATATCAATTGGAAAATAAATTTATGTAACTAAAACCAAAACTTTCAAATTTTATTTATAAATATTATTCCTATGAGGAGGGATCAAGTTACAACAATTTTGAGTTATTACAAAGTTACAACAACGGTTATTTTCATTTTCAAAGTTCAAATTGTCGATCCAAACAGTTCAACATGATTATCTAAATAAAATATGCTTCCAGATCAAATTTTACATTTTTTTTAATTTTTTTACTATTTATTAAGATGGGTACAAAAACTAGTCAAATTCAGACTATTGAATTTTTTACCCAACTTAATAAATAGTAAAAAAATTCAAAAAAATGTAAAATTTGATCTGGAAGCATATTTTATTTAGATAATCATGTTGAACGATTTGGACTTTAAAAATCAAAATATCCGTTGTTGTAACTTGATCCCTCCTCCTCCTCATATATATATATATATATATAGATAAGCTATTATACATTGCATTGTATTGACCCCTCTGTGCATTACAATCTAAACTGTTGATTTCGCTTCAGGATCTGTACTGATTTGATGAGATCAATTCAAAAAAAATTCGGAACTGGATGTCTCCAGTTCTCTTTCTCTCCCGTCTCCCCAAACCCAAATTCAACACTAATTGCTGATACTTTTTAAAAAGAAAAGAAACCCTAAGCCGGCTACACCGTCCAGTGACCGTAACTTCGTTTATGTGCTGATCCTCCGCAGGCGATCATCATGCGCTCATCTCTCTCCTTCTCTAGCGCTTTTCCTTTATTTGTTTCCAGACGGGTTTGATTTTGCGTTTTTATCTTTGCTTTTGCTTTTTAAGTTTACTTGATGATTTTGGAGACGTAATTTCATATGATTATCCAGTGGTGCGCTTTTTCAGTTTTTTTTTGCTTTTGTTGTTCATTGTTTGAACTTAGAAATGTGATAAAGCTCATTTACCTAAAATATTAAAGTAATATGAATAATACTATAATCATTTTGAATTTTTTTTGCTGAGGCTTAAGTTAATTATCTATCATAAGAAAATAAAAATATCCCACAAGTAATTCATTAAAAAAAATCCATTGACGCTAGCTAGGTGCTTATGCAAGAATTAATAAACTGAACTTATTTAGGACAAGGGAAGTATTCTATCAAATCTTGTTGCTCATATTATTATTTTATACATTTTTTACAAGTTAAAAATAAAAATTATCTTACATCTGTTGCTAACCATATTTTTCTTTTGTAAACAAGTTAGAAGTCACAAGACTCCAAGGGTAAGGAAATGACATATGAAGGAGATGAAGATGAAGGTGAAGAAAACAGTGAAAATGAATATGAAAAAAAGAGTGAAGATGAAGAAAATGAGCACATTGATTTATGAATTGTTGTTTAAATTAGTGAACTTATTGTTTATGGATATTTCAAATTAGAGTACAACAAGCAATGACACAAAAGAGTGAAAGTGAAGAAGATGAGCTTCATTTGCTACTGTGCTTGCAGTTTTTTGTTTGGTTTTGTATATTTAAGTACTTTTTTTATACTTGTGTGCATCTCACTCAGGGTTTCTTGACAAGTTACTGTAAAATATTTGCTTGCACAAGGAGCAATTGATCATTCAAAACTGGCTTTCTTAAAGTGTTTCATTTTGGTTCTGGTAGTTTTGATTTAATATATTAGGATCATGGAGCCTTGCTAATCAATTTTCCAAATATGCAATGTTCAGTTGATATTTGGACTAGGTTATTGATCATGTTAATTTATTTCTCCTGTGTCAAAAAGCTTGTCTGGAAGCATAATTATTTGCTTCCATCTTGTATGTATTCAATTGACATATTTTTTTTTTATTGCTCTTGTTTAATAATTAGCTCATTGATCCAGATCTTTGGGCAAGTACATATGTTGTAATGATGGAATGATGGAATTTGTAAGAGAAATTTCAAAATCAAACTTTTGTAATAGATTAGATGACTTCCATATAATATCCTTATGAGTCAAAACATTAGTTCTACAAATTTTCATCGGTACAAAGTTTGCAGAAATGAAAACCGGTACAAGGGAAAACATAAAAATCTTGAAGAAGTGTAAAACTCCAAACATAACAGCTGAGAGAATTAAAGCTTCAAGCAGCTGTTCTGACTGTACCCATACCAGTCCGGTAAGTTGTGTTCTCACTGTACTCGTACCAGTCCGGTATGATGTGTTGTGTCTCAGTGCATCCTCCCTGCAAAAATATTTATGGTGCCATCATAATTATCAGAGAACTAGCATAATTTATTCATTAAAAACGAATATTTCTAAAGTTGCACCATAATTAAACCTTATGCAAATTAAGGAAGCCTACAGGACCTTAATTAACTTACCAACAAATGTCTGTTTATGTGGATTATTCATTCCTTTTGTATTTTTTACTTGATTCCTCAAAAAAGTTTAGCCAAGTAAATCATTAGTAGAAGCTTATGATACGAAACAGTTTTAAGTTACCCTTTTGGACCTGTATTGTACCAGTATAGTACAAACCAAATCCTAAATACATATTGATTGTGTGGCAAATACAAATAAAAAAGCAAGTGCAATAACAAAATTCAACAACATGGCTATGTTTATACCACAAAGAAATGCTGGAAAAAGAATTAATCAGCCATTCAAAGAGGGAAATTTAAGTGCGAAATGTGACATATCGAGCAAATCAGTTATTGGTAAGTACAAAACTAAAACCATTTACTGATGCCTATTTCTTTGTAAGATTCTTATGCAAGAATTAGAAAAATATGACAACTCATGACAAAAAACTTAAATCAGATATTGACGGAAATGCATACTCAATAACTCTTTTCCCACTCTCTCCAATTTTTTCAAATATATTTATACAAAATATGAGATAATGATCGGTATTAAAGTAATTGAAAAGGAGAAATTAAGATTTTAAGCATACCTCAGAATTGGGCACGATTGATCGGATTTGGAATGGAGTCATGGAAGATAGCGCCCGACAAGTAGGCGTTGGTGTGGCAAAGCACGGTGAACTGTCACCTCTCGCCTAGGTCGCACGGTGCGCGAGAGAGAGCAGGCGGCCTGAGTCGCACGCCCCGCTGCCGCTGCCACCTCCTCTTGAAGCTCTCGCACTCTGTAAGTTGCTCGCGAAGAACCAAATTAGGTCGCAGCGGTGTGGAAAAGAGGGGGACGGCAGGGGGGACGGGGGTTGGGAGGTGTAGCCATCGGCAGCAGTCGCTTTAGGTTTTGTTTCTTATTTTCTTTCAGACAGGATAGGAAATGTTGAGAGAGAGAGAGACTGGAGATGTCCTGTTCCGAAATTTTTGAACTGATCTGATCACTGATGTGCACGTTTTTTGAAATGAATCGAACGGTTTAGATTATAATGCACAGAGGGGTAAATACATTGCAATGTATAATAGCCCATCTCTCTCTCTCTCTCTATATATATATATATATTTATATATTGTATTTAAATAAACATAACTTAAATCAAATTTGAACAAAAAAATTAAAAGCTTAACTTAAGTATAAATTAAATACTATAGTTACTAGTATTAAACAAATATGACACTTTGATGTAGTAATTAAAAGTTTTGATCCAAAACATTGTTGTTTCTAACGGCATCTGGGGGGGGGGGGGGTGAATAGGTAGTTTTAAAGACTTTTAGGTGTTTTTCGGTTTAACCCTCTAAATCAACAAATCATACAAACAACAAGCAAGTGCGTGCATATAAAGTAAATAGAGTAGAGTTTAGAGAAATTTGACACACGAGATGATAACGGAGTTCGGCGTAAAATGCTTATGTCTCTGGGGTAGAGCAACTTCATCGGCACTCCTTTCCTATTATCCAAAAAGAAATGATACAACTTGTGACACGTGAGCCTAACGAAGATGAGAAGTCACGGCCTAACTCGTGTACAAAGTTGAGCATAGAAGCTCGAGCTACAAAGTCCTACCAAGGTGATGGTCACATATCTATATTTACAGGTGAGCAGAAATGCTCGAGTCGATGACCCCTTAAATGTCCTACAGGCGGGAAAGTCACTCGACTATAGAAAGGGAGTACTAAAGTTGATCTCCACTCTATCAAACAAGAAGAAAACACTAACTAAATCCCTTGAGAAGATTAGTTAAGTGAATTTGAGATTATCAATGTAATATTGAAGTTTTAACTCTCTCAAAGAAGGAAGCTCTTAAGAACACATAAATTCTGTTTTTTGAAATTAGATACGGCTTTCTTGAAACTGGATAAAGGAGTATTCATCTGTTTATATAAAGAGCAGCAGATCTAGATATTTGAACTGTTCCGTTTGAACGGTGAATCTTCCATACTGAACGGATAATTCAAATGTATTGCAGCTTAAACTTGACCTTTGGACTTTACATTATCTGTTCAATATGTTTTGATCCATAAAAAACTGATAACGTATTTCTCCTAATTCTGTATTCTTCAATTAGCGTAGCGTACAGATAGAAAGGTATTTAAAATTCGTACAAACTTAAATTAAATAACTCCTGATCTGAATTCCATCTAATAACCCGTCTAGTTTGTGTTTGTTAAAATAAAGAGCCTTCGAACTCATAAATAGTCGAAAAACACAGCCGCTTTATTCTTTAAAGATTTTGCCAAAAGAAAAACGTACCTAAATTATTCTTTCTCAATATTTATCAAAGAATTTATAAAACGGAAATATTCTGTTACTTTAGGTGATACGAATTCTTCCGATCAGATCCAGATCCAAACAGAAATATTATGTTACCTTATGTGATGATTTGCTCTCTTTTAGCTTTGGAGGAGGTTTCCTATCAAATATCTCAAGAATATAACTTGTGAAGTTGTGACTTGTGAGTTCACACTTAAAAATAGTTAAAACAGTATTAACCTGTATTCGTATCTTCTGCATTAACTCAGAAGGGAATCTTTTGAGTTGATAAATATCAACCGTCCGATTTGTTTTAAGATTCGTGCAAACTAGATCCGCACTAATATTAAAAAGCCCCTATGTCATAGGCAGGAGTCAGATGGACTCCGTTTAAAATCAAACGGTTGAAATTCAGATTCTTTTTCGAGTTAATGCCGAGGATACGCGTTCGCACTTACAATATTTCGATCTTTGTGGGGGACACCGTACACGTGAAATTATGCGTTCGAAAAAAAAAAAAAAAGCGTTTGGAAAGATACATTCTCTATTCTCTGTTAATTCAAAGGAAGAGAAAAGGTACACTGTTCCGCCAGGCCTTTCACACGCCCCACTCCACTACAGTACTACTGCCTTCCTCTCCACTTCAAGCTTTTGATCGAAAGAGAGGGTTTTTTTGTGGTTTCTCGGAAACAAATGGAGGGGAGCGGTAGAGAGGAAGCAGGGAGTTCCTCTGCACCAAAAACAGCTCAATGCGAAAATGGAAACGATGCGATCGCATCTTGCTGCGCCGGCGAGGTAGAAGGGACAGAAGAGAGGAAAGATGGTAGCGATCAAGAGGAAATAGAGAGTGAGGATGAAGAGCATGAGTTCGTTCCAGGGCCTCTTCTCTCTCTTAAAGATGAATTGGAGAAAGACAAGGTTATATTTTAAAGTCTTTTTCTAATAATTTTGCTTATTAATGGTGTACTTGGTTTGATTTGTGACTTGGATTTTGTCACAAATTTGATCCATTTTCAAATAATAATTTTGAAGGAAAATGGTATACCAATTTAGGAATGCATGATTACTTAGTCCATACTTTTTTTTTTTTGAGTAAAGGTTGGAGGTCAGTCCATACTTAGTTTTGCGCTTACTATTCTGGCATTTCCTGACGTGCGCTGTTCTCTTTCTCTCTGTGTTTCCTTACTATTCTGGCTTTTGCACATAGGATGATGAGAGCTTGAGGAGGTGGAAAGAGAAACTGCTCGGTTGTGTTGAAGAGATTGTCGGTATTAATTTTTCTATGCCATTTATTTTTAAAAAATTCATCTTATTAATATATTGATTGATTTTTCCTTGAGAAGTCCTGTGAACTCCCACTTTGTTGATATCATCAATATCAGATATATTTAGTAAATGTAAACCTTTGAATTTTACAAAGTTTAGCATTAATTATTCCCTGAGATCACATATCCTGATATGAGCATCATAAATCATAATTAATGAATTTATACGAGAGCATTTGTGGAAGAAAATTTTTATGAACTCATATGTATTAAGAGTACATTTTTCCTATATAAGTATTTCTCCTTGTTTAAAAAAAAATTACAGATTTATTATTACAAAAATAAATTTGTAACAGTATAACACTTCCTACTTTGCCTATCATTGATCAAATACATAATTAAGCAGGGAACATGGAAACTGAAGTCATATTCCATTCAATTGGAATAATTTCTGGCGGGTGCACAGAAACTATAAACACCTTGCCAATCACAGAAAACCAAACTCGCGTGCTTTTTAGTCTGAAGGAAGGGTCACAATACCGCCTCAAACTGAAGTTCAGTGTGAAGCATAACCTTGTCTGTGGCTTGAATTATGTGAACACTGTGTGGAAGAAAGGCATTCGAGGTATTGTCAACTATTGATACTATAATAATGACCTCTGTGTCAATAATACGGGTTTTGGTACCAAGCAGCACAGAGCTTTATCTTGCATTTTCATCTTGGTTTCCACTTCACACATGTATGCTCCAATATAAATATATACGAGTGAGGCTGTGGTGCTATGCATAGCGCTTTTTGGTCCGTACTATGGATGTATATCTCCATTTTCAAAGCCCAAATAGTCGATCCCTTCCGCAGTTCCGCTCACCATGATCTCCATATGAAAATGTGCTTGGATGCCAAATTTTACATTTTTTAGAATTTTTGTACTATTTTTTTTAAATTGGTTGATCTAAAGATTCTAGACCATTCGGAAGTGGTGATTTTAACCTATCTACAAAAATAGTAAAAACATTCTAAAAAATGTAAATTTGGTCTCCAAGTACAATTTCATATGGAGATCATGATGAACGGTTGGAATCAACTATTTAGACTTTGAAAATGAAGATATGGATCCGTAGTACGGACCAAAGAGCTGTATGCATAGTACCCTAGCCTCATTCAATACAAAATATTAACTTTGATAGGCAGAACAGTAATAGAGCATTAGAATATCAGATTTGTGTACTGCCTGATTTCTTCAGAGTTTTGTCACCTTTTAGATTCTTTTGTATCATAACTTAAGGTTTAATGATGTGTCCTTTTTGTTGCAGTTGATCAAAGCCGGGGAATGCTGGGTACATTTGCTCCTCAGCGAGACCCATATGAGCACCTGTTGGAAGAAGAGACTACTCCTTCTGGCACACTTTCTCGTGGACTTTATACAGCTAAACTGAAGGTATACATTTCATATTAAATTTTGAAAAAATAATTCTAATTAAATTTGGAAAGCTAGATATACATTGAGCTGGGTTGGGTTCTGATTGGGTGAGATTGCAGTTCATTTTGGGTCAGATCATCTTGAATTGTTTGTTTATGTTTTTGGATATTGGATTTGGTCTCATTCAGCCGTGTTTTGGGTTCTATTTTTGGTTGCTTTGTTAAGTGTAAGTTGGGTAAGATCTTGATTGGGGGGGACTTTATGTTCGGTGGAGGATTTAGACTTTTTCAGCTCAAACTTCAATCAGAAATGATAGAGGTTTGGTTTCTACATTTGTTGCCATAATTGACCTTCTATTATTTTCCTTTTTACCATTCCTGAAGTGCAAGTACTCTTAAAATGTAGCAATTTCCAGCATGCCCTCAGGAATTTTAATTAACTCAATTTCCAGCATAATATTGTTAGTATTAATACTATTGTTATTGGTACCATTATTACTACTAGTATTAGTACTATTATTTTTATTTTTATTTTAATTACTATCTACACTACTTTTCAAAGTAAAAATGCATTCCCTTCGGGGGTGGTAAAAAAGGAAAGATGCATGTAAAATGATGCTCTGGTAGGGGAGAGAATACAAACACTATTGGATTCAGGCACTAATAGTTGATTCAAGCCTACAAATTTGAGCTGTGTGGAGTCGCAAGTTGGGCGGTTTCTGTTTTGTGAAGGGGGTTTGGTTCTATACAGTTAAACTTATTATTTATTGTTGTTATTCATTTTAACAGTTTGAAGATGATGATAACAGAAACCATCTTGAGCTGGACTATTGCTTTGAAATCAGGAAGACCTAAGAAACTGTCTTGTTACTAGGTACAAGCCAACTTGAGTGAAAATTAAAAAAGTGAAACTCATGTTGATATAATATATGGTGGAATTGTAATTGTTCTTATGCATAGTTGCCTATTATTCCAATGATATGGTATGAAAACTTGTTGCCCTTTGGTTGGTTAGGCTCCGTACATAATGCATTGATGTGTCGTACATAATGCATTGATGTGTCTTGGAAAATCGCATATTCTTAATTGTCTAATTAAATTGAATATTGATGTTCTGTTGTTCTCATTCGATTCTATTTTTCTGGAAAAGAAAAATCTTAATATTATGCTGCAACCTGATTTAATGCACATGCATTTTATTAAAAAGATTAATAATAGAACCATTGGATGTACAAACTATCCATTGGTGTAGCGCTCTATATTTATGGTACATGTATTCACAGTTTTTACATAATGAAAATCTGGTAGGAAGCAAACCAAAAAATCCCTCTGTAAGCCCATGTTTGTTAGGTTATTTAGTGATCAAATTGTGGAGAACGAAAAATATACAAATAATCTCCGATAATTGAGAAAATCTCTAATTCTAATTTAAACCAATTCCTTCAGCTTCCCCGGTCCAGATCATCCTAACATTTCTAAAGCAGCACTCTTTTTTGGTTGGTACGGAAACTCTTTGCTGACCTTTCTGCAAGGCCATTTACCACCTTTCACAAATGGTTCCAAGATACAAGAGCTTCTTCCCAAGCCTTTTTTGCTTTTCATATTATTTTCTTTTGGGCCATTTTGTCATCCTCTCCTCTTGGGCAAGTTGAACATTCTCTTCAAGAATCGGTTGGCTGCCTCCTCATCACGGTGACATAGCACACGTAAAAGTGTATTTGGATCTGACCGACTCCATCTCCCGGTGGTAGGTGGCATGGGCATGATTCTTTCATCTCCGATTGGACCGCTCCCATCCCATGCTATCCTTGTAAATTCTTCGATCAATTTCTCAACAGGCAGTGCCATCAATGCCACCATGGTTTCTGCTTTTCCTGCTTCATTCTCCACCATCTCCTCTGCCACCAACCCTTCACCACAAGTACAAAATGTCCTCCTCAAGTTTGCCAAGTCCTCTGCTATCATTGGATGATCAGCTTTTAAAAATGCACGGCTTGGTCCACCTGCTATCAGTACCAACAGAAAGGCATCAAAGGATGCCTTCATGACTTCCCGCACAGCAACTGGTTGTGCTCTGTCTGCAAGCACACTAACAAGAAAATTCAAGTTCTGCTTTAGTGCACGGAGGGCAGGGCGCAACCTTGCGTCTTTTACATTTCCTGCATAAAGAGAGTCATAGAACACATTGGCTGAGTCAAGAAATATGAGACGGTAAGCAGCAAGTTGAGCCACATGGTGAGTCGCGGATTGGATAGCAGCACGAGCTTGTTCGAAGTGGGTGGGGGCCACTGTGCGTCGCCGGTGGATGTGGTTTCGGGCAGGGGATGGGCTTGGATGATGGTGGTTGTAACCCCGTGAAGAGAAGAAAGACAAATTCTTGTCTATGTTGTGGAGATTAGAGAGGATGTAGTGAAGTGTGTTAAGCCGGACATAGAGGCGTTGGGTCCCCCGGCTCATTGTAGGGCGTGGGTGGTGTGTCTCGCCCCGTGCACGGGTTGATTTGCTTGCCACTAGACGTGGTCTACCAGGAGCTTGTTCAGCCATGTCTATGCCGGCCTGGCAAGATGGTTGCGCACATGGTTGTTGGCATGCAGCTTTCTTCCATAGTTGTAGTAGCTTCGAGTCCTGGTTGCACCTTGTTAGAGGCGGGAGTGTTGGGATATAGCTCTGCCTGTTGCCTGTTCATAATAAAATTATTTTTCTACACCATTAAAAGAGTTCTTATAATTATAAAAGTATCAAAAGTGCTATTTTCTGTTGCTCAAACTTATCTGTTTTATTATACAAATAATATGTTCAAAATCTGGTAAGTTGGCACTCTTATAAATATGATAACAGTTACACTCAATTCTAAATCCTCAAATTGAGAAATTTTTTTTTATGAACTAACAAGAATCCTTACCACAAGTTGCAACAAGAGAAGCGTACTCTTGAACAAGGTTATCGATGCCATCGGCGAGTTCTTGTAGCAACTCCTCTCTAGGCCCCGAGGCCTGAATCTCGAAGAACTCATCCACTGTCACTTTTGCCAATTTCATTAGATCAACTGCTGATTGTGCATGCGGTTCTGTCTTGGACCTTGGGTGCCAATTCTACATGATTAATTAAAGTACATTAGTAAATATTGTTGATTATATTATGGAAAGCTGTCGTACATAGATCTCAAAAAAAATTATCATCAATTTCATAATATTCTGTTAGTGTTGCTCTTCAATTATTATTTGGTGTCAGAATATAGTGACAACGGTTTAGTTTTATTTATGTTCTTACCTCAGTTTCTTTAGCCCGTTTGACACACTCCCTACCCATCCTGAGTCTGTCATCCATCCACCCCTTCATGAGGCCTACGATAAGCGACTGGACATCATATGGGACCATCTCATCCACTATCGGGTTTGCTCCATTTCCCAAGTTTGGCGAGTCCTCTAATGCCATTTGTTTCAGCAAAATCTCAAGTTTTCCAGCAGACTGGAGAACACGAACATACTCATTGGTTAACCCTGACATGCGGGCCACATACTGCCGAAGCACAGCACCAAAAGAACTGTGAAGAGTGACAGCTGCTGTTGCAACTGGAAATGGGTGGTATCTTCTTAGGACAGGGCTATAAGTTTCCTTTTCTAGTTTGGCTAGCTCCTCAGTCTTTTTGGCCAGTTGCATTAGTGAATCACAAGGGTCTTCCTCTACCTCCACCACCATGCTGTCTATGTTACCGTTGCCATTCTCATAAACCTATATATCATCAAAAGATAAATATGAGTTGGTATATTTTATACTGACTAGCATATGTCATTAATTTCAATACAAAATGCAAAAGATTACAACCTACATTATATATACCTTGTTGAAAGCATTCTTGACCGATGATCGAATGAAATGATCAACACGGTTTCCAGCTGCGGATCTTGAGTTTTCTTGTTCAATCGTTGTTGAAGTGGTAGTAGACCCAGAGCACCCGGGGGTAGATATATCCTCGCAAAGTATTCTTCCCGTAGAAATGGCCAGACATAATACATTCTCCATGATAACTGCAATGGATTTCTCAAACCACTCATGGTAATCTAAAAGCTTTTTCTCCGACCATGATTGGATGGAGGCCATGACGGCTGATAAGACCCTTACATAGCCTGGTTCTCTATGCATGCTTGCGGCATCCTTTGCCACCTCAAGAAGCATTCCTAATGTAGCTGTTAGAAGATCTGGCTCAATTTGTCCAGTGAGAACATATTGTTCAAATAGGATCCAAGTGAAGCACACATTGTGTATCATACCATTAATTCCCAGTGTTGTCCATGTTTTCTTCATTAACTCAAGTAATTCATCCACTTCATCTAAAACAATGGTTTCATCCCTTACATCAAAGACAGCGTGAAGAAGGGCGGTGTATATGTGCATGTTGAGAGGAAACCCATCTGCCCAATGTGCAATCTCGGAAGGCATTTTGCTCGAATTTCGTTCAGTTAGGATTCTGATGGATTCATTAAGGGTTCTCCAAGATTCAGATTTTTTATCAGTCATGTCGAGTGGTCTGATCTCAGCAGCGCGTATAACTTCACGGAGACGCTGTGCTGCTGGGTAATTCCTTTCTAATGGATAAAATGGATGTAAAACAAGACCAACCTCGAGAATTTTTAGCTGGCGAAGCTGCCATGCATTGTACTCGTGTATATTGTTGAAATCACTGGGCTTTAGATGCTTGAGGAGTTGAAATGGGATGACAATCAGCTCCGGTCGTCTAGCAAACTGTTTTTTTTTATATATATATGTAAAAATATTCAGAACATTAGTTAGCAAGTTGTTTCCAACTAATAGAAGTGTATACACTTATGTACATATTTATATTTTGGAAGAACATAAAGAAAAAAGAAAGAAAGAAAATTTCAGCACTGATATCATATTTAGGTTCTACAAATACCAATCTTTTTTTTAAACATCAAAGAGTAACTTGTTGAAATCCTAAACTTCTGTTGGTCTTCTGATCTATGTTAAAATCAGAAAACCTAATTGCTAAATGTATCTATATAATAACCTGAGGTTTGGCAGAAAGGAGACTTTGCATTTTGCGGAGGCGGCTGTCAATAATTTCATTCCCTCCTAGCTGCTGCTGCATTATCTCATTTGCCGGTTTCGGCTTCGGCTGCATTTTTTCTCGTTTCCCAGCTGCTGTTCCTGGTCTCCCTGGTGTTGATGCCACCTGAACTGCCCGTCTTGTCCTCAAACCTAAATTAGTTTTAATTTTGCTATTCACCAGTGACATCCCACCCCCACCCCCACCAAATCTTGGAGTAGCATTCCCCGCTATTTCAACCGAGATGTGTGATATATGCCTGACATGACCACCACCCGTAGCCCCCCTTGAAACAATGAAATATATTTCATATGCTGTTTCACGGAGGTCATTGCGATTAAGGCCATCGATGCGTCCGAACGGCAATTGGAGTTGGTCTACAGAGCTGGCGAATTCGCCAGACTGCTCCACCGCAAAGTCTCCACCGAACGAGGAGACTGAGGGGCGGCGGACCATCCTCTTGCCGTCCGTCAGGAGTCTAATGGTGGATGGTGGTGTTTGTGCAATGGATGATGAGTAGTTCCCAGTTTAGGCAATCTAATTATGGGTATATGCACCATGTGTACAAAAATTGAAAGTAAAGATGAGGAGAGATTAGAAAAACGTTCTTTGTTGTCGGACAGACTAGGCATAACTGGATTACAACTTGGGTTCTAGTTCTTTTGAGGTCATAGTCTATGCAAATTCCCATGTGAAAGCGTGTGGCCTACTCAATATACTTGCTGGATCTTTCAGAAAAAAATACTTAAAAAAAATTGCTTCTTTTTTTGTTTTTGTTTATTTTTTTTCAACAATCTTTTTTGTCGAGAGCTTTATAATTATATAATGCAATATATATATATATAAATCACACAGGACAAGTTTTTCAATTAGTATTAACTTCAAAGTTTTTATGATTATATAATGCATCAAGATTAAAATAATTACAACTAGGTATAATTTTGACGCACTTGTATTACATTTTTTTGTTTATGAGGGAATGGGCAGAGGGTCTCATCTCATGTTAAAATTCTTATAATTATACTAATTAAACTATCCGGGTCATTGCTTTGGTTTGCTATATAGTTTCGTCGCACGAATGGCTATATACAGAGTTGCATGCAATTTCTATACAAGGTAAGAGTCAAGATAACAAGTTGCTAACTTCAGTTATAGTTATAAATGACGATAACTATATTCAACTAATTAAAAAGACCATAGTCAAGAAATGTTCTCTATTTTGGTGGCCCTGATAGACGACGGTCCGGGGAAATTGCAAAGGGGCAGTTCTTGTCTTCTTTTAGAACTAGATTCCGGTAAGGTGTGATCCGGTTTACCGTCTACATCAAAGCCTACTATATACATAGCAAAGACCTCCAAAGTGAAATTTCCTTGTTTAACATCACCCGAGTGATGAAAAAAAAAATGTTTGTTTTTGTTCAAATGAGTAGAACTAGGGTACTCCTAAGTTCACAAAGTTCCTTTGTGAACTCAACTCTAAAACTTATCGGATTGACTTCAAACAACGAATCCAAACCATTGAAATTCTTCTACTTTACGAGTGATGCGTTTACATGTAAAATTTTTAAAATTTGAAATTAAATTTGTATAGAGTCAAGTGGTCAAAAGACTTCCAAAAAATTAAACATTAAAATTAATTTATAAACCTTCTAATTTTGACCACTTGACTTTATACTAAATAAATTCAAAATTTTAAAATTTTCATATGTAGACGCATCACTCGTAAGGTAGAAGGATTTCAACGGTTTAGATTTATTGTTTGAAATTAATCCGATAGATTTTAGAGTTGAGTTCACAAAAGAGCTTGTGAACTTAGGAGCACCCTAGTTCTACTCTGTTCAAATAGAGGGAAATTTAGAAACAATCATTTGATGAACCAGTGTTATTTTCATTCATAATTGTTTTCGTATCTATAGTCACAAATATTTGCAATCCAGTCGGTTCAGGTTATACCAGACATGAAAAAATATTTGCAATATTGGCATCTTTTGAGTTAGTGTTTGAATACTAAAATAAATAAAAAAACCGTCAACAACATCATCCTTGGTCAATCAATGTTTGGAACAACAATAATTTTTCTAATATAATGCATAAATTTATACTCTCACAATCTCACAGGCCAACAATTACTCAGAGATTTAAGTTACAAACACAACATTTAAAGCCAGATAGCTTTGCATTATATATATATCACACGAAGAAGAAAAAAGAATAAGAAAAGAATACAGCATATGGTCCTTCCACAATTTCCAAAAATACAAATCAAACTCTTTCATCATGCTATACTTATTCCTGGCGTTTTTCATGTGGGTTAATTACGCAAAATCCAAATCCATCTAAAGTATCAAACAAGAAATCTCTGTGCATTATTCTCTGCATATTTATGTACCTGATTACAAAATTCAAAAGTTAGGTGGTCACACTGGAAATGGGAAAAGTTCCATGGTTTCTATCATTATGCCTTCGGTCAGAAAAAGTTGCAGCACAACAGAATGCAAATTCGCAGCACAATCCTAGCCCTTGGGTTCAAAAGAAAATTCTTCTCATGGGGTTATAAAAGCAATTATGAGGCTACATGATGGAACAGCTGCAACAAGGGCCATACTCTTCCTCTTCTTCAGATTCACTTGAATCGCTGCACATAACAAGAAAAGGGACGTCAAAATTAGAGCAGACTGAAGTGGAAACACAGCTGCCATTAACAAATCCTCGCAGACACACAATTTTAGTTGATCTTTCCAGAAATATGTTTGTATAGTAGCGATAATTGCATTTATTTTACCCACCATTAATAGCAAACATAGCTATTGTAAATTTGCAGCTGTCAGGCGAGTCAACAGAAGAAAACAATATAAGAAGTGTGGAAATGACAGTCGTCAATTTTCTGAAATTATTTAGCATTCCACATTACAATCAGAAAGGACTACATAAGAAATGAATGAAAAAATGCTATGTTTAAATATTACATAAGACATGCTCTCTCGTAACATCAGAGAAATGTTACATAATGCATAATACATCAAAAATATAATATCTCAAAATTGTCAGAATACGAAGAATCAAGTAATTAAGAGGACAATAAATTTGAACTATTATTGATTGCTGTATTTACAAAGATTCCTTAAAATTGTCAGGCCATAACAAAATGGAGCTTTTCAATGGCTGCCATGGAAATTTGACTTTTTCCAATTATACCCTTACTATTTCTTTGTAAACACCTGATGTAGACTTCTGAATTATACAAAATCCAGCAATCACAAATTCTGCTCTGTTAGATGTTTCAAATATGCAACATCTAATTTTGCAGCTCCAATATCATGTAGCAGCAATTGAAACTCAATTTTTCACTCAACCCAAAGAAAAATACCAAAAGAAAAAATGAACCATGTACAGAAGTTCAACTATATAAATTTCAAGCTACCTATTATCAAATCAACAAAAGAAATGCAAAAATCAAATTTTCACAATCATAAATTAAATGTCATGTGATAGTGATTATAGAAATACTTTTTTTGTTGAAAAAAAATCATAGAAATATTCAACAAAATTAATTCAGCATTTTTTATTCTCACCATCAAATTATTACGACAAAAGCCAAAATAATGGGCTGGTTCATGCATTCAACAGGTCACATCAAACAAGTCCCTGGCATAGTTTGTAGTTTATTATCTGTAATATATTATTTTGGATAAGAGAAGCCGAAGGTGGGAAAATAAAGGAGTGAGATAATATTGGTAGTTACATAATGGAGGAGAAATAACAGCATATGTACATGCAATCTAAGAATAATTACCATGGACATAAACATCCCGACTCAAAAGGAATAGGATTGCCACATTTTGTGGGAATCGGATAGCTGCGGGATAATTTATTACTATGCCAATTCCCATTTAATCCTGCCAAACATGGCAATGCTACTATACAGTTGTGTACCTAGAAGTCATTTTAGGAAAGCATGAACCAAACTTCCAATGTGGTCCAGAAGTAACAAGGAATTCATAATTGAATAAAAGAAGTTTCAGGAAATTCCCCTTCAAACCCTCTCCTACATACATCACTTTAATTGGGAAAAAGAAGAAGAGTGTCTTATGAAGGAAATTATTTCTTTTTTCAAATAATGTATTTGCCTAAATTTATAACGTATTTAACAAATGAATATAGACAAATTTGTTACAGTTTATCTCAATTAGAAATTTTGCATCTTGAAATAGTTTATATGTCGCATATAGAGAGCTGAATTAATGGTACAACAAATTTGGTGTTGTACCTTTCCAAGGAGCATACTATGTTGGAAACTATTAAGGGTTAATATTCAGGTTACTTGTTCATGAAACCAGACACTATCAAAGTAATTTAAATAGACACTATCAAATTTGTGCACAGAACGGAAGTAAAAGTAATAAATGAACCTATTAATTAACTGATATACATTGGGTCAAAAGAAAGTTTACCTAGGCTGGAATTCCATTATTTCGACAAGATTGTTTCCATTTCTATCATTCCATTGCACTTTTCTCCTTGAATTTCTTTTCTCCCTCTCCCCTACGTCTTCCTGCAAAAGGGACACTGTTTCTCTCTCCTCCTCCTCCTCCACTTCATCCTTGCAATTCAATCCAATCGAATTATTGATTCCATTGCACTGATTAGCCTCTGCCGACACTTGATCCATTTCTCTACTATTGATTGCTATAAACTATAATCCTATACCTTACTTAAAATTAGAACCTTCTACCATGTCAATCCATGGTCCATTGTAGTTACCATGGTTTCGAAAAGAAAATATATCAACCGACAGCCCACGATCCGTTTGTTCACAGATTCTCCAAACCAACAGGTCGCGTTTTGGGTGGAACACTTCAATCAGAAGAGAAACAAACGGTTTGTTGCAACTAACTGGTTCTTCAGATTTGATTTTTGATCGATTATATTCTTCAAAGACAAAGGCAAAGGCGGATGTGATTAATGAGCGGAAGAAAGATTTGGGATAAGCGTTGAAGTATGTATGTTCGTAGAGTTAAAACAAAAGAGAAAGGAAGAAATGGATCTCTATTCTCTCCACCGGGTCAGAGGGTCCCGATGGTTAAAAGGTGGGTTTGGCTGGGCCCCGGGGTGCTTTCAACAACTAATTTTTTTTTCTTAGAACACTTCTAAATTTTCTGGACAAAAATAACCCCGCTACTGTATGCAGTCCTAGCCTCTGTACTGTAGTGTCTTTCTTAATTGTTTCGCCCGATGAAAACAGTAAAACTTTTAAAATTTTAAAGGTGTCTTTAGCTGTGAGAGAAAGAAATTGAACAGAGGGACTAGAGTTGCTGTTCGTGGGGAGTTTTTGAAGCTCAATTTAAACTTTTACTTGAACAGAATTTCTGTGCTTGAGCAAGAGATTGACAGAGAAGATATATTGTATCGTGTCGTAACTAAAATAATGAGACACGTTGTGACATGCACATTATTAGATACGGTTTAAATCTAAAATATATACGTGCCACATTTGGGGATGCATAATTGTCCCACCACAATGAAGAATTTTGCAAATATTTGCTCATTTTTCGATGATCTGTGAAGAATTTTGCTCCGATCAATCTTTGCTCATTTTTCGACGATCTGTGAAGAATTTTACAAATCTAATACTACGAATGTCTTTTACTTAATTTTTTCTTTTAAATAAACTCCATAATGAAGTGTGTTTGAGTTATATTCACATTATTGTTTTTTTTTTTTCTTAATATGCTATTTATTTAATATGATATACTAAGTTTAAATACTTGCATGTAATAGCACCAGCTGTAAATATAGTAGTGAACTTCTAAAAAGTGGTTTTAATTAAAGTCGCTGGTTGACAAATGTAATAAAAAAATTGAGTCTGAGAGCTGTTATCATGTCTCATATAAAAAAAACCATATTATATATTGTACAAAATTTAGCAACGAACATTTTCAACTTAAACTTGTTTCCTTCAACTTGTTTTAATTATGGAGCAGCTTTGACTCAGTCAAGATTGAACAATTATTTAGCAAATTGGCACTCTAAGGTTAAATCTGGAACCAAATTAAACAAAAAGTTAAAATGAAAAGTCAACGAAAAGAAAATTCCAAAACTAGGATAGTGAGCAGTCCGGACGTCGTACCATGATTGATTGGTGAACTTAATTATTAAGAGTTGCGTAACATTTCATACACTATATTTAATCTTGGGTTAATTTGGTAATTTGGTCATTCATGATGAGTTAAATTAATGTATTAATTAATTCCCTCTTGTTAAACCGATCCGCTAAACTCAAGTTGAATTCATCAAACAGAGAATTCATTTAATTTGGAAGAGAAGAGTTCAGAGTTTCAGACTTAAGATACTATGGAACCACTCTCTCTCTCTCTCTGGATCTATCTTGTAAACAGTTTAAAAATAATATATAATCTTTTTAAGAGCATACATGAAATTCTTCCATTTAAAGATAATTAACATGAATTTTGAGTATATGATATATATATATGGGAAGGGTTCAAATACACCATGGTTTTGTGCTCCAATTATGCTCCACGTCTTTGTCTCCGTTTTTAAAATTTGAACAGTCAATCCGAACCGCTCAAAATAATTATTCGAAATGCAAAATTTGGTCTCCAAGCTAAAAAAATTGTTTACTATTATTTTACGTTAATTCTGGATGGTTCAGAGATTTTCCCCTTATTATTAACAACCTCATGTAATGTAATTTGATCGACAGTATATAACCAAACCAAAAAAAAAATATGAATTGCTCTTGGGAATATATTCCAGAATAAGTTGAAATAACTCGCCACGAGCCATAAACTGCCAGATTAGACAAAAAAAAAAACTCTGGAATCAAATATAATTAGCAGTACAAATTATAACTAATTGCTGGGCCAAAGTGAATAACAGCTAGTTAAATAAGATATAATGGGCCCGACAAGAGTAAATTGCTTAGCCATTGGCCCATCAGCAACTGGTAATTAGGTAATTGAGCTTCTTTTGCACCCCACAAGAGCCTAGTAAAATTTATAATCTCACAAGAGGCATACATAGTAGAGCAAAATTCTTTTCTTCAAAAATAATAATAATAATAAGAATAAACAAACTAAGAAAGTTTAATTAACGTGGGTTCAATTAAACAGAACTGTCCATCAGAAACAATGAAAGAAAACACCACTTAATTACATTCTAACATCTTTCAAAGACATTTTAAAATTGATATCCCTAAAGAATAAAGAACAAGCATATAGGTAGTTTATCTTGTTTTGTTCAACTGATGCTGTTGGTGTCACATTTATTTCAGTTTTGAAATACACAGAGCATATGATGGGAGTTTTTTTGCTACATTTATTTTCCCTTGAGAAACTTAAAAGTGCATAAAAATATGCACCTTTTCATCATTTTTTTATACATATAAGAAAACATAAATGGACTTTCTTGATCTTCCAAGTAGAAAAGAAAGGAAACTTAAAAAGAGTTGTAGAAATTAAAATAACTTGTGCAGTTTATAGAAAGACAATGATGTAAAACAATTGCAGTACCCGACAGATAGAAGCATCTTTTCGTCCTTTATCAAATGGATAGGTCCAGTTGCATCGCTATTTCCACTATTTACAGGGAAGAGATACCACCTGTACAAAACAGTAAATTAATAAACTCAATTTTTCTTCTCTACCAATAGTCAACTGTAGCCATAGCATATCCACAGCTCAGTCCATCCTTTATCAGGTATTAGTTATAATTATTTTCGGGCACTTAAAACACAATGAAATTGACAAATGCAATGGTGTCAAAAGAAATTATGAAAAGAGAAAAAAATGTCACTCTTCATTGAGAGCCTGCTCCAATACATCATCTTCAAACCATTTCTCAAGTTGGTCACTTGCCTTTAGAAAGGTTTATAAATTAAATATATAAACAATATGATTTTCAAATTAACAGTTTTTACAGTAATTTATTCAAATTAACAAAATATAAAAATAAAAGAATTTGTCATATCAAGGTTCTTGGAGCATACCTTGTCAGAGAGCCAGCTGCTTAAGGGTCTCCCTTCAAGTTTTGTGCTGGAAAACAAAACAAAAGGATTTTCTTTGACCATTTATTAGACGAAACCTAAAAGAAGTTTTGTGCTGGAAAACAAAACAAAAGGATTTTCTTTGACCATTTATTAGACGAAACCTAAAAGAAGTCGGTGACTCAAAATCTACATTAAAGGTCCATACAGGTATCTCCTGATCAGGCACTGGGCATTTAATAAAGCAGCTTGTTTGGCGCCAAAAGACATACTACATGAGTTATAATGGATGTATTATGAGTTTATGACCATTTAATACATGTATTTAAGAAAATGCATGTAACAAATATCAAAGTCTTTGACAAATTCATAATGTAAACCCTTCTGAACTATACAATCCAGATTAAGATTGGTTAATACTGAAACCTGGACCAAAGTAAGGATTTATTAAATTTAAGAAATTGGAGATTCATACCTTAACAAAGTACAACGAGAAGTACAATTGATTCAATAGAGCTGCTTCTTTCCAAGAGTGCCAATGATCTACCCCACTCAACTCGAGTTGCACGGTTAGAGAGAAAACGAGGAGAAAGGAGCAGGGTGTGAGAGAAAATGTCAAAAATGAATTTCTCCTGTACAAGGTGGGTTTATCAAGAGGCTATTCTGCTACTCCATTCTAAATTTCAGCTGGCAAACAGCACCAAATATTAGAGACAAGGATGGATACAATTCTACTTTAGGTTATTTTTGGTGTATCATGCAATATGAGAAGATAAGTTATGAGTACTGATAGAAAGGGCCCATCTGTTGAACTAACAAGGCAATCTCCAAAAACTTCCTTAAATTAACCAATTACCAATTCACAAACCAAATGTCTTGCATAGAATTCAAGACTGGTGCTGATCACAACAAAAATAACAAGAGAAAAATAAAATCATACATTAGTGAACTAAACTTTTGAACTAATACTATTTTCTTTTAGCATACATCAGCACACACATTGTCCCACAAAAGTAGAGTACGGCTAAGCATTTTCACCATAATCAACACGTATAACAATTTAAATTATTAATAACTATTGGTTTTCATCTACATATTTTCTTCCATCTCTCATCTCAGAGATAAGTTTCTTCATTTCATCCGGACTCTCACGATTACTTAAAGCATTTAAAAGTATGTCAAAGGGACATTATTAGGTTTAAGGCCTTGCTTCATCATCTTCTCAGTCAAATGTAGAGCCTCACTGATTCTGTCAGTTTTACAATAGCCGTTGATTAAGGTATTATAACTGTGTTGGTCTGGCTTAATGCCTCTTAAATCCATACTTTCTAATAACTTTGCTGCTTCATCGAGGTGGCCTTCTAGCACATAACCCTGCAGCAGTGCTGTGTTAATCATTGCTTGCACAAGGAATCTATTAATGCACTGAAAGTCACTACATCAGATGAAATGCCTTGACTTACCATATCACAAAATACATCAATGGCAGTATGGCACGTTTCCACTCACCGACAGCAGAAATCCTGTGGATTATAGAACTGTATGTGACAACATCTGGCATCACCCCTCTATCTTTCATCTCCTGAAGAAGCTCTAAAGCACGCAAGAAGGCCCCCTCTTTGCAACAACCATCTATTAAGGTAGTATAGTGTATGTGAACTCATCTGCTACAAGCCCAGAGCCGACCAACTTGTCGTATATTTCAAAAGCCATGTTAATATCTCCAAGTCCACAAAATCCAAGAATGAGACCATTGTAGGTATAGACACTAGGAGCAACTCCTTTCGCAACCATTTCATCAAACATCCTCAGAGCACAATGCATGTTGCCCTGGCTACACAAACTATAAATGATAATATTGTACGTTATCACATCAGGTACAATGCCTTTAGCAACCATTTCATCAAACACCCTCAAAGCACTATGGGTGTCCCCCCCTGGCTGCAGAGACCATGAATAAGACTGTTGTAGGTATGCAAATTGGGAACAAGTCCACAAGCAGGCATTTCATCGAACACCTTCCGTGCTGTAATAAGATCACCATTTTTGCACAGGCTATCAATGAGAGTGCTACAATTGATCACGTCCGACCTCACTCCTTCAACAGCCATTTCTTTAAACATCTCTACAGCCATGCTGATCTCACCCTTTTTGCAAAAGCCATGGATAAGAATGCTATAAGTAATAACGTTAGGCTTGCAACTACCCTCTTCTCTTGCCATCTGATGACACAGCTCAAGCCCAAGTCTGGTGTCACCAGTGCTGCAGAGACCTTCAATAAGGGTACTGTAAACGATCAAATTAGGAGTGCATCCCATGAGAGGCATTTTAACAAACACCTTAACTGCAAGCCCAATCTGCTTCAATACACAGTCTCTCAAGGATGATGGTATCAACACCACATCCTTCTCTCAAGGACTGACCAAGTACACAGAATCCGAGATCTGGTCGACCCATACGACGGCAGCAATCTATGACGAGGCCGAAGGTACGGATGGTGGGAGAGATGCCTTTTATCTCTGGTACACTTCAAGAGATTAAAGAGGTTGATTAGCGGCTGGAGTGTTTTGTTTTAGAAATTGAGACAAGAAGTTTGTTGATGGAAACAATGGATGGCGGCTGGTGATTTTGCGGCGAGAGGAGGCGATCAAAGAGAGACACGGCCTCGAGCAGCTGAAGGCTCTCTCCAGCCTCCAAGTGACAAGCAAAAGGTTTGCGGAATCATATCCTCTGCGGAGTTTTTACCTGCGGAGCTGTGCCGTTCTTTTAATCTGATCCGTTCTAATCTGATCCGTTCGTTTTGATCGGACAGACAAAATAAGATTATAGCACGAATCTCAAAGTAAAATTAATACTGCCCCTCCATCATCTCGAGCACTCACCGGCTGATATTAAATCTCGGCCGTCCGATCAACTCCGCATAGGTCCGCAGAGGATACTGGTCCAAAGGTTTGCCTGTCTTGGCCATGGATAAATAAGATGATGATTTGGTGTTCAATCTTCTTTGCAGGAGTAGAGAAGAGATTCTCGCTCAACAACAAATAACTAAATAAGGAAGTAGATGGAGGATGGTAGTTCGGATCTTAGATCCGAAAAAATTCCAAACCGCATTTGGGGATGAGATTATTTTGGGTCTAGTTTAGTATATCGTGTTGTCCTTGCTTGCAATGGTTTTTTTTTTTTTTTGACAGTGAACACTGTCAATTTCATTGATAGAAAAAATTTATTTACAAAGTATTCCTAATCACTACATCTATCTAGTATTGGACTATTGGTACATGTAATTACAACTTACTACTTAGTAATTAAATAAACAACTAATTAATGATGAGGCTGTCCCTCTCTTCGCATTCCTAGCACTCGGTACTATGTAAACGCCTCGTGTGCGGCCTGAGCCGTCAGATTCTCATTCTGAAGCAGTTTTGTGTAAAGGTCCTGTTCAGCAGTCTATCACTTTATTGGGCTGGGAAATGAATTGGAAAAAACATAATTTTTGAACTAATTTTCACTGTTCATGTGAAAAAAAAAATTCAGACTGAGTAAATTTTTTTTTTCCCACGTGAACAGTGAAATCGGAGAATGTTGTCAAACAGGACCTAAATGTTCCAACAGGCTGCTGCCCAAAGCAATGAGGTTGGAATATATATTGTGTCGTGTCATTGCAGTGGGATTATTTTATGTGTTAATTTTGTTCTCGCGTTAATTTATTGCAATCCATCAAGTTTAGAAAGAATGTTCACGATTAAAAATCATAATTAGTTTAGAATTAGATTGATATTCAGATTTTAGACATTCAGCTAATACATGATGAAATTAAAAATGAATAAAATCGTTTGTTGTGTTGCTACTCGAATATATAGTTTAAATATTGAATGCAAGAGATAGTATAAAATAGTGAAATTTTGAGTTAGTAAAGAATAGTGTTAACTTTAGTGGTAAAAAAATAGTGTTAACTCAAGACCATTGGGGTTAGTAAAATAGTTATTTGAAATATATATTCGGAATAGTATATGGAGAGATGAATAAAATAATGATTCTCAACTTAAAATTATTAAATATTATTATAACTTGGTATAGAAACATCGTTAGTTTTGAAGAGAGAAAAGGCAATTGAGATAAATCATTGCGCGTCTTATTTTTTTTTTATTAATATCACTAAACGTTGTTGGTTTTAGAAAGAGAAAAGGCAGTTGAGAGAAATAATTGTGCGTCATATTTTTTTTATCAATATCACTAACTCATTTTCATTGTAAATTCGCTAATTCATAATTTTGCTAGGTTAGCATAATAGCATTGTTTTTGTGCTAACCTTATTTTTTATTTTATCATTTGAATTATTTATTGTTTTGAAATAGCATCACTAATTTCAGAATAGCTATAACTAGTAGCAGGTTTACTAAGACACAATGGGAGTCAATTGACTTCTATTTTTCTCAAAATTTTTATATTTATATACGATTTTGTATATAATTTAGAGTAAAATGATATGAGACTGTAAAATTGATCTCCATACTCATATGAAGATTTCATATGATTAATCTGCATAACTTGAAAGTCTTGGTTCTAATCTGTCTCCAACCAAAAGCACCCAGAAAATTAGAAATTGTAACATTATATTGTGATGTATTTTTTAAGCGTTGAGCTAGCTAGCATCTTCATTTTCTTCACTGAAACAATTAAATTTATTTGTCATATTTTTTATATTAATTTTGGAATATTTTTAATTCTTACAATTTTAATTTATTTGTTTAATCGAATTCCGAGTTTGAGGGCTGAAATAAAACGGTGGGTTCAATTGAACCGGCCAGGAAATAAAATTTCTGGCCGATCATTGCACGCCTCTAAAACTAACCACAAACCTATCAATCAAGATTTCCCTTCTGTGGCTCACAAGCTCTCTCTCTAACCAACGGCTCTCCACACAACACCTCTAGCTACTTGTTTTCCTATTGCCACATGCATCAGTTTTGATTCCTGGTTTTCCCTTCTTTCCACTACATTCTACTTGTAATTAACTTGTTTCCCTTTCTTTTCTCATCTTAATTTCAATTGTTCGATGGCGGTCTCTCTGGCGCCATCCAGTACCACTAATCTGAGTGCAATGAGATGGAGAACTGCTTCCTTCCTTGGAGAAGATCAGTATAATATGATGGCAGTACCAATATCGGTCTCAGTACGTCATAGAAGCACAGCATCGCCTCGGTTAAAGATCCGGATGGGAAATGTGAATGAAGGGAAAGGCATTTTTGCACCCGCAGTTGTGTTTGTTCGCAACATCGTTGGTCGAAAAAGATTCAACCAGCTAAGAGGAAAGGCCATAGCTCTTCACTCCCAGGTACCATAATTTAAAATTTTCTTTCATATTAAACCATTCAGAACTGCAAACTCTGCATTCATTATACCCTGCAAAAAAAAAAAAAAAAAATAGAAATTGGAAACTGGAAATATTGCTTCAATTTATATATCCACCTTTCAGTTTTTTCATACATAGAGAATGAGGATGTTGAATTAAACCTAACACACAAAAGAATATGAAACCTAACACACACAAAATATATATGAATTAAACCTAACTATACTCAAAAAAACATGAGCAATGTTCTAGTAATATAAATTACAATTATATTTTTATGTAGAATGAAAGGTTCTTACAATTAAAATTTTCGTGGGGATGAATAAATTATATGCAAAACTAGATTTGAGTTTCGGATCGTCTAATCAGTGTTTGCATTTTTTTTTTAATAGGTAATAACCGAGTTTTGCAAAACTATTGGTGCCGATTCAAAACAGAGGCAAGGGTTGATCCGCCTTGCAAAGAAAAATGGAGAGAAGCTTGGTTTTCTTGCTTGAGACTAATCAAGTTGTTCCTAGACTTGTATTGTTTGATGGGAAGGGGATTAGGGTGTATTATGGATTCTTATATTGAATTCCATCAACACTATATTTGTGCATATATGTATATCTGGTTTTCTATGGTTTCATCTAATTTTTCTTTTTTTTCCTTTTCGTTTCTTGTTACTAGATAAAGAAATTTCAAATTTGAAATGTCTGAGGTGTTACATTCAATAGTAATTAAGATAATAATGGTCCTATTGCAAATCTTGTCTGATTACTGCATGAAATAAACAACTAGGGGTGTTCAAACAGTTCATTTTGTTCGGTTTTCAACCGAACCGAAAATTTTCGGTTTAAATGGATTGGATCGGTTTAGACTTTTCAAACCTGACTAAACCGAACCGACCGAATTATATTGGTTTAAGCATGATTTATATTTTGTTTGGTTCAATTATTGCTTCCTTTCTTTAATTTTAGTTTAAATATTTTAGAGCATCTACATATTTTGTATGGAATTGAACAACTTATGTATAAATATGTGTAATTTTCGTTAATAATGACACTAATATATTTACTTCGGTTTGAACCAAACAAACCGAAATTTACTTCGGTTTTTTCGGTTCAGTTCTTAATCGGTTTATAAGTTTAATCAGTTCGGTTCGGTTCTATTTTTGAAAACCGAAAAAAAATTTGGTTTGATTATTTTAGTTCGGTTTCGACCGAACTGACTGTTTGAACACCCCTATAAACAACCAAAAACATACATATACATTGTGATGTTCCCTTTATTTTTTGCTGAAAGCCTTAGCAACGGCTGCCAACTCTAATTATATTAAATAAAAATAAAAATTACATCTATTATCTCACCTCAACAAATATGAAATATACATTATATGGTTAAGTGCCTAAATTCACAACATGAACACCTAACAACAATAAACATTAATTAACACAACAAACACTTCAAATAACACCAAAAACTATCACAAACATGATTACATAAAAAGATCCAGTATAAAATCTTAACCAATCACCTTCTAGCGCATCTCTAAGCATTGGCACAACAATCAAAACAATCTGTCTAATATAAGGTTTTTATTTCTGTTATAAAGCTTGCAGTATAGAAAGCAACTCTGCCCTGCTTATTCACAAATTAAAATGTAATGTTTAATTTGTAGCAAGCACAGGTACCTGAAAGAGTATTTTAATACAAAAATATAGTGTTTTAGGGTCCTGTGGTATATTTCTCCCCTTTTGGAAAGATATAATGAAAAATAAAGCAATAGTTGAAGTAGGTATTGAATGGCAAGTAGGCAATGGGCATTTTATTCGTTTTTGGTTGGACAGGTGGATTGGAAATAGTGCTCTACATACTATCTATCCTAATTTGTTTAATATTGCTTATGATCAACATATTTTAGTATCACAGGTTTTTACTCCGAATGGTCTACAGTTGACTTATTGTAGGCAATTATTAGATGTATACCACAAAGAGTGGTGTGATTTACTAATTCAGTTTAATAATTTCTAATTGGGTTCACAAAACGATCAAATTATTTGGAGATGGTCTAGTTCGGGTAGATTTAGTGTCCAATCTCTTTATACATGATTAGCCTTTGGGGGGATACCCAATGCTTCGTTTACCATAATTTGGAATACCAATATACCGCTCAAAGTTAGAATTTTCTTGTGGTTGGCCAAACAAAATAAAATTTTGACGAGGGATAACCTAGGTAAAAGGGGTTGGAGTGGTGATCAAAGCTGTCCTTTTTGCAATGCGCAAGAATTAGTTTCGCATTTGTATGTACTGTGTCCTTTGGCTAATAAGTTATGGGCATTGATAGCTCAGTTTAATAATTTTAGTTTTATGTGTTCAAATCTTGAAGATCTATGGGATATTGGTGCATGTATACCTATGAAGGATGATAATGTTATAATAATTTTGATAGAAGCTGTTTTATGAACTTTGTGGCTGGAACAAAATAGGGTTATTTTTAAAGGGGCAAGTGCAAAACAGGCTAGTAGCCTTGGCGTACAGATTATTACTCTTGCAAAGTTTTGGTGTTCGCAACAAAAATATAATGCGATTGAAAAACTAACAGCTGTGCTTCCTTCTGATGTTAAGGGCCTATTAGACAATTTGCTTACTATCCCTATGGCGGGTGGGCCAGAAACAACCCTATGCTTGGGATAGAGAGTTTTCAGGATGATGCTATTGTAGGTGATGAAGTTGCGGGTGAACAGGTTTCTTGAAAATTTTGTTTTCTAGGATTAAAGTTGTTTGTTGTACTTTAGTTTAGTTTGATTTTGTGATGTTATAGAGACTTTAATACTTAACTGCTTTCCTTCTCTTGGCAGTGGTCTTAGTTGCTTTGTTGGTTCAGTTAGTAGGTTCTGATGTAGTAAGGTAGTGGTTGTGCTAAGGAATCTCTAATACCTCTAGGTTGTAATTTCTGTCTATTTTCTTTGTTGTTGATGGTACCAGGTCTTATGAACTCTTGTAATGGTTTTCATTTTAATAGAAATAGGTGGGATTACCCACTTCTTTCAGCAACAACAAAAAAAATCTTGCAAAATCTTATGCTATAGCATTTTAGCACTCAAAATTTAAATTTTTGCCTGAACAGGTGGACGTTTCCTTTTGGAAACCAACCCCCTGAAATGTAATTTCCAACAAAAACTCCAAACAAGTTTCTTTGATATAAACACTTCTGTGGCATGCACTTGGCGATAATAAGATTATGAAAGAAAAAAAAAAACTGAAAAAGTGGTCAGGTGTGGGAATTAGTTCAAATTTTCTAAACAAGGGATACTCCTGCTAATACCCCAGTAAAAGTAAAAGTAAAAAATATCTAAATTTGCAACATGGTGTTGTGTTTATCATTATCTCTAGATTGATTGGCCTTTTCTTTTGTACAGTCATCATTGCTATTGGATGATAATGATGAAAATGATGATGCATTCAATTCATCAACAGTCACGTGTTGCTGCTGCTCAATCATTCTTTTAAGATGTTTGCCTTGTTCTTGGATTCTCATTTGTAGCTTTCTTTGCATCTACATTTTTTAAATGATATAATTGTCACATCTATCTTCTCGTATTTCTTTTTGTTAACTAAACATTTATTTTCCTAAATATTACTCTATCAGGTTTAAAGATTGTTATTACTATCAATTTACAAAGTTCTAGGACTCAATATTTCACAAATCTGGTGGTTTCTGTATGGAAAGCTTGACTGGTACAATATAAAAAATGGTCTGTAACAGGATATTTTAGTCTCTGATGGCAGTTTTTATGGTAATGGTACAACCACATTTGAATACAACATTCAAGAAATTGCATGCCGAGGACCTAGAAAGAAACTACACATGATCATTGGTTCAATAGGCTCCTTCATTCAAATTACTGTATCAGTTGGCTTGCCTCTATAGCAGTCAGTTTGTACCAGTCTACGCTTAACAACAGGAATGAACTTAGAACCAGTGAGATACCAAAATTATAAAAGTTACCTCAAGATGTTGGTGGAGTTGTTTCTGCACTTCCATCTGGATTTTTAGTGCTTCATTTATATCAATATCACCAGTGTCGTTACTAGAAAAGATTAAAAATAAATAAATGAATAAACAAGTTTGCAATTGAAAATCAGCATATTAAAACAAAGGTAACTTGGACCTGTTGCCATCAGATCTTGTCCTTAGATATGTCCCAACAAAAACACATTTGAGTAAAATAGTTTCTAGAAATATTTCGATCAGCAAACTCAAAATAAGGCATATTATTACTATGTACATTTTGATCTATTCTACCTGGCTTCCATTACTGGCCACCACGTGATTATCATTAATTGGGTCTCAGTTGTAGATTGAAGCCTCAATTATGTCCCAATTGAGATTCAAATATTCAGTTCCACAAATCCAATATATTGAGTTACAATCATCAAAAAGGACTTTAATTGTTGATAGAAGCCTCACTTAATTCAATTTTGCAATTAAAAGTCATAATTCATCATTGGCCAAAAGAAGAATAACAAGAAAGATAAAGGTAATAAACCTGATATAGGTACCCCAATATATTCGCATTGTATAGAGCATTCTTTTTTATTATTATTAAATAGTGAAGGCTCTCCTGCCTTGTCAATTACTGAAATTTTTTTTGTGACACCCGGACTCACATTTTGAGTAAAATACCACTCTCGCGAAATGGTTTCGCGCACCAACCCTGTATGGGCTCGCACAACTAGTTGGCGCACCACTTGGTCCGCACCATGATTTGGCGCACCGGGTCCGCGCAATGATTTTGCGCACCATTATTATTTGAGGTTTGAGATTTGTGCATAATGCATTTGAATGATTGAGATATTCCAAAAAGTCACGCAAAGTTTGAGATATCTTAGAGGATGCGAATTCGAGGCTCTGGGCCTTGGTTCACCAAATGGTTCTGCGAACCTATGGTGCGCCAAATGGTTTTGCGGACTCATGGTGCACCAAATAGTTTTGCGAATCCAGATTTGTTGGTGCGCAAAATGATTTTGCGGGAGTGGTAATTTTTGAGATATCCAGTGTCAGGTGGTTTTTATTTAATAATGAATTTGTAGGGTGGTACAAAAAAAAAATTCGGTGTAAATTATAATTCATTAATTATTTTCTCTTCATTTATTTTATTCCCTAATTGAGACTATTTTAGCCGAATTTATTTTTGTTACCATCTTTAAAAAAAAAAAATTGACATGGGTTCTGGAAAATTTTCAATTTTACCAGTGGCGCAGCTATTAGCTGCACACCCAACTGGGCCAGCCACTCGGTTCATTTGATGGAAAAATTGGGTGCGCAGCTAATAGTTGCGTCCCTGCCCAGGGTGGTGCACAGCTATTTGCTGCATCCCTGGTAAAATTGATTTTTTTCCAGAACCCATGTCAATTCTGTTTTGTTATTTTTTAAAAGATGGTAACTAAAAAATATCCGGCTATTTTAGAGCTCCATTGAGGCTTGAAATGTCGAAATGTAGCCTGTAAAACTTCAAAGAAGACAACAAAAACTACAATTTACTGTTTCAAAAAAAAGAGGAAAAACCACTTCTAAATTATCCTAATGCAGCACAAAATTTTAGACTTACATTGCTACCCTGAGAGATGGTGTTTCTTCTATTTGGCCGCTTTTTGTTTCAGATCCTTCTTCCACAAAAAAAAATATATATATTACTGAATAAATTAGGCCAACCGATAAATTAAATCTTTACCAACTCCAAGTGAAATCAACAGAACTTAGCTGACATGCATCAACAATAAGGAAAGAAATAGCGACGCAGCCCACAAAACACAATAAAGGAATTTTTTAATATTAAAGTATAAGGCTTAGTTGTAAAAATGCCACAATTTAAAGACAAAAACTATTACCAATCTTGAGTTTTTTTTTTTCTGTGATCATGTCTTATTAGTACTATTATTTAGGTTTCCAGATTGGTCCAATTAGAACTTCATGCTTACCTAGCTTGTCTGTTTCGATATAATAAAAATGTAAGTTTATTCTACAAAATTTATGTTTATGAAGTATACCATCATACTGAATAAATCATAAGGTTTTGGATCAAAAAGTATATACAGCCCAAGTAATTGTTGGGCAAGGTCTAAAGATAACATTTTTTTAACTATGAAGAAGCAATTTTTCATAGTGTCTTTATTGGTGGAATCCTCATGGTAAAATCAATAGCATAATACTTTTCTATGTAAGATAGTTGATAGCTGACAAGATATTTATTTCAAAGAACAATTTTAACAGAATAGGGAAGTAAATTACCTTGAGAAGATTCATGGCTACCTTGAGAGGCCAAGTACTTATGTTGCTGGGACAAAAACTCCTAAAGAAAAGACACATACATAAAGAAGAGAAACAGAAAGAAAAAAATATAATAAAAGGAGAAGATTTCTGCCTCAAGACACTACTTTTCTTATCTCATTTACCTTTATTGATATAATATCCTTGCATTAAGAAAAAATAGATACTCTTTAATCCAGTATATCTAGCAGCTGTGTAAATTTTCTGATCTTACATACTCCTCAAACGTCTACTACACCAGTTAGATATTGAGGTCTTTGCATGCTTATTTTGATGCCACTTCTAAAGCCTCACAAAATGGAAGGTAAGAAAATGCCCCTTCTTCTTGAACAAGATAAGGGGTATTTTATATTTTGCAACTTTTCATGAAATATGATGGGAAAGGGAAAAAAAATACTAACCTGGAGATGACTTCCGACGAGATCTATGGTTAGACCTTCCACCTTCATGAGGTTCAATATTTCACTGGGAGTTGCCTCTAGGGATAAAGAAGTGAATTAATTAAGGAAAAGCTCTTTTGGTTTTTATCTATAATTTTTTTGCAAGTCTCCAATGCCAAACATCAAAAGATCTGACAAGAAGCAGATTGAAAAGGTTGACAAAAAAAATTCTGACCAATCAGCCCCTAGTTTCACTAGGATACCATCAAGACTGATTCTCTTATTTATTTATCTACTTGTTTTACTGATCAAGACAGACTCTCAGGGTAAAGTACTTTTTAACTAATTTTAAATTGAAACTAGGATACTTTCTGGAACTGCTTCATATCGTATGATTATAATCTGACCGGTACAGATTTTCTCATGTCTATTAACAAGAATTAGTGAAACCATGTCGATCTATACTTAGAGGAGACCATCTTTTATCAAACTGGTTTGCTGCCATTTCAGTTTACTAAGAAATTTTTTTGTTTGGTGCCAGTGTACCTCAACTCTCTGAATTAAGGCAGTGCTCGCATTAAATTGAATGATGTCCGGCTGTTCTTGAATTTTGGGTCACTAGGTTTCAGGTTTGCTGCATTCATCATCTCAGGTTGGAATCAGCCATCTTTATTTTGAAATTTGGAGTTCAGTTTGGTTTTGGTCAGGTGTGGTCACCAAGTTAGACATTTGGTTATGCAGATTCAGGTCTGGTGAGGTTCAAGCATATGATTTTCAAATTCGGCCCACTATGGGTTCGATGTGGGTATAATTGGGTACTTGGGTTGATTTTAAATTAAGATAGATTCAGATTTTGCCACTTCTTAGCTCCACTTTAGCTAGTACTCCAAACTTAGTTTAATTGACGCAAACCCAAGGCCACAAAGACTAGAAAGTGCGAATTGTTTCTGGAAATATGTAAGAATCACTATAGAAACCCAACAGAAAGTCAGAAACTAATGTTGGGATACAGAGAGTGCGATAAAACAATACTTTCAGTAAACTCCAGTATTGGATGTATCCAGTTTTTAGCTTGAGTGGGGTTCCAACATAAATCTTTTTATCAGGATGGGTTTGCATTTGGGTACGAATGGGTTGTTTTCAGATTGAATGAGATTTTTTCCATTTTTCACTCAAATTACTTAGTATTAAGAGTTAATCCAAAGTCAGTTCAGCTCATACCACCTCAAGGCCAGAAAGGAGAAATGCAAATTGTTTCAAGAAATCTGTAATAAGCTTTAGCCAAAAGTAAGAGTTGTAGTGAAAATTGGGAGAGATAGAGAGAATGATACTTACTTTGACTACCACCGAGCTGGTTGAAAGCTTCTACGAAGTGATCATGGAGCTCCGGAGTCCACCTCATGCATGTCAGATTTTCTGACGTGGCACCTGAGGAAGAACTGACAACAGTTTGGAATGCGTTTGGAGGGGTTCTCTCAATTTTGTACAAATGTGGTTGGCTGGCAATATATTTCTTCAGAGTTTCAGGGGCCAATTGCTCTACCTTAAAAGCAAGACAATGTGCCTTTTATTTGTATAGCAAAGAAGGTGCAAGATGTAACATTTACAGAACTAAGGACTTCTCAACAGCACATAACACTGAGATAAACTAAACCTCACTAGAACCAAAGTGCTAGGTTTTTCTGCTTAAAACATCTCTCTACTAAGCACTAGCAGGCATCATTAACCCTAGATGAGATTAGGTCATAACCAAACCATCCTGGGTCGGGTACAACATTAAAACATTAATACCGCATCACTTAGCAGTTAGCATATATGATATCATATAGCTGCAGGTTCTCATGGCATCATACCAAGTAAGGAAAGCATCAGTATCTGGTCAATCCATCAGCATTAAACTATAACTACAACAGAATTGGATATGGGCAAAACATAAATATTTGTCAATACCTGTGATGTCGCATGCTTAGTCTCCTCCAAAATCACCTCCAAATCTGGCCAATCATCCTCACAATTTTTTACATTTGTTTTATTACAGAAAGACTGCATTTCCTTCGGCGTCATACTTGTGTTATCATCAGAAATCGACATAAGTGGGTAGAGAGGTGGGGCCAATGTCACATTCTGACAACCTCTTATCAAATTTTCTTGAAGTTCAGGCTCTTTTGTTGTTAAACTCTCTTCTACACATCTAAGAACAGGAAGACAGGTGGAGAAAACACCAAAGAACCACATGCTCTCAAATTGTTTCATCATGTCTAGTTGTGGCAAGTGTAGGACCCCATTCCTTTGTTGGTTTAATTCATTTACTGTTTCTTGCATATCTTTTCTTGTTTCAATCATCTGCATTACAAGCAATTTTTTAAATCAATTAATTGAGATCAGGGAAGAATTATTGTAAGGGACATTATCTATCTCTCGGAAAACTGAACTGAACAGTGTATTATATGTCATACACATGACAATTGTAGTAGTATAAATGTAGTATTACATTTTGAACTATTTCGGTATGATGCCATGTAATTACTACTACTGGTATTCTGGTGATACTATAATCAGATCATTAATAAAATTGTATTATAACTGTAAGCATCATCTGATTAGAAAAAACCAATTTTATTATAACTGTAAGCATTACCAAAGGGCTACATACTTGAGCACATGCACATGTAATAATATAGTTAGGTCCTCATCCAAAGGCCTTAATTTTTCTATTGTATCAAACATTCAAACTATAGCCTTCTTTTCATAAGAAAAAAACTTTTCCGTGCACCCAAAAATAGAAAGAGAAAAGGTAAAACCCAACTATCGAGTATGTACGCTAATACAAAAAGATAAGGTCAGAGAGACACTAAATTAGGATAATGTCACACTTTTTTCTCATTTTGATCCAAAGTAAAATACCAAGAAACTCATAACCTTAGTCAAATGAAAGGAAAACGCAACAATCGGACAATTTATTTCGTAATGCTATGCAAAATATTTAGCAATCCCATCTCATCCCAAGATACTTTTTATTTCTCATCTTTTCGAATAAACAGAGAAGGGTAGCAAAGTCACCTTTTTCATACCACAAAGCTAATAAAGATCAAAGAAAAAAAGAATTTAAGTTTACAATTCTTTTACATTCTGCTGTCATTGAATCAACACAGCGAAGCTGAAGGGAAGCTAATTTGGGGGGGAAAGAAGAATGAGTTCGAGCAATAATAGTACCTTACAAGGATCAAATGACTAGAGCTTGATCAATTAGAGAGAAAACCACATTGACGAGAGGAAGCAAAGAGAAGGAAGAAAGGTTGTTTTGTTGAAACTCAAAAACAAGCGAAAGGGAAGCGGGGGAAGACCAGGGGTTGATAACAGGGAGCTAAGTTTCGTTTGGGCCTGAATTTAAAATAAATTAGTAAAATATACCTTCTTAAGAAGATAAATCATGAGAAAGGGAGGTAGCACAGTTGGCTAGAAAAAAGTTCTAAGATTGTTGTATCTAAAGATCGAGAGATTCGATTTCCCCTTATAACTTTGTAGCCTCTGCGAAGGTTTCAAAAAAAAAAAAATCAAAATTATTCTTTAATGGTTATTTGTTTGAGGGATAAGGTTTGGTCCAAATGGCTTTGGACCGGACACCGTCCAAATCCTCTAAAAATCATACAATTAAAGTTTGAATAGTTGATCCGAACCACTCAATATGATTTTTATATTAAAATCTGCTTAGAGACCAAATTTTATATTTTTTTGAATTTTTTTACTATTTTTTTAGATACGTACAAAATCACTGTTTTTGGACTGTTCAGAAACAATGGTATTATATGTATCTAAAAAAATAGTAAATAATTTCCAAAAAATATAAAATTTGGTCTCTAAGCACATTTTAATATGAAAATCATGTTGAGCGATTCGGATCAATTGTTCGGACTTTAATCGTATGTTTTTAGAGCCTTTGGATGGTGTCCGGTCCAAAGTCATTTGCACCAAATCTTATTCCTACAGTAATATGCAGAGTAGAATTAGGGTGTTCTTAAGTTCACCAAGTTTCTCTGTGAACTCAACTTTAAAATTTATTTGATTGGCCTCAAACGAAAAATTCAAAACCACTGAAATCTTTCTACCTTACGAATGATGCGTCAACATGTAAAAATTTTAGGAAGAATTTCATATATACCACTCAAAAACTGTGAAATTACGTATTTACCATCCAAATTTCTATTATTACATATTTACCATCTAAAAATCTAATAACTCACACATTTACTCAATTAATAAAAAAAATGAGATTAATTAAGTTTAAGATTATATAAAATATAATTAATAAGTTATTTAGTCTCCTCTTCTTCTCTACTCGTTCCTCTTCTGGGCACAGATTTCTCTTCCATTTTTTTTACGTCACTTTCCTATTTTTGCTGAAACTCTCTCCTCATATTGTCTCTCCCGTTTAAACTCGGAGAAAAGGGGCAGCAGACTTGGATATAAAGATTCCAACTACAGCTAGATCGTCTAAAAACAAGGTAACTGCTCTAAGTTTTTCAACAAACAACTCGCACTAAATTCGACATTGATATCAGAGTAGTAACTAAGTTTAAGAATCTGTGTTTTGTTATTGGCTCAGATTGTAATATATGTTTTTAATCTTTTATATTGGGTATAAAGGAGAACGGTTCTAAGGAAAGAAAGAGAGTGTGCTAAATTAATCCTTGATTAATTATAGTTTTAAGAAAATTAAACATAATTAATCTGAGTTTTGGGTATATTTGATATATACTAAAGTTATATTGGGTAATATGTGAGTTATTAGATTTTTAGATGGTAAATATGTAATTATAGAAATTTGGATGGTAAGTACGTAATTTCACAGTTTTTGATTGGTATATATGAAATTCTCCCAAAATTTTAAACTTTCAAATTAATTTAGTTTGAAGTCAAGCAGTCAAAACTAAAAGGTTTATAAATTAATTTTAATGCATTCATTTTTTGAACATTTTTTTACCACTTGACTTCATACAAAATTATTCTAAAGTTTAAGATTTTCGCATGTAGATGCATCACTTATAAGGTGAAAGAGTTTCAACCGTTTGAATTCTTCGTTTGAAGTCAATCCAATAGATTTTAGAGTTGAGTTCACAAAAGAATTTGGTGAACTTAAGAACACCCTAGTTCTACTCGTAATATCCATTTTAAGTATCAACTCATGCTATAGATTTATCTCTCTGTTTTTGAAGTTTAAATAGTTGATTTGAATGGATCCTTAAGCATGATCTTTAATTAAATATGTATTTGGAGATTAAATTTTATATTTTTACCACTTGTTTAGTATTTTTTAAATAGATATAAAATCGTTGTTTTCGAATGACTCAAAATTTTAAAATCAAGATATTTTCTAATCATCTAAAAAAAATATTTTTAAATATAAAATTTAGTCTCCAAGTATATTTTTATTTGAATAGTATATTTAACATTTTGAATTGACTATTTAAATTTTAAAAATAATTATATGAATCCGTATTACATTCATATTACATGGCCTCGCTCTGTTTGTTTTGTATCTGATATTTGTGGTGATGCAGGTTTAGTTTCCTCTCTCTAGTCAATATTCTAGCTATATTCAATTTGAGATGAAGTTGCAGTATTGTAATAATTTTTTTTTTGGTGTCTTCTTTGGAAATGTTAGGTACAATAAAATTTTAAAAAATAAATTAAACTGTAAAAGTTTCAATCCTAAAACATGTCCGGAAAAAAAATGAGGAAGCCAACTAATTCATCTAGAATAAGACGAAGATATTCTTTTCCCTTTTCTTAATAAAAGAGAATCATCATAATATATTTCTTTTTTTTTAAACTACCTACTCAATCAATGTTTTGTGCAATCAAGTAATTAACAACAATTAAACTGTTATAGATTATCAATTGTTTTTTTTCTTCTTCAACGAGCATACTTGGAATTCAGAGTAGATCCGATGGGTGAAATGATCATTCGATTGCATCAAGATCCGTGCTAAGTACATTAAAATCAGTGCAGGTCTAGTTCAATTTCCGTGCGCACTATCTTAATATTAATCTTACGGTGTTAGAGCTAATTGAACCTAAAAGTAGATCTGATGCCATCGGACCTACTCCTATTTCATATCATACATGTTTATAACATAACAAGGAATGCGCATATAAATATGTGGTCACGCATTGTCCTCGAATATTTTCAAAAGAATGCACTTGGTCACGTATTATCCTATTTTTTTTTTATCTTGTGTTACCACAACTATGCAAGATATGGTTGCGTGTACAGTGGATACATTTGAAATAATTAACATTTTTTTTCTAATCATTGTGATTCAAATATACTGTTGTGATTCTTCTGAAAATGAAAAAAATAATTTATTAAAAAGTACCGAATCTTTACGAATCTTTCTAAACTAAAATAAGAGTACAAAAGAATGTCCATGATGTAGTAATTAATTTCACAATTCCAAAACCAATCGCAACTCGTTGACTAGGGTTCTCAATGGAACCAATTATTTTTTTGTAGTTTTTAAGAAAATTAAATGGGTGGTATTGGAGATTGTATTTTGGTGCTAGCACTGCTATGCAAATTCAGGGTCTGTTCGGCGGACATATGAGTTTGGGCATGAACACAAAAATTGAAATGAAAATTACTGTTCACGTAGAAAAAGAAAAATTCAGTTGAATTTTTTTTTTCCACAGAAACAATAATCTAGCCGAACAGGTCCTCACAGTCTGCAATGTCACCCATTTAACTTATTTTGTTTAATATCATAGAAAAAAATAGGCTGGATAAATAATTAAATATTTATAATTCGATGTGAATTTGTATAAATAAATCCACCTATGGATGGAAAAGATATATTCGATTATTTTATTGAATTAGCATACGGATTTTGAAAAACGAACCATCTTATATTGATTATATTTACATTTTGAAAAACGAACCATCTTATATTCGATTATTTAATGGATTTCCGAATTTCAAATCCATTAAATAATTGATAAATAATGTTACTGATATAAGTTGTTTATCATACATGTTCAAACTTAAAGATATTAAATCATAATTAATTACCATATTAGTTTAATTAGAGTACTTGTTCTTAATTTGTATATTCATCGGATCATATCTACGGGTCCAAATCTGCTACAATCTTTGCATGTGAACAGTAATCATGCTATTCATGTTTTTTCTGAATCTAACCGTTCAACTGTTTCGAAATGCGTGCACAGAATAGTTCTAAAAAAATTACTTCAAAATTCGTTCTTTAAAAAAAATTGATCAGTTATATTTGGAAAAACAAAAATAACAAGGTTACTATTCACACGAAGAAGATCGCAGCAGATTTGATTTCCATATCTACTCCTGCGCCACCCCCACCTGTCAAACAGGATTAATGCCAAAATTTACAAATGAATATTTTTGGATGTGCGTGCATTATCTATGTCATAAAAACGGAACCGAATCTCCTGTTTTTATGTGGGCAGGAAAATCTTACTTCTAAAAATCACTACCGGATGAATCCGGAGCAAATTGAGAACAAAACTATATTCAATATTTAAATATCAAAATCTGTCCCAAATCCATCTAACAATAACTTTAGGAACATAAATTTCCTAGCTATAAAAGAGCAAGTGATCCGGTTCCATAAAAACCTGAATTTTCATTTGTAAATTTGGTTAGTAATCAAAATCAATCATTATTCTCTAATGCACCTCTTGAAGGAGCAATGCAATCAAACTTTCAAGGGAACCGACCACAGAATTAATTTGACCGCTAGGATTTAGCTTCTGTGGAATACTTATTTTAGTTATTGATTATTGTTTTTGTTTCGGCTAGAATTTGACCGCTAGGATTTGCCTGAATTGTTATAAAAAAAAACGAGGAATTGTTTTTGACACTTTAATTTCTTTCGTAATAAATAATACTTTGTAGAGACATAATTATTTATTTATGACCTTTAAAAGACGATCGTTTTAAAAAAAAAAAGTCACGAGTGGCAGATATATAATACGGTATTTTCTTGAGTAAAGATTGAAAGTCAAACCATTTAACTATATAATGTCCGTAAAGAATCGTTCTTTTTGAATTTTAAACATGCAATCTTCCTCGCAAACTTTTGCCACTAAATCAATTGTTAGTTCTCTATATTATACGGTATTGATTTCGACATCCCATTACTTTTTAAGAAAATCTTAAATTAGGATAATTTCTAAAAAAAATGCATTTAAGAAATCTGAAACACCAATATATCACATTTCGTAACACTAGCAGAATGTATAAAAAAAATAAAATGATAAATCATTCGAAAGTTCTGACAACAATAAGTATTATATTAATAATTTAATAACTTGTATTACCTTAAGCACATTAATTACACTCATTTGAAATGAGAAAAAAAAAAACATGAAAACACAAAAGTCACATAGAATTCATGAATAGAAAGAAGTAATATCTGATAAAGCTGAGCATATATATAAATGATAAATGATGTGGCATTATAAAAGAAAATTTGTATCCTCTTTATATATTAATAATATAAGTACAAGACCACTAGGGTGGCAAAAAAGTTCGTGCTTCGATCGTGACTCGCATCTGGCTCGCTCGTTACTGGACCGAACTGTTAACGAGTCAGCCCGCCACTAGCTCGGTCCAGAATTAACGAGTTTGAGTTGGGACCTAACTTGCTCGCGAGCTAGCTCGGCTAGGCATCAATTTGTGAATTTGTATGAATTTGTGTGCATTTTATACTGTCAAGCTCGATCCAAAAAAGTTTGTAAAATTTATTTTTTTCTTAAAACAAGTTCCAGCCATACCCAGTGAGCCAGCTCATTAGCTTGCGAGTTAGCTCGTCACGAGTTTGAGCTGAGGTTTTAGCTTGGAAGTTCTAGGTTCAACTTGCTCGGTCCAGGCTCGATCTAGAATTAACAAGCTGAGCTAAGGCCCAACTCAGCCCGAGCCAGCTCGTTTACAGCCCTAATTTAGACCACTATACAATAACAAAAAAAAATTACGATCTTATGGGCTAGTTTGACCCAAAAACTTGTTAGTTGATCCATGATTCTTAACTCCTCTAGTATTGGGCTTTCTTTGAGAAAACTGTTCACCAAAATGTGACATTTGTGAACGGTATATTTTTTTTTTTTTGGCAATAGTGTATACATTCCACACAAACTTCATATAAAAATTGTGGGTAGCACCGAATATTCAAATATAAATTTAACTAAAAAAACATCATCCAACTAGTAACTACTGTCCGTAAAACATAAAAGACTAGAAATGCAATACTAACTAAAATAAAAAAATATTTATATTTTGAGCTTGCAATTTTTCAAGAGAAAAAATATTATTTTTGACACTAAATCAAAAATTGATTCTCAATAGTGCGTTACTGATATCATAAAAGTTCATTTTCTTCCGCATTATTTTCTGTTTCGCGATTCGCATTTGCTGGTTTTTTTCCTCGTCTCAAAATAAAATCCTCTCATTACAGTTCCATCTGTCAAATTAAAACGAATCAATTGGCTGAAATAGCATAGTTGAGAAGAAATCACAAAAGAAAATTTGGATTCCAGTTCCATGTAGCCTTGGTCTTTTGCTTCATGAAAAGGCAATAAAAACAGACAGCAATACTGAATCTAAGAACTTAGTAGCGCTTCCATGGCCAAATTAAACTGAGACAACTGTTCATCATATGAAGAAATATTATAGAGAGAAATCAAATTCTGATAAAAATGTACAAATTAAAGTACCCTAACAAGCCACCAAAATGAGGCTCTCTCTCTCTACGCTAAAATTTTTTCTACCTGATTCTAATATTACATATATATATGATCAAAGAAAGCACCCATCATCAAAATTTTTAGAATAGCTTTTGGGATCATACCCAAAACTCATTCGGCCGGCACCATGTTTCCTCGGCGAACCCACCGCTTGCCTAAATTGGTATCTTAATCTCCACATCATCTGCTTGACACTCAAAAAACTGCTCCATTTTTCTCTCAGGGCATTTCCATGAATCTTTACAAAAGCTAGAACCGAAACCTCTCCTTTATCATGTCTCTTTGATCTCCTATTCATTTCATTAACCTTCTTTTCCCCCAGCCTCAAACTTAACATATTTATTTTTTCCCTTGATCTTCTTATAACCTGTATATGTCTTGCCTTATTGATTATGTACACTTGGAATGTGTTGGTGGTTTTATAGTAGTTCAGAGTCAAAAAAGAAAGAGACTGTATTTTGGTGTTATCTCATTCATGATGTGGCACTTTTTCAAATTGGTACTGTAGAATTTATTTGTTTATTATTTTTTGGTGTGTGGATTTGAAAAAGCACGGTGAGGATACATGTCAAAACCGAGTCATTGTGATATTTGGTGCGTCAGAATCTTGCTAAGATTAGCTTTTTTGTGTTAAAGGGTTTGGGGTCCTTTAGGCTCTGGTGGAAAGAGCATCACATATTCACATTCTGGCAAGACATTATCACTAAAGCAACTTAAGCCATCTTTCATAGTCATCCCTTCAACTCCTAATCTTAACAAACAGGAAATTGTTAGTGGCATCAGACTATATATTGTGGGTAATTAAATATTGAATAATTATACTAGAACCCGCAGTACCAGCCTCGCACCATCTCCCATCCTCCCCATGTCATTTATTTAAAAGATTAATTTTCATTAGTTACCTTAACTAACTTTCATTTAATTAATTTTAACTAACTTTCATTTAATTAATTTGGTTCTTGTAATAGAAACGCATCGCTCTTTCCTTTCAAAATTCAAAAAAAATTTTTTTTTACCCGTAATTTCCTTTTTTGATACTGAGACCATCATATGCAGTTTTAAAGATAAATATTTAAATTGTCCAAGAATAAATACTTCAATTTTGAAGAAAGATTCTAATTATGTCTAAGATAAATACTTAATTATTTAAAGATAAATTATTCATATTTTATAATTAATACTATATAGATAAGGGATAAATACTGCTATGTCTAATGAATAAATAATACTTCAACCGGAATATTTTATCCTTAGTGATAAATACTTTTCTTTTTAAAGATAAATACTTCTATTTTTAAAAATAAATACTTCCCTCATAGTGCGGGAACGATACAGCGAAAACGTATTAATTTATGCGGGGACACAATTTTGTCTTTATATAATTACAGAAATATGGTTCGTTTCATAGAGATTAATACTTGTACTCACCAAGGTAAATACACCAATGCATCATGAAAAATATATTATTGTCTCGTATTAAATAACATTATTATGTTTAATTATTTTAGTGGATAGTTTTTAAAAGTTAGTGGGAGGATACTGGGAGGATAGAGTGTGGGGATGATTATCATGGTCCTTAAAGATTTTCTATGGCTCGTGCTGCACTTGATTTTGTGATTTGCAATAGCTATCCGACTTAATATAACTACGCTGTAATTAAGTCAATTAGATCTCTTGCTTGCGAAAACTGAAAATAAAAAATAATTGACAATACAGCACTCCTAATTATAGTAACAAATTAATAGTTCGGATTTAGTTCGACGGAATTAAAAATTAATGATTTAGGTATAATTCAAAAATAATTCGGTATAATAACGAAGCAAAAAAAAAATGCGGGTACTCTACTAATTGGAGGGATCCGAAACCCTTGAAACTGAAAAAGTGATTCAAAATCTCACGGCTATGACATTACACCGGGACCTTTCCATTTTCAAAAGGACAAGACAATGGAATGACGCCATTTATAAAGGTCTTTTGAGTCGGCACAATTATATGATATAACGATTCCACATGCACGGACCACCATCTCTTCCGAATCTGATGTTGAATATGATGATCATGATCATGGCTTTTGCCCCCATCTAAATCATCGCTGTTAGATGATAATGATATATAGATTGATGCCCGTACGATGATTAACTACCGTTTTTTTTTGTTGTTAATAGAAAAATAAAATAAAAAACTATCGATAATAAGGAACGATTCTGACAAAATTTGAAATCTAAGAAAGTCGTGATGGTTTATAACGTTCAGATAATCAAAATTAATTAACTCTTAATTAGTGAGAACAGGAAAAAAAATACGGAACGTTATTGACAATAATGTTCAGAGATCTGCACCTCCCAACCAACTGGAACTCCGAACGTTCTTGGAAGCAAAAGAGATTGAGCATGATTTCCTGGATGTTATTCTTAGTAACGTTTATAGTTTTTCTTTTTTTTTTCCTATTGCGTTAATTATAAAAAAATTGGAAATTTTATTCTCTTTACATATTGTTAATGGTACTTTTTTTAAATAATAATTGACATGAAGTTATTTAATTATTTAATATTCATAAAGAATTTTCATTCATATTTTTAATTTCAGACTTTCCACACAAAACGCATAATCTTTGTTATTAGATCAAAGACGGATTCTCAATATTGCGTTAAAATTAATTTCATTTTTTTCTGCATTATTCTCTGTTTCTCGATCAGCATTAATTTGCTGTTTTTTTTTCTCTCGTCTCAAATAAAACCTTCTTATTACAGTTCCATCCATCAAATTAAAACGAACGGATTGGATGGAATAACATAGTTTAGAAGTAATTATATACACAGATTAAACTGAGAAAAGTGTTCATCATATGAAGAAATATTACGGAGAGATTGATTACTTCTGATAAAATTACACAGATTAAAATACTCTAACAAGCCACCAAATTAGGCTCTCTCTACGCTAAAAAAATTTCTAGCTAGAAATGAAAGCCTACAAGAAACAAAAATTCCTGATTCTAATATTACATACATATATGATCAAAGAAAGCACCCATCATCAAAATTTTGAGAATAGCTTTTGGGATCATACCCAAAACTCGTTCGGCCGGCATCATGTTTCCTCGGCGAACCGACTGCTTGTCTAAATTGGTATCTTAATCTCCATATCATCTTGACACTCATAAAACTGCTCCATTTTTCTCTCAGGGCACTCTTTGATCTCCAATTCATGTCACCAGACTTCTTTCCCCCCAACCTCAAACTTAGCATATTTGTTGTATGACTTCTTTATGTTTTCCCTTCTTCTCAGTGGTATCTTATATTCATTAGGTACACTGGGAATGTGGAGGTGGTTTTATAGTAGTTCAGACTCAAAAAGAAAGAGGCTGTATACATGTTACCTCTTGGATTAGAAAAAGCACCGTGACTCCGTGAGGATACACATGTCAAAGCTGAGTCATTGTGGTACTAGATGCGTCAGAGTTTCAGACCCTTGATTATAAGATTAGATTTCTTTTTGTTAATTAAAGGGTTTGGCCCTCTAGGCGTTGATGGAAAGAGCATCAAATTCTGACAAGAGATCTCACTAAAGCAACTTTGAGGCATCTTTCAGAGTCATCCCTTCAACCCATATGATCTTAACAAACAGGAAATTGTTAGTGGGTAATTAAAGATTTTCTATGGCTCCTGCTACACTTGATTTTGTGATTTGCAATAGCTATCCATCTTAATATAACTGTTCTGTAAGTCAATTAGATTTCTTGATTGCAAAAATTAAAAAGAAAAATAAGATCTTTGTTGACAATACAAATTTTATTAAAGTTTAGCACTCCCAATATCATGCCACATTCTCCCGCATAGAATGTAGAGCAGAGGATCCCTGATGTGATTACTATCAGTCTAAAAATCCTACGGTTATTACACTGTGGGACCTTTCAATTTTCAAAAGGACAAGAGAATGGAATGAGGCAATTGATAAAGGACCTTTGAGTGCACAAAGACATGATATAACGAATTCCCCACCATATCGTTCTGATCTTGAGATGATCCTCTTTGATCAAGGCTTATGCCCCCATCAAAGGTAGGGGTGGCAAAAAAAGCTCATACCTCGTGGCTTGATTGTGGCTCGCATCTGGCTCGCTCGCTCGTTACTAGATTGAACTGTTAACGAGCCAACTTGCTATTAGCTCGGTCCAGAATTAATGAGTTCAAGCTGGGGTCTAGCTTGCTCGCCAGCTCGGCTAGGCATTAATTTGTAAATTTGTATGAATTCGTGTGCATTTTATACTGTCAAGCTCAGTTCAGCTCTATCCAAAAAGTTTGTAGAATTTATTTTCTTCTTAAAACAAGGTTCAGCCAGACCCAGTGAGCCAGCTCGTCAACTCGTCAGCTAGCTCAGGCTGGTTTGTCAAGAGTTTGAGCTAAGGTTTTAGCTCGGAAGCTCTAGGTCTAGCTCGCTCGGCTGTAGCTCGGTTCAGAATTAACGAGCTAAGCCAAGGCCTAGCTCGGACTGAGCCAGCTCATCGATACCCCTAATCAAAAGGAAGTGGAATTTTATCATCAGTGATAGATGATAATCATTGATTGATTCCCGAACGTCTGATTAACTACAGATCATATCAGAACAGTAGACGAACAGGCCGTCAGGTCCCTTGGGTCATTTGGTTGTGGAGTAAACTTAATGAGGAGTAAATTTGTTTACTCTATATTACTCTTTATATTTTACATCTTGTTTGGTAGTTGGCGTTATAACTTAAATTAACTCATTTGGTGGAGTAAAATGTTAGAAAATGTGTCTATTTTTATGACAGTGAGTCATACAAGTGGATTAAGTGCTGAGTAAGTTAATCCACCTAGATAAATAGAGTAAGTTATTCTAAATTAAGTCATCTCTTGTTTCATTTTACTCTTTTTATTTTACTACTTTAGCTGCTTAAATGTGGAATAAGAGATTTACTCTCCCTCTTACTCCACAACTAAACATCACCTTAACTGGTAACTGTGCTCCCAAAAAAATATACTATGTACATGTGGAGGTCAATAAGTATTTCCGTGTCATGTATACAACTCCACTTATGTTTGAGGATTTTGTTTTGAAAATAAAATATTTTTTAAAAAAAATATCTTAAATTAAGATCATTTCTAAAAAAAATACATTTAAGAAATTTTTAAACAACAATATATCACATTTCGTAACACCAACAGAATGTATAATAAAAATACATGATAAATCATTCGAAAATTCTGACAACAATAATTAATTATATTAAGAATTTAAGAATTTTTATTACCTTAAGCACATTAAATACACTCCTTTGAAACGAGAAAAAAAAAAACATGAAAACACAAAAGTGACTGATAGAATAAGTGAATAGAAAGTAAGTAAGATCTGATAAATGAGCAAATATAAAAATGATAAATGATGTGGCATTATATATTTTTTTGAAAATTGTATCTTCTTTATATACTAATATATACTTTTTATTTTATTTGAACAGTATATAATTAGAAGAACACTGTACTTTACAAGAAAAAAATAACACGATTACATAAAGTTTGACCCAAAAACTTGTTAGTTGATCCAGGACTTTTAACTCTAGTATTGGGCTTTTTTTTTTTAAATAATGTTCACCAAAATGTGACATTTGTCAACGGTATTTTTCATTTTTTTTTGGAGTAATGGTTGGAAGTAAAATCATCTTATTATTTTATATTCACAATAATTTTTTATTCAAATTTCGAACCTGCACAAAAAATATTATTTTTATACCAATTACTGATTTTTAAAAGTGTTAACAGCAAGTTCATTTTCTCCCACATTGCTGCTTTTCTTTTCTAACTCATCTCAAAATAAAATACTTATTACAGTTCCATCCGTCAAATTAAAAAAAAAAAAAAAAAAAAGCAGCATGAAAAGGCAATAAAAACAGAGCGCTACTGAATCATAGGAACTAGGGGCAGCCAACGAATCGAACCGAATTGAACTTAATCCAGTTTGAGTTTGAGTTTGAACTAATTTCAAACCGAACTAGTTCGAAATTAAATCAGGATTTCGAACTTAAAAGAAGAGTTTGAGTTTAATTAAGTGCAATTCGATCCAGTTTCGAACCGAACTGGTTCGAAATTGAAGTATGGTTTAGAACTAAAAAGAAGAGTTTCGAATCGAGACAGACTCAGTTCAAGTTCGATTCGAACCAATTTTGAACTGAACTGGTGTTTCAGAACCGAACTGGTTTGATTTGTTTCGAACCGAATTTTTTTTAAATCGAATTCAATCGAATCACGAGCTACGAGCTTTTTGTGCATCCTTAGTAGTAACTTAGTTCGCTTCCATGGGCAAATTAAACTGAGTAAATGTTCATCATATGAAGAAATATTAATTATATTATAGAGAGATTGATTAATTCTGATAAAAAAATATATACAAATTAAAATACACTAACAAGCCACCAAATTAAGCTCTCTCTAGGCTAAAGAACTTTCTTTCCATTCCTCTTTCCAGAAATGAAAGACTACAAGAAACAAAAATTCCTAATTCTAATATTATCCATAACTAAAGATGATCAAGAAAGCACCCATCATCAAAATTTTGAGAATAGCTTTTGGGATCATACCCAAAACTCATTCGGCCGGCATCGTGTTTCCTCGGCGAACCCACCGCTTGTCGAAATCGGTATCTTAATCGCCACATTATCTGCTTGACACTCATAGAACTGCTCCATTTTTCTCTCAGGGCACTTCCTTGAGTCTTTACAAAAGCTAGAACTGAAACCTCTCCTTTGCCATGTCTCTTTGTTCTCCAATTCATGTCACTAGCCTTCTTTTCCCCCAGCCTCAAACTCAACATATTCATTGTTTGACCTCTTTTTGTTTTGCCTTGTTGATTATGTACACTTGGAATGTGTTGGTGGTTTTATAGTAGTTCATAGTCAAAAAGAAAGAAACTGGATATGTTATCTCATTCATGATGTGTCACTTCTTCAATTAGAATTTATTTATTATTTTTTGGTGTGTGGATTAGAAAAAGCAAGGCGAGGATACATGTCAAAACCGAGTCATTGTGGTACTTGGTGCGTCGGAGCCTTGATAAGATTAGCTTTCTTTTTATTAAAGGGTATCACATTCTGGTAAGAGATTATCACTAAAGCAAATCCTAAATAAATCTTTCATAGTGGCATCTGACTATGGTTAAGAATTAAAGATTTTCTATGGCTCCTGCTTGCACTGTGGCCCTGTAAAATATTTTATGTTTTATCCGATTGCTACGTTTTTATGTATCATGCTGTGTTGTGACTAATTTTAGAGAGACGGTCACGACACATTAGTCATGCCGTGATAGGTTACATTTGTCATGTTTGATCACAATTAACTATTTTTACGTAATAAAGTTGGTTTAGTGAAGATTTATTATTCGATCAAAGATCTAATGGCCCTAATCCATTTAATCACGTACCAATTTTTCGAACAGTGATCACATCACGCAAATAGTCACGACACGTGAAAGACATACGTGTTGTGCAGTGTCATGATGAAACCGTATCGTGCCGTAACATATCCGATCACAACGTGACTTTTTTACTATCTCTAGACTCTATCATAATGCACCAAATGCTCCCCCATGGAATGTAGAGCAGAAGATCTCTCCTGTGTTTACTGTCCGTCGAAAAATCCCACGGCTATCACACTGGGACCTTTCCTTTTTCAAAAGGACAAGACAATGGAATAACGCAATTTTAAAGGTCTTTTGAGTCGGCACAAATATATGACATTACGATTCCACACGGACCACACCATATCTTCTGATGTTGATACGATGCCCCTCAAAAGATAGGGGAACAAATAGTCAAATACCAAATTAAAACAGGCTTTCTTAACGCCTAATTTGGGCCAAGAGCCCAGTAGTAATTGTGGATTTATCTCGGGCCTGTTTTGGTTATTGGGTTCAATAAGGGCCCGGTTTACCCGGAAATTTCCAAAAGCCAGGCGAAACCCTAGATAAACCATCCGATATATATTCCCCTTTCTTCTCACTTTGCATTAACCCCTCCAGGCGGCGCTGTTGCACACCCTGGTAAAAGAAGAAGAGGAACCATGTCGAAGCGAGGTAAAACTCTTAATCCTGATTCAACCTATTATTCTCGGTCGATCCATGCTCTGATTCAGTTCTAAGTTGTATGATTTGATCGCTCTCTCGTGCAGGTCGCGGTGGTTCCGCCGGAAACAAGTTTCGCATGTCGCTGGGTCTCCCGGTGGCGGCGACGGTGAACTGTGCTGACAACACCGGTGCGAAGAACCTGTACATCATCTCCGTCAAGGGGATCAAGGGAAGGTTGAACAGGCTTCCATCGGCGTGCATGGGTGACATGGTCATGGCCACCGTGAAGAAGGGAAAGCCAGATCTAAGGAAGAAGGTCATGCCAGCTGTGATCGTGCGCCAGCGCAAGCCCTTTCGCCGAAAGGATGGTGTCTACATGTACTTCGAAGGTACAATTTTGTTTAATTTTGTTTCTGCATTTGTTGGTTGACTGATGTGGTTATCGATTGTGTAATGTGCATGTTCCAGTATTGTTTAATGGTGTACCAATCTTAGGTGCAAATTAGGTAATGTCTAGTATTTATGTTTATTTAGTATTAAGATATAAGATTGTTTAAAGAAAGACTGATATATTGTTTTATTGTGACTTCCGTCTCTATCCTGAAATCTTTTGGTGTTAATAAATTATTTTTTAATCTTTAATTGTTACTTGTTATATTATTGTGCAAGTTCGAACTGTATATGAATATATTGTTGCTTCTTTTCGGTATGTTTGGTCTCAATAATAGGCCACTCTCTCAGTAAGAAGCATAAATTAATAAAATGCCAGTATTAAACAGCATGATGTTTTATTTTAATTTTTTGCATCATGTTACCTGTCTCCTGGTATATTTCTATCAATGTTGCATTATTAATTATTTGGAACATTCTTATTTGACTTTTTTATCCATGTTTTGAATCAATGAAACTTAGTTATCTTTTGTTAGCATATGTCCAACTGTTCAGTTGTTTTTTTGTTATGGCATTTGCTGTTATATATAATGGTGAAATTCTCACAATGTCTTCTGAATATTGTGGTACTTGTAGATAATGCTGGAGTCATTGTGAACCCCAAGGGAGAAATGAAAGGTACATTACAAATTCTACGGATCTCTCTCTTTTTTTCTAAATTGATGTTAATTATTTTCTTTCATTGAAGTTCTGCAGAACTTTTTTTTAAGAACTTTTTTTTAAATCTTTGCAACCTTTGAAATTATTGTATTATTATCTATCTTATAGCAACATGAGGCAGAATAAGTAGGGGAGATTCTCAATGCAAATGTATTGTGCAGTACTTTGGAAGAGTGACTAATTGATATTTGTATAAATTGCAGGGTCAGCAATCACAGGTCCTATTGGCAAGGAGTGTGCTGATCTCTGGCCGAGGATTGCTAGTGCGGCCAATGCCATTGTCTAAGTTTAGCCTTTCTGAAGATACAAATTGAGCGTACTTAGTGTTACTTTTTGTAGTTCTACCCCGAAAAAAGAACAAATTGAGAGTACTTGGTGCTACATTTTGTTATATTCTGTAGTTGGTAAATTTTGTCAGAGTTTAGTTTGTTTATTCTGTGTCAGACTTGAAGGTTTGCTTAAGTTTGTGTGAAATTGAGCTCCATTATGTACTTCTCTAAAAATAGTTGTTTTTTCAAGTATATTATGAGGTCTGTTGTTTTACTTAAATTGCATTAATCTTTCTCCTGGAGTCACACGAGGTTATGTGATCAAGTAGTATACAGCATGTAATCAGCATGTAAATCTGGTTGTGGTTTATCCGATAATGTTATATAAGATGATGTGATTAATCGGTCGCAGTGAGCCAGTGATCATATCATCACGGATTTTTCCGACTAATTGACTGATTATTTCTAATTGTTCCCGATTAATTGTTTGACGGTATTTTATCCATTGGATGAGTACATACTATTATTTACAACAATGGTTTCAAGAAGTAATATATAACTTGGATGGTTCTTTGAAAAATACATCAATTTTTTGAACTTTCTAACTGATGTATTTTTCTCAAAAACCACTAGAGCTTAATTACATCACTTATTTAATTAAGATGTCAACATTAAGTTAGGAGGTGATTTTCGGTGTTAAAAATTCGAGATCCCTTATCTAATAATTGGTTGCCTTTGTAGCTTCTCTTTTCAATAAATTATTTTGCTTTATTCTTTAAGGGATGCTTTTCAGTCCCTGTTAGTTGTAAAGGCTGAATTTAGAAGAGAAACATCATTTTGTAGAACCATTTTAATATATTATCGTTATCATTTTCAGTCCCTGAAGTTACAAATTGAGCATTGCCTTAATCGATATGTGTAATTGTTGTGTTGCTTCTAAAGTAGGGCTTCAGATATGGTACCTTCTATTATTAGTAATATAAATGATTTCACATACAATTATATTCACATGCATTGCTGTAGAGACCGGAAAAAGAAGCCAGATCAAACTAACATATAGTAACTAGTAGCTATTCCTATATGGCACTGGAAAACTGGATTTCACATTTTCACTAGTACCAAAAATTCTGTTTGCTCAATGGGCAAACAATGGATACATAACAGGATATAATCCAATCTAAATCAATAGGTGTACTTGAAAAAAAAAACTGAACTTTTTTTAAGAAGAAATCTAGAGGTCACGCCTCTAGATTTCATTAAATTTTGAACACCAGAGGTGTCAAGTATTATAAATATTATAACTTTTGAACCCACTGGCCACTGCCACATGATTTTAGTTAGTAATGCATGATTCATTGTCTCAAGGTTCTTTACTCCAGTCCTCCAAAATGCATTGCTACAAAGCCCTTGATTCTTATGACCATGTCATAAAAATTTACATTTTATAACCCATTTGGCAACTTAAAGGTATGCGTCATATAAGCAGACATGGCTGACAATGTTGCATACTTGCATTCAACAATATGACTCTCCCTCTAATTGACAACATGGAGGCCTTTCATGTGGTTAGCTTGTTTGATATCTTCTGAATGAGTGGCATGTAGTGGATTTTTTGAATTTTTTTTGTTAGACAAAGGCATACCTAGATCCTCAAAGGGAAAAAAGCCGAACTTATTTCTAGTTTATTGAATTTGGTTTAGGAAAGAAAATTCAAAGAGAAGTAATACCAATAACTAGAAGCACTGTTCTGTCGGAGGAGAGCCGGTGAGGTCGAGGCAGACCAAAGCGGCCTAGAGTGATGTGCAAAGGGGATCATGGATTCACATCTGCTGCGATCCTTGACATGTGAACAGTACTCTAAAATTCCTGTTTTTCCAGATCCAGTCATCCAATATTTTCCATACACGTATCTCAAAAAAGTTAATTTTTTTGTGCACAAATCTCAAAACAATTCAACAATTGAATTCGGAAAAGCAGAAATTTTAGGGTACTGTTCATATATGAACGGATCGTAGCAGATGTGAATCCGAGCATGTGGGGGTGAAGAGCAAGATATACTTCAGTGCAAAGAATAACAAAGTGGAATAGATCAACATTTTAGGAGGAGACGAAGAGATGACACAAAAGAATGGGAGTAAAAGAGGAATGGGAAATTTTAAATGAGTGGATTCTACAGGAGTATTTTGTCAAGAAATTTGGAAGAGATGTTTTGTTTGATTTTTTATTTTTTTCAAAAGCAGATAAAATTTCCCATATATAAATACGTTTTGTACAATGTGACTGAAAAAAACATGTATAAATATTTCTCTCATCTTTTTTTTATTATTATTGTGGAGAAGATTCTATCCTTCTAACTGTTAATTTTCAGCTAGTACAGACTGTACTCGCAAGTAATTGCTCAATTTTTACGATCAGAAGTTATTCTTTCGGGTGTTATATACGGACTTATTTTTAGAATAGTGTGTGTGTGTGTGTGTGTGTTGTGTGTACAATGTGGCATTCGTTTGCTCATTTTCTGGCGCAGCTATCTTTTACTTGAAACAAAGGATCACAAATCACAGAAAACAATGGTATCAGCTCTATGACGAAGGGGCAGAGTATAGAAAGAACCAACCCCACCCATCATTTGAAGGCATAATCGAACAATTTTATTTGAAAACTGAACGAACAGAGGCAAACTAATCTAGGTAAGCTTATTTTGAGGAAATATTTTCCTAGCACTGAAACAACATTTTGGAACAATATTGGATACAGGATCCCAAGTTCTTTCAGAAAATAGAACATTATATTGAGCTTTCGAGGACATTTTAAATCAGTGAAATAATTTGAGCGAGAATTTAGATTTTATTGGAGTGATGAATTAGATTACCACCATCATTGAAGCACCAAAAGAACCAGATATTTAACTCATAAATGCTAAATGACCTTTCAAAGACGATTAGCCCCATTAATCATATCATAAAACCAAAAAGTTAGTTACTTGTTTCTGGATTTAGCAGCTTGCCAGGACTCTCTATGCAAAATAAAGCTCAACAAGCTATACCACTACCTAGCATTCTATCTCTACTGTCAAACTACACAAATGACACATCATATCAAGACTCCCAGAGTTTACTGCTTGCCTTTGTTCTTCCCTGCCAAATTAGTGAGACAAACAAACAGTAAATTAACCAAAGCAATTCAAACCTTATTCCATAAAGCAGCAATCTCAATTTCGTATGAGTACATACAAGCTTAATCCTATCAGTACGAGGACACAATGATCGAATTTATCAATTTGGTATGAAGTATCAATAAGCACGGTACACAATGGTCAAACCATCAATTACAACCCAAATGGCAAGCAAGCTACTGACAAAACGTTCTGCTACTGTTCAGAAAGTGGAGAAAAAAGAATACTAACTTGAGCGGTTGGTGTCACGGCAGTATTTACTGCCACACATACACTTGAAACTCCTATTTAGGATCTCAGTTTCTTTGAAATCAATCCCGTAATCCTGCAATATAAGACAGACAAAATATATGTTACCATCCAGCACCAGTTAGTTAATTGCTTTTGCAGATGTCTGTTTATTTGTAGAAGAGAAAACTAGTACCCATGTGAACTCCTCAAGAGGTTCAATCTTTCTAGAACTGAACAGGGCAAGCTGCATTTTTCAAGAGATGATTATTTGTTAGGAAATAATTTTGCGTGCAGAGAGTAATTTTACTAACGGTGTTTCCTGTTAATGATGACACTAACATGGTAGTAGAGATGGTCCGGAGTCTCAATTTCAACAGGTACTTCCACCAAATTAGAATCGTAGCACCTGCAGTTTTGTTTTATCAAATAGCCTCGAAGGATTAAGATCCTTTTCAGGAAGAAAGAAAATCAAAAGCACGGAACTACCGAAAATGAGCCCAAATTGGAATGCAAGTGTCTAATTGGGATGTTGAAATCAAGGCTTCCAAGCTTATGAAACGCACAATAAGAACCAAACTGCTAGTGGACATATGATATCATACTTATAAGAACCAAAAGAAAAGGCCTAATATGTCAAGCACTATCGCAGACAACTAAATACAATAAAATCTTCTTAACTTGAAAATAACCAATATTAAAAAGAAAAACCAAACAAACATGGAATTAACTACATATTGCAAAGATGAGCAAACTTGTTCCTATACCTGTGGTTGATGAAGCGAGCTATATTGCCGTAGAAGGCAGTATCAAGGCAGAAAGTCTCTTCATCCTTGCGCCCACTGCGTGGGACCCAGTCAGCATCCAGGAACACTGGCTGAGATTTAATCAAGCTCTGCTTGTTTTGACCGTACCTCTCTTGATACTCCTTGGCTGTCAGGATCTCCCCTACAAACTCACATATAAAAGTTCCCTTCGGTATTTCATCTAGGGTGCGAAGCCCCCATCCCCTACCATCTCCCGTCATGAAAACCTGATATCCATCCAGGTTTAAAAATAATGATTAGCATCCATAGGAGTTAGCGGTTTAGCGGTGATAATATGATACATATACATATTTAAACACAATATCATAACATAATTGAATTTTACATAACCGAAAATAAATTTTAAGCACAATACAGTAACAGTTATGCCAAATAAGCAGTTTGGCTCAATTCTGTATGCTTCTCGATTGAAGAATTTACACAAATTTGTATTCTTCTTCTTTGTAAATATTTCTTGGTGACAATCTGCATATAGTTATCAGATCTTACACTGTACAAAATTCTTCAAAATATTTTGTATTTTTTAATCTTTTTTGTAAACTGGTAGAAAAATATTTTGGTTCTTCAAAACACACAGAGTGATGACTGTTGGTTGGACCAAAGCCTGAAGTGAATTCGGATTCTATTTTATTATATTTTCCATCTGCATCTTTTATATTTAATAGGTACCCAAATCTTAAATTGATCTAACACTGATTCTGTTTTTTTCTTTTGTTACGATTTTATGCGGCACATGGTTCTTTTTATTGGATAACAATGTCCTTGAGTATGAGGTATTGCCTTTTTTCTAATAGTAAACGAGCACCAACATTACGGGAGGTATACTGAGGCCGCTTGTTGGGGGAAAGAGTAATGTACAATTGAAACAAAACTCAACAGCAGAGAGAATCATAAAGTCGACTGTAAATTAGTTCTGAGCTACCAGTCATCTAATCATATGAGAAAATACTAACAATAACAATAACAAAACAATAATGATCATCATCATCATAACAATATAGTAATAATATTAACAATACCAAATTAACAACAAGAATAGCAATAATACTAATAAATAATAACGATAAGAATAAAGATAATTATGATGATGACAAAAGAAAGAAAGGGCAAAAGAAGTTGGTACCTGAACCTGGCAAGTGATGCCACGCTGTACCACGCGATTGCCACAAATCTTCTTGCAACCACATTTACTCCAACACTCCTTTATAAACTTCCTCACCAAATGTCCCTTACACTTCCCCACGACCTCCTTGGACCTATCAATAATAGGGCATTCACCCTCCTTACAGTAAACCCTACGCTGCGGGTCCCATCTGTTTTGGACAATCTCTAGACACTCATCCAGAAACTCTCTTCTAACAAGCCCTTCATTAGTGTACGCAAACTCTCCCCCCGTCTCCCTTGCGCATGCACATGGCACAGGCCCTTCCAAGCAGTCTCCATAACAATCGGCACAACAGTTCTCGTCTCCAATGCGTGCCAGGCAGATATTTAGGTAAGCATTGTCGCGTACCAGGTTTTGCGGTATGTAAGCAAAACTTGGAGGGGTTACATCACTGGTATAGTCATTGAAAACCGGTATCGAGAACTTCTCCTCACCCCTAGCAATATCACTTGAGTCATGTGCTGGCCTGACCACACCTAGAGCTAGTTGCATGTTATGATCTGTACAGCCGTTAGCGTCAGTAGATTCCATTGGCGCACAGCTGGAGCTCATACCTGGAGCAGGAGGGTTGTGCTCAACTAAGGCTTCACACATTTCATTCATGATTTTAGAAAGAGAGAAATCCGGTGGGAGGAATTTGTAAGAACGGAGGCACTTATCTTCAACAAGTTTGAAAAAGTCAGATAGACTTGGTGTGGGTAGGTTGACAGGAGAGTACATGGCAAGCTTGAACTCACCCTTGGAAGAGGAGGCAATCTCAAGCTTGGTAGAAGGGGATTCTTCCGATACAACACTGTTTTTTGTGCATGGTACAATGGTTACATTCTTTCTATTGTTGCGAGTTGACATGGGATTAGGGGCTTTGGAGGTGGATGCAGAAGGGGTTTCTCTCTCTAAACCCTCTTGGTTTCCTTGATTGGCACACTCTCTGTTTCCAGCAGAATCAGAGTCTGGAGGATATATCACTGCAAGGGGAGCATCCCCAAATGTGCAGTCTGGCTCTGCTTTTGGCTCTTTCAATGGTACAGCATTGGACCTTCTCACATTTACAACTTTTTTGTACTTGATTACTTGACCTGATTCAGTAATCACTCTTGTACCGCTACATTCAAGGAACACAACAGGTCAGGATAAAGAACAATTAAAATTAACCACGCTAAACTGATCAAGGATTGTACCGGTAAGGTTGCATGGTACAAACGACTGCCATTCTTAATCTTGCATGCAAGATGTAATATGCACAGAGGATTACAAGTGGCTTGCTCGGATTCTTAATAAAAACAAAAAATGGAAGTATTTTATTTACTCTGATGTTGGAGGCGGTACAGAAGAAGAAGAGGGCTCTTGGGGCATAGGGACGATCGCCTGATCTTGAGTAGGAACAGGCTCAGGTTGTTTTCTGCGGGACCGCTTGAGGAGAGGTGAATCAGTCTCTGCATCCACCAGATCATCCATGTCATCATAAGTATTACTGTTGTGATCTAGCTTGCGCCTTCTTGAACTTGATGGACCCGGTGCACCTGAACCATGATTGACGATTGAAGGGGTCGTGATCTCCTCCTGCGTAGACCAATTAACAGTGTCACTCACTTCCTGCTCATGACGAGAAAAGGCATCATAAAAAGAGGGAGAGGAAAGTTACTGCAATAAGACACTTTAACCAAATCAAGTGGATCACTGCAGAGCAGGGCAGTTTGATGAAATAACAGTACCTAATTGCCTGGTTCAATATACTGGTTGCCTCAAATATGCCCCAATTTTATTCCATGGGACAAGAAACAGCACAAAACAAACTGATAACTGTCCAAACAGTTACATGCATGCATGACCTAATCAAGGGACAGGGAATCCAACTAAACACGATTATTACACCACGACCAGACTTTTTACAGAACCAAGTCATTAGACTAAAACCGGCTTTAGAATGCCTTAAAGGTATCATCAATTATCTGATTTAAAAAAAATGGTACATGACCATTGTGCAATTGCAAAAGCTGCACAAGCTCGGCCAGATTATCAGAAAGGCATTTTAAGCTTAACTATTCCAGAATTTTCTTTTCCAAATTTCAGAAAATACCGCCCACAAAAGGTGCATGGTTCAATAGGAGCCAATGAATACAACAAAGATAGACCTTAAGAATATCCAAAAAAAACATAAATAAAAGAAAAAGGAAAAAAAAAATAGCTTTACTCACATCATTTTGCACCGCCTTTTTCTTGCTTTCTTCTTCCTCCTGAATCAAAAACACGAAAGAAGACAAGAAATGCGTGCGTTAGTGCTACAGCAACAAAGACTTAACAATACACAAGAACATTATGGCCAGCAAAGAAAAGCTTCAAGAAGAAAGAAAAAAAAAAAAGGGGAAAAAAAAAAACCTGAGCAAGAAGTATGGCCTCCGCAAAGGCACTGTAGTTTGCGTCCTCGATGTGCTCCCAGTTATTTTGATACAATTTTAACAAATCCTTCAATACTTGAGTAGCAAGCTTTCTGTTAAAGCCCAATTCTTTCATAGCATTTAGAGCAGCTTTTGCTCGGTCGGTATTCGATCTCATCGAATAAACCCTAAATATCGATCGAAATTACAAAACGGGAACTCTTAGGGAAATGTAGCTTGAATTCAGAAAATATTAGAAGAAATCGACCACCTCTTGAGCTACAATCGAGAGAGAGAGACTCTAGGGTTTATAGGGTTTTGGCAATGGCGGAGTGATAGAGGTAATCTGTTTTCGCTTTCCGAATAACCCGAGGGAAGGAGCGAAATAGTGGGTCCATCGACCATCATTCTTCATTACTGATAATTCTTATTTTTTCATGTCTAGTTTTGGTAACAAATAATTAATTATATAATTATTCCGATGCCGCTTCGGTTCCTCTCCAATTATACCAAATTTAAGTATATATCGTGGTTTTTTTTAAATAAAACTAATTTTAAATATTTAAAAAAAAAAAAGTAATATTGATTTTGTTTTTACAAAAAACAACTCATTCGCAGAATTGGTGAAGACACGGACACATTTACTCGATTGATCGGTGGAGCCATTTGTTATTGAAAGCAACTTGAGTCAAAGGACCATCGGACCCAAAGTGGTTCCCACGGGTTCGCTTACCGTTGGATCCGCTTTAGAATTCTCGTCCGCAATTTCGTGTCTGCTTTAAAATCCGTACGCACGAATTCTAAAATCCAACTGATCCATCCGCAATTTCGCATCGGACCCAAGCTGTTCCCTTTGCTATTAATTTTTAAAGTCATATTGTATAGATTGGTTTGTGAATTAGTGGAGCAAATGTGTTTTTACATCCATCGATTATGCGGATCGGTGGATTTTTTTTTTTTGTAAAATTCATATTAACATTGCAGATTTTTTTGAAATATTTAAATTTGATTCTATTTAAAAAAAAAAATCCTGTCGAATTCACATCAGATATTCCAATTAAATATGTATTAATTATATCAAACCGTAAATATGCAATAGACAGCTGAGATATTGCAAGAGCCATTCGAGCTGGGAATTCGTATCCTCTGAGATATCTCAAACTTTGCGTGACATTTTGGAATATCTCAACCGTTCAAATACGTTCTGCACGAATCTCAAAGCTCAAATACCCCGACGTTCCCGAATAGGCACCGGACACGTCGGTCACGCAAAAATTGAGATATTTCAGAGGATACGCACCCTCGAGCTGGCAGGTCAAGCAGTTCGTATGACGCCTGACTAGTGACTAGTTGATTCACTTTATTCAGACGCAGTTTAAATCATTGGATAAAAAATTAACGGTGGATATTCAATTGATCTTTCCTATAATGGGAGAGCAATCCAAGACAGTTTCTTTTATAGAAATTTGTACACCGGCATTTATTTTGAAACGTCTTCAGTGGCTGGCGCATGGATACCATAATCTGACAGCTGTTACCGACTTAAAATTTTAAGATACTAATAATCTCCTTTAAATGCACAAATAATTATCTATGGTTGTGTTTGGCTGTAGACTAAATTAATGAGGTCTAATTTGTTTATTTCGATTTAAATTATTTAAGTTTGGTTGATGTTAAAGTTATATTTTGGCTTAAGCTATTTCTTTTTGTCGAAATTTGATGGGTTATGACATGATTTGATACTACAAATATTTTTGTCTTGGAATTTTTGTAATATCAATAATGAAACTGTTCTTCCTATTTTTTTTGTTCATTTTTATTGAAAGAAATTGTAAAAAAAAATGAGTTATGTACAAATTAATTCTTTATCTTAGAGATGAACATTGCATTTAGCGAATCTTGTTTAATTCAACTTATATGTATATCAATTTATTTTGTCTGAAAATATTGGATTGCTGGACAAAAAAAAAAAATATTCATTTGTTGTATATTTTCATAAAAAAATTAATTATTTTCTATATTTTGTTAATTTAGAAAGTTATGTTTTTTTTAAATAAATTTCGTTGATTCTATAATTTATGAAGTTATAAGTTTCTTTATGCAAATGGAAACAAAATTAGTTGCTTATTTTACATTTTTTTTAAAAGATTGAAAATAATAAAAACAATAAAAGGTTAGGTCTCACACTCAAATAAAATTAAACCAATTAGAGAGGTGGGTTAGTTTAGACCAATTTAGGTCATCCTAAAGGTCGGATTATTTTATATTACTCTGACTCAATTAAATCACGTTTAGCATAATAACTGAGACCTAAGGTTATTATTCCATTATTTATTTAATAAATTATTACGTATATTTCAATTAAGAAAAGGTGCACTTGATAAATGTTATCTGGATGATCTTGATAACCTTTTTCAAAATCATTTCAAATAAAAAAATATATAATGGACATGTAGACAGTCTGATAATTAAATTTTACGCAGATGCATTAAGAACGGTTAAAGTTTCAAAGTCACCCCCTAAATTTCATCATTCTCTACAGAGACAGGATATTTGCATTATATATAAATCATGTTTATACTGTTTAATTCATAATTTTTTTAATACAGATCAAGCCACCAACTATTTAATATCTATTTATCTTTTTTAGATCTCTCACACAAAAAACATTGCCCACTGGATCAAAAGCTGGTTATATTGTTGAATTTATAATTACATTTTATTTTTAAATATTATCATCTCATCGTATATTTTGTTAATTATCAGTTTTTTTTTTTGTACAGTTGGAAGGACCTCGTATATTTAACCACACAAATAAAATAAATTTCTACAAACAAATGGGTCAGTTGGAAGGACCTCGTATATTTTGTTAATTACATTTTACTAAAGGCCTCATAAAAACCACCATGAGTTGAGAACTAAGTCCAGATAACAAGTCAAAAAAATAGGCCCGTTTGAGTTGTTCATACCCGTTTCTGGTTAACCTATGGGGCTGCGAGAGTTTTGTACCTTTAACTTTCTGGTCAATTTTGTTGGGCACTTGTACCATCTCTTGAAAGGGAGAGGGGGGTGTCCGATGCCCATCGGACCAGAGTCTATTCGATGGGTGATTTCTACCGTCCGATCCACTTCAAGATCTGTGTGCACGGATATTAAGCAAACAGTACAGATATTAAAATAATACGCACGTATTTTGAAGTAGATCTGACGGTAGAAACCACCCATCGAACAGACTCTGGTCCGATGGACATCGGACACCCTCCCCTCCCCTCTTGAAAAACTTGGATTTAGTTCTCCAGTGTCATTGGCACTTGGCAGTCTTTATTCTTAAACTGCTTGATCTCATTTTGGTATCAATTATTACAACCCGACTGGCGTTTTGAATCATTTGCTATGAAACTTATATTTTGATGGTTTTTGCCGTATTTTACAGCGATTTCGTGGGATATTTAATAAATTTGGTATGGATTGGTGATTTTTGATGGCGATTAATGGGCAAAACAGACTGGAATTTTTGCGAAAATTAAATCTACGTTTCTTCATCTAAAATAAAAAAGGGAAAATTAAAAGTTTTTGCCATTTTTTGTGTAGGTTTAAAATTTGAAAATAAAAAGAAAATAAGTGAAACAAAATTCTTTTACAGAAAAGTATTCACTGAGAAATGTGATCATGTAAAGATGCTCTTTCTCAACATAACCAAATAGGATTAGGGCAAAAGAATGAAACAAAGCTTTATTGACAAGTTACTACATCTGTTTACTTTCGATGCAAAATTGGCCTCAACTGCACTAACATTTATCAGTTACCAGCATTCAGTTTTTCTTGAAGTATCTTAGTTAGAAGCACAGGGTTTGCCTTTCCCTTCGATTTTTTCATCACCTGGATATTACAAGTTTTAGAAAATGCTTTGCATATAACATAACACAGAAATGGACACATTCAACTTTCTTATCATAACCAAATTAACCCTTAGCTTATTAAATTTAGAGTTAAAGAGGTATCACAAGGTATTTATTTGTAGTTTTACTCAGTCAAATCATGCTGTCTAAATTCTAATGCCCAATTAACCAAAACAGAACAGAACAAAACAAAATAGAACAGTAAAAGAACATTTGGTGTTATGTTGAAAATGCACAATTAATTGCCAACAAGGTTTAAACATACTATTTCCTATAAAAACAGTCAAGAAATAGAAAAAGAAAAATTGGTTTATATTTGGATATTTCAAAATATTTTGATTAATAAACTGAAACTAAAACCTACCAGCACCACAATCAGATATGAACTTCTTGAAACATTTGTATGTTAGCCCCATATAAGTACTGGGCAAAAGAGGCACAGATAGAAAATAAAAGAAAATGAACAATGTAATAAGGGGAGAAGTGAAATTGAATGATTATACACGTACCTGGCCAGCAAAAAATCCTTGCAATTTCGTTCGGCCAGAACGATACTGTTCAAGCTGCTTTGGATTATCTGCAATTACTCCATCCACCAGTGCTTCTATTGCTGCTGGATCTACTATCTATTAATTTATTCAATATACACCATCAAATATACTACATATACTGAAATGCATTTACTACTGTTGTTTTGTTAGGTCAATTAAGACTTATAACCTTTCCTTCATAGAACTTGAGATTTGGTAGGCACCTACTATCCAGTGCTTACAGTTAAAGATAAAAAGTACCTATCAGGTACAATGCATGCTTATTTGTTGGCCATAATCTGAAATCAATTTACCTGGACCAAATCTTTTTCCTCTATCAATCCTTGCACCGTTCCGCCTTTACATATAAGCTCATTTAGTATCTAAAATTTGAAAAAAGAAAATCAGGATCACCGATCTATAAAAACTGCAACTAACAATTGGAACAATATTTTATTAGTCCCCATAAATGCATGAAAAATTGTGTAAGGTGCCTTTGTTAGTCCCAACTTAAGGATATCAATTGACCTAGCATGCAATTTAATGTAACCTTGACTTCAGTGGTTGCTATGGCTGGCTATGATCCCCAAAGAAAAAGAATGGGATCAGATGCAAAAATGAGAAATGTTTGCTGTTCTTTTCAATTTAGTTAAAAGTTAACTGCAGTTTACCAAACCAAATGAAAAAAATAAATCAATAATTACTCAAAATAGAATATACCTCCTTTCCAATCTTGCCACTTATGGTCCCGTTTTTAATGGAGGAGATCAGCTCAGCTAGCTCCTTTGGTGTCAGCTTTATCTCCTTTATTGACACCTTTTCATTCTTTAAATAAGCTGCGATATCGCCCATTATCCAGTTTGCTGCCAACTTGGCCTCTGCGCCATTTTGAATGCATGAATCAAAATAATCACACACCTGAATTACAAAAGGATGCTATTAATATAACTAAAATAGCCAGTCACTTGAAACAACAATATTGAAAACCCTGAAATCATCCCTTCTCTGTCAAGAACCCTTTTCCAACCAGAAAAAAACAGGAGAAATATCTCATTTCTTTACTGAACAATAGTAGTATGCACAAATGATAATTCCTATTTTTATGAAGCATGTATAATATCCCTTTTTGTGCATTGTATCAATGATATTTCTAAATAATGCAAGGTATGCATCAAATTGCCTACGAGAATAATAGTATTAACAAAAAAGAAGTTTTACATCATCATCATTAGCAAGGAAGAGAACATCTTGCATGGTAAGCCCCATATTCTCATACCGCCTCCTCTTTGCTTCGGGGAGCTCAGGAAGTGACATGCAAATTTGATCAACATACTCATCTGTCAATACTACCTCAGGCAAGTCGGGTTCTGGGAAGTATCTATAATCTGCCAATCCTTCTTTTTTCCTCATTGTAAATGTTTTCTAAGGAAGAATTAAAAGAAGTTCTCTTAGAAAGGAATCACAAACGTGAGATTTCGTTTCTTTCAGACTATGCAAGTAATCCCAATTCCTTAAATCAAGCCTCACTTAACCAAAATTCAAAATTTCAAACTGGCTAGTGATGCTTCAATTAAACCAAACTGCTTCAACCTGAGGTAACTTTTAACTACGAGGTCATTGTTCATTAATTAAGATGAGATTAAGCCCAACCAACACCCCATTTGCAAGAGAGAGAAAGATAGAGATGCACCTGAGTTGCATCATCCCAAAGGCGAGTTTCTTGTACAATTTGGTCGGCTTGGCCTTGCTTATGCAGAAGGATCTGTCTATTTATCTCATAGTCTATTGCTTTGTTCATTGCTGAGAAGGAATTCATGTTCTTTATCTCCACCTGTCATCCGTTGCATCAAATAAAAAAATAGTTATCAACAAAAATAAAGTCAAAAAAATTCATGATATAGCTGGAACATACATGCAATGCAAGACACCATCACAGTCCACGAATTCCTCCTTTTTTTTCTGGAAGTTCTAATTCTTTAATGAAGGTACACACGAACCTCTATCCTGACCTATTCTTCCCCACTCAATATAGGGATGCCAATTCTCACCCAACCCGACCACCAGGTTTCACCTAGACTCTACCTGATCTTGTCTTACTAGTAGTAGTAGGTTAACATGGATATAATATACTCGATCATTTTTTAATTGGCTCAATCATTAAATATGCACCATTACAAAAAAAAAAAAAAAAATTAGGTACATTTTTAGCTGTCCCAGATTATTAGAAAAGCTTGATTATTCTTAAATAAAGTAACTATTAAATGAAGCAGATGCTCCATCATACATGACACCAATCTAACCCATCAACATCTCTAAACTTTTGTTTTCTTTTGTCAAAGTTTACCAAGTTGAACAGAAAAATGTACCTTGGTACCGAACTCCTGTTGGCCACCGGGCCGAACAGAGACATTGACGTCACAACGGAGAGAGCCCTCTTGCATATTGCCGTTGCTGACACCAATGTACCTGACAACACGCTGCAACTCGGAGGCATACTCTGCTGCTTCAATCCCGTTCCTCATATCGGGCTCTGACACTATTTCCAGCAAGGGTACCCCGGCTCTGTTCAGATCTACCTATTGTGAATTAGGGTTTAGAGTAATGAGCAATCCTTTCTTACAGTCCATCTAGCATTAGAATTGCTACAAGTTGCTAAAGTACGACATTTTTAACAGGGAAATTTGATTTACAGTGCTGTTCCATGTAATTTCCACAGCAGTACAAAATCAGCAAAACTACTTGTAGCATAATTGTTCCATGTAACGTCCCTCCAACAATCACAAGTCACTTAAAAATGGGTCCATATTTTAGAAAATTACAAAAATATTATACTTTTTTTAACGTAACAATCTAGATCAACATGTTTGCAACCCATGACTTGATATAACAAGATTTGCAATTAACACAATCCCGTCAATACGGATAGCATACAAGACACATGTACCGGTATGGCCAACACATACCAACCTGTATCGAACCGAAGCCAACTACATTTTTTTGCCTCAAAACTTAACATTGCTACCAAATCAGTACTAGGATCGGTACTGCCAAATAATGCAGGAGATTGAAATAAAACTGCATTTACCTGTGAAAAGCTTCCCGTGTCAGAGTGTACCAACTTCCCAGCATCTTCTTCCATGTGGACCCTTGTAATACCAAACTTCTTGTGGCCCCCACCAAACTCCACAGGCAAATCCACATCCAAAAACCCTCCTTTTGCAATTGGTACATCAAATTGAGAAATCTGGTATCCCTTTGGCAAATCAGGGTAGAAATACTGCTTCCTGTCAAACTTTGACTTCATTGAAATCTCGCAGTTCAACGCAAGACCTAATTTAACTGCAAATTCTACCACTCTGGAGTTCAAAACAGGTAGTGTGCCTGGTAGCCCCATACAGACCGGGCAGATTGTGGTATTGGGATCCGACCCATAACTGTATGGGCATCTGCAAAAAGCCTTAGTTGAAGTTTGGAGTTGAACGTGAGTTTCTATCCCGATTATGGCCTCGAAACCTTGTAATTGTTGCTGTTGTCTCTCTCGTGTTGCCATTTGTGAAGATTTCTGTGTCGGTCGAGCCTCTGTGGACCCAGACCGTCTAGCTTGTACCTCAAATTGTGACCTCTTGGGTCTAATTTTGTGTAGAAAGGCGCCATTTTTTGGTATGAGAATAATTGCGTTAGCACGGAAACCTCTGAACATGGATAAAGCCATTGTTATTGCCTATCGCGCCAATTCTAGCGAACAAGGGGAAAAAAACAGTAGTAAGTGCAAAAGTTTACCGCCGGAGAGGAGGGAACAACGGAGGCGGTAATAGGTTTGAAGAAGAAGGGAGAAGGGGGAAAGAAAAAGAAAAGGAAAGAGAAGGCTTGAATTTTTTTTTTTGGAGAAAATGGTAAACTACAAAATAGAAATAAGAATATCAATGCTTAGTTGCTTACCATTAGATAAGAATGTGCTTCGGAGAGAGCAGAGATAGAAACGCCATAGTTGATAGTGAAGCGAAGTGCGCGACAATTATCTCCTCCACTTGAATGGATTCAAGTTTTCAGACACAGGCGATAACTTATCGGTCTCTTGCGGCGCGCTCTTGTTGGAAGGGAACCATCCTCTACATTTAAAATCCGACTGGAGAGACCATATTTAATTTTAGGGAAAATTAGATCCATGCCACTCCAAAATGTTTAATTTAGAAAAATACCACCCTAAAGTTTGGGTTTTGCTAAACACCACCTCAAATCACAATTATTCAGAAAATTGCCCCAATTACAAATTATTATACATAAAATGATGTTATTTGAGTAGTATTTTCGTATATTCCAAAAATACCCTGACCCTTAATGGGTCTGATCCGAGTGAACCCTCGTCTTTGTCTCTCTTCGTCTCCTCTCTTCCCAGGTTAAAAGAAGTCCGGATCCGCCTCTCCACTGTCGTCCGCCTCTTAGGGTTCTGATCCGAGTGTAAGTTCTAAACCAGTCGCAGCCGACCATGTTCTCTCAGTCACTGTCGTCCGCCTCTCCTCCCAGTCGTAGCCACCCGAGCGATTCCTCCTCCTTGCCGAGTATGAGGTGCCCGGACTACGGGAAGCAATTGTTAAGGCTCGTGAGCGGTACAGAAGACAATCCAGGGAGGGTGTTCTACAAATGCTTGGCTAATAAAACGGTACCGTGTTCTAATCTCAGTTTTTGGGTAACGAATTAGGAAATTTTGGGTACGACAACAGTTTACTGGTAGAAAATTTTGGGTACGACAACAGTTTACTGGTACCAGTCAGATTTACTGGTACGACAGTATTCTGTTCCAGTCAGATTTACTGGTACATACCAGTTTTAGAGTTTCAGAGTTTGAGGGCTGTATTTGGGATTGTATGGGGCTGTATATGACAATTTAAAGTTTGGGCTGTACATGAGAATTTACTGGTACGAGTTGAGTCTTTACTGGTACATGAGAATTTTATGGGGCTGTAATAAGCAAATGCTTTATTCTTTTTTTTATCCATCCATTATGTACATGTTGAGTCTCAGTAAATGCTTTATGCTTTTTGAAATTACAGCGGATGCCAAAATGCAAGTTTTACATGTGGGAGAACGAGTACGAGGCATTTCTTAGCAATGTGCGTAGGAGTTCAGAGGCATTTCATATGGGAGGAGTACGAGGCATAAACGAAACTCGATTGGACGACATGCGAGAAATAAACAATCAAACTCCCCAGCTTGTTGCATTAGCGAAGCAGATTACGTTACTTGTTGCTATGATTTTTATGATTTTAGTTGTGTTGATTGGTATATTTATTGCAATAATATGCAAGTAATGCAGATTACAAGTAATGCTTTTAGTTGTAGCCTTTTGTTATGAGTCTATGCTAATTTTTGGAATATGAGGAACTGTTATTGTAATATAGTTTCTTTACTGTTATTGGAATATGAAACTGTTATTGGAATATGAGGAACTGTTATTTCAATCCCTAGATGGTACCTTTTTGTTCTATTTCCTCAAAGCATACGCTTTAATTAGTACATTTTTTGAGCATTTATGTGTCCAGAGTCCAGACAATGAGACAAGTATACAACAAAATATAATCCTTGGCTCCTTTGCTTCAATTAATGAACCGCATAAAAGAATTTGGTGTCATTCAAAAGCTCTACAAATTAAGTAGCTTGTTAGTGTCATATATAAAAATTAAGCTAGGTTTTTGAAATGAAATCATGTAGTATTTTTAATATATTAGTACATTAATCAAATAATAATTTACAAGCAGCAAAAGTAGCATTCTAAAAATAAAATTCTCTTATTTATGCCACCCGGAATCGATTAAGTGAGTAATACTCATGTACATAATCCTCCAAATGGGCTCCTCTAAGTGAACAAATAAATGCAAGGGCATGAATACATGGTAATCCAGTTAGTTGCCACTCTCTACATGTACACTCTTTTTTGTCCAACTCAACCGCATGCCTCCAAGCATTGCCATCCGAGTCTATTCCACTCACCTCTGCACAACTATCACCACCTCTACTAAGACTAACATTCCCAACATTTCTACTCTTTGCATTCAATTGTTTCATTACGCTCGGAAGAATCACACCTCTAAGTTTACTCCCTATCAGCCTCCTTTTGTCAAAAGTCACCATGATTCGTTGCCTAATTCCATCAACAAGATCAACGACATGCAAATCCTTCAAGTCCTTAATCCAACTATTGAAGCTCTCTGATATGTTATTATTCACATAATCACATTTTGAAAGCTCAGAGAATTTATTTCTACACCAATATTGCTTGTGATTCCTCTCAAGATATTGGATAGCCTGGGGTGATGCATCATTAATCTTACTCAAATGGAACTGGCACTTTTCTGTAGTGTATGCCTTTGCTGCCGGCCACATGTGATCAGCAAATACCTCACCATGGAACTTCTTTTTGAAATTATCCATCAAATGACGCATACATTCCCTGTGTTCAGCATCGGAAAATTCACTTGCAATAGCACCTGCTAGTCCCTTGCACGCATCCGATGAGATGGCCAAACCCGGCAGAGTTCCTATTGCCTTCCTCAACTACTCCATAAACCACTTCCAAGTTTCATTTGTTTCTAAATCAAAAACTCCATACGCAACTAGGTACAACCAATTATGCCCGTCAATTCCTGCAGCAGCTGCCAATTGACCCTTATACTTGCCTGTTAAAAAAAAAAAATCATACTTGCTTGTCAATTTGATTTTTAAATTGAAATGTAAACATAAGAGATAATAAAGATATTGACCTGTCAAATGGGTCGAATCAACCCCCAAATATGGTCTACAACCATGTATAAATCCATCTATGCATGGTTTCAATGCCACAAAAATCTTGCTGAAATACACCTTATCACCAACCCTTGTGCAATCTATCTCAACGATGCTACCAGGACATCTCCTCTCCAATTCTACCTTAAAGTTGTACACCAATTGGAAGCTTTCGTCCCATTTCCCGTGGATCTGATTAAGAGCAGCTCTCCTTCCCTCCCAAGCTTTGTTATAAGTGACTTTCACATGAAACTCGTCTTCTAACTTGCTCTTCACTTCTTTTGCTCCAGCCGAAGGATTCTTTCTTAACCAATCTCCCACCCTTTCCGATACCCAAGAACTAGAAGCCATTTTTCCGTCAACCATACTGGTAGATGGACACGTATGGTCATGTGGCAACTTCTTTATCTGCAATTACAAAAATTCATGGATGTGGTGGTACAGTCAATATCAAACTATTCACCAGAGCTGGTGAGATAAAGAAAATAATAATGGGACTTGACAAGAACAGCAAGACTCCCTGTGGCTTCTGTTTTGGTAAGTTGCTATGTCCAGTTATCATGCAAACGGGTTTATCAGAGAAACAAGTAAGAAGATAATATTGCTTAAACCCAGTGGCAATATGCGCTATGCATAGTACGGGCCAATATGCGCTATGCATAGTATTGGGAGATAACTAAGGAAAATTCTGGTTCTTTTAAGGGGCATAATTGATATTATCAGTCTCAAACTATAAACACCTTGATGCTGGGTTATCTTATATATTGACTGTACCAAACTAAAAGCACCTTGTTGCAACATAATTATGCAATAGATTTTCAAAGAAAGTGGTTACTGGTACTGCTAGAGTTTGCATTTTTCAATCATAAATTTCAAGTTGTGAATGCATACCATAAAGGTTTTATTATCTTGGAGTCTAGAAGCACGAATTCTCCAAGGACAATCGGGATGTTTGCATTTTCCTATAAACATTTTCTTGTCCGACTTCACCGTACTAACTTCAAACTCATTTTTTATGGCAAAGTGCCTTAATGCCCTCCTGAAGGCATTGACATCGGGAAATAACGCATTGACCTCTATGTTAGGATTTTCAAGGTTAAATGCAACGTTAGCTTGACCATCCACTCCATCTTCAACAATTGGCTCCTCGGCCACATTATCCTCCAAATTAGTTTCTGGATCAATTTGTACCTCTTGTATGGCATACATAGCATTTTCATGAACAAAGCCATCGTCACCATAGGAACCATACATATTCTCATCATCAAAACCAACATATTCATCACGATCAGCAACGTCATCGGGTTGCTCAGAAATACTACATCCCTGAGTGCTCCCAACTTGGCTACCAAGTGCAATACTTGGTGATGGTTGAGACAAAGTGCATGGATTAGTGGCATTTGTCCCATTACACTTTGAACTTCCATCAAACCTATACAAAATTGTAGAATTAATATAAGTGAACTTCCATCAGTTACATTGTACTTCACTACTGTTTTTATCTTCTTTTTTCCTTGTAATTTTGGTGTTTAACTGAAAGTAAAACTGAAAGTTGAGGTAAAACTTCACTACTGTTTGTATTGTTCACTTAGGTAAGTTGAGGTAAAACTGAAAGTAATTGTTCAACTGGAAATTAATTGAAAAGTTGGATTTAATTGAAGATTAATTGTGGCTGGATGTGCTCAATTGCTCAATTAAAAGCTGGCCAGTGCCATACAAACCACTTACACTGTCAATCAAGCAATAACAATCCAAACAGTGACGGTAATTTTGAATACAAATACAAATTGAAATACAAACTAACAGATCATACAAATTACAAACTAACAAATCATACAAATTGAATTGAAATACAAATTTAATGCTTACCCATTAGGTATCCAAGCTAGATCCATGTTTTGCATTGATGAAGGGCGGGCTCATAGGAGAGGTTCGGCTTAGAGGAGAGGAAGGCGGAATGGAGAGGAGGCCGAAGATGGAGAAGAACGGAGAGAAACTGAGATGAACGGAGAGGAGGCCAAAGGCGGGCTGTACGTAGGGTTGGCGACCATCTCACACAAGAAAGCAGACAGCGTTGGTGACCATAAGAAGAAGAGAGGAGGCCGAAGATGGAGAAGAACGGAGAGGAACTGAGATGAACGGAGAGGAGGCCAAAGACGTGCTATATGTAGGGTTGGCGACCATCTCACAGAAGAAAGCAGACAGCGTTGGTGACCTAAGAAGAAGAGATAAATTTTTGAAGGTAAGGTTATTTTGGTCATGATAGATATACTGTTAATTCTTAAGTAAAAAAATATACATTCAGATACTAATTGGGGCAATTTTCTGAATAATTGTGATTTGAGGTGGTGTTTAGCAAAACTCAAACTTTGAGGTGGCATTTTTCTAAATTAAACATTTTGGAGTGGCATGGATCTAATTTTCCCTTAATTTTAATTATCTCGGCCCATTCAATTTGGGTCCGGCTCATTTTGAAATGTCGACTGAGATTTCTCCGCACCAGTGCCTCAAATTATTGGGCTTTCAATTGCTAAAACTAGGCCTATTGGACCGGACGAGAAATAAATTTAGAAAAACCTGATCCATGGATATCCTATCGTCCAATTTATGCATTAATTTTTTTTTTTTTTTTTTTTTGGGGGGAGGCAATATTCTCTACAAAGCTGATCGGACGGTCCAGATTTAGTCTCAGCCGGTGAGTGCTGGAGATGATGGAGGGGGCAGTATTATTTTTGCTTTGAAATTTGTGCCAAAATCTTATTTGGTCCGTCCGATTAAAACGAATAGAATAGAAGCACCGTAGGTAAAAACTCCACAGAGGATGTGAAGGCGAGAAGGAGGGGTGTTCCATATCCTCCCAGATACCTCACTCAACAATTGAAACAGACGACTCAGATTTACTTTCAGCCGGTGCATGCTCGGGATGGCGCAGGGGTAGTATTATTTATGCTTTGAGATTTGTGCCAAGTTAAAACAATTTTGGGCTGCCTGATTCAATTTTACTCAATCCGGTAACCTGAGGGGATGTGAATTTGGGAGGGGGGGTAAATCTCATTTGTATAAACATTATAAACAAGCGTGATAATCCATTTATTTTGCATCATTTTTTTAAGCGAGGCTAAGTGTTTATTCCATTACTAAATCATAATAATTACATCATCAGTTTAATCAAAGGAGCACCCTCTGGTCTGTGCTGATTTCACATGAAAATAATGTTTAATAAATAGACATGCATTATATGCTGAAACGTATCATATTGTTGTATCGATATATGTATCATGTTGAAAATTGCATGTATCCTGTATCTATCTGATACCCATTATCATATCCATACAACATAAATTATAGATTTTTTTTTATTTAGAAATTATAACAAATTTATTTAATATAGCAGCCAAATTATTGAAAAATTTTGAAATATAGCCTCCACCGAATTGGGGATCCGGTGGAGCTATTTTGGGCTTTCTTACACCGGATTGGCAATCCGGTGGAGCAAAAATATGCTCCGCCACACCGCTACACCCGTGACTGCATAGAAAAATGCCACACCCGTGGAGCAACTCTCCCTTTTTTTTTTTTTTAACCTTTCAAATTACTCAATCAATTATCCAATTAAATGATTCAAAAGTCTCCGATCGTCTAAGAGAGTTAGAAATTCTTCAAATCTACGATTTTAACAAGGTAAAAATCCGATTTTTTTATAATTTTTAATTTTGGCCGAATTAAATAAAATAACTCATTTAATTGAGTCTGTTTAGTATATTTAGTCTTTTTGTGTAATTTAGTGTTGAATTAGCAATTGGCTTCAATTTTGTGTAATTGTAGTATTAATTAGTAGTATAATTAATTTAATTTGTGTAATAGAGTATAATTTAGTGAAATTTGTGTTATGTAGTATAATTAATTTAATTTAGTATAATTTAGTATAAATTTGTGTAATTTGTGTTATGTAGTATAATTTAGTATAATTTAGTATAATTTGTGTAGTTTAGTATAATGTAGTATAATTTTTTGTATTTTAGTGTTATGTAGTATAATTTGTGTAAAATTAGATAAATGTGAAGTTTATGATTATTTGGTATAATATAGTATAAATTTGTGTATGGTTAAAATCGAAATTTTTAATAATATATAGTTCAATGGTATGGTATGTAATTAATTTAGGTCGGACTTACATATAGTTAAATTTTCTAACAGGGTGAATGGATAATCCGAATTATCCGGAGTTATTGAAATTACCACCACAGTATCACAGAGCATGGACAGTTCGTGATATGGTAATTTTTGTTAAATTTACTAATTATTTGTTTGAAATAAAAATTATATGAAGTATTTGAAGGGGTTATGATGGTTTAATTATTTTTGACAGTCTAATGTAGCGGTGTGGCAGCGGTATGGCAGAGCATATTTTTGCTCCACCGGATTGCCAATTCGGTGTAAGAAAGCCCAAAATAGCTCCACCGGATCCCCAATCTGGTGGAGGCTATATTTCAAACTTTTTCAATAATTTGGTTGCTATATTAAATAAATTTGTTATAATTTCTAAATAAAAAAAAATCTAAATTATATGTTTCGTATCTGAGAATCCTATAAAACAATCTCCGTAGAAAATTCATGCTGCACCGAAAATTTAAAGGAATTGAAATACAAAAACCGGTGCCTGACCAAAATGTCTGACAAGTTTAAGCTAATAATAAAATTATTGCATGAAAGATTATATGTTTGAAATAGAAGAGGCTAAAATTCTTAATCTCAATCTTTATCTTGAAAAAAAAAAAGTAAATTTATTGATATGATAAGTTCTTCTCCCTAATGCAAAAGAGAATTCAAAGCGTGGGCTATCTGCACTCCTCCCGTGAATAAAACAAAACAATACATTTTTTTTCTTCAGATCATCTCCCGTTGAGGTACCTGTATCCGTATTACACAGCAATACGATATTTATACCCGTATTTATACAACATAGATTATGTGTTTCAGCAATAGATATTTATACCCGTATTACACAGCAATACGATATTTATACCCGTATTTGTAATACTTTGAAACAGAAAGGGGGTTGTTTAAACTTAAAAAAGTATAATTTTTGGAATTCCAACCTTCTAGGGGTAAATTTGTAATTGGGGACGTGTGTTGCGGCGTGGCCCACGGGCCACAGTAATCCCCGTCCCGTCCAAGCTACGCCAACAAAGAAAAATAAACAAATAAATACACTTCTCTATTTATATAGGTCAAATGAAATAATGTAATAACTACTGGAAAGTTTGTTTAGAGGCTAACTACATCCAGCACCTCGCCACCTCCAACAGGCGTTCGCCTCGCTACTGTGCAACAGAGAAAGTAGGGCCTAACTTTAGAAGAAGAAAAAAATGTAGGGTCAATTTAGGGAATTGAAAACTTGATCGCAATTGGTCCGATACATTACTTGCGCTATGTTAAATTTTCGGAAGAGAATGTTTGGAGTACGAGAGCAGTTTGGGTCCGATCAATTCTATAACCCTCTAATCCGCTTTAAGACCGTGCGCATTTATATTTAAATAAATATGCACGGATATTAAAGTGAGGTGCATGATCTTAAAGCCGATTGGACGGTTATGGAGCCCATCGAATTCAGTTTGAGTCCGATGAGCATCGGACCCAAACTGCTCTCTTAGAGTACAGCATTATTGTACTAACGTGCTAAATGTGTTGTGCATCTCTATATGTATGCAATATATACTATTTTTGTCGGTAAATCAACAAAATAAAAATAAATTGCAATTGAATTTAAAACATATACCCAACATTTTTTTTAATATGGTGACAGGCCAATTTGAATGGATGTTTCAGCCAGTTTTTGGCTGTTGAATAGGGAACACAAATCTGTGAAGTGATTATTATAGAATAATGCGAGGTCATAGTAGCAATTAAATTATTATTTTTATTATGCCAATAGAACTTTTTTTATTATTAATAATTCCATGACACTCCAGCATATTTTAAATGTTATTTTCGAAAATTGAACATTCATCTCTTCATTTTATCACAAATACTAAACAGTGGCGAATCTTTAATTTGGGTTGGATTGGCATGAATTTCTATCGGATGATCCGCATCCAAATTTAAAATGTGAGTTACTTTAGAGAAGTGGTTCTTATGAATTTATAATAAATAACATAAATATACAGACTCGGGAAAAAAAAAGGGTTTTTAATATTGCTATAAATGTTATGGTCTTTTAGAATCTTTTTTTCCGCAATAAAATTCTGTTTAGAGCGCAAACAAAAGTTTTGGTCATCATTTATTTTGTTGACGACAATTTTAATAAAATATTATTGATGGTAACATATACTCTAATCTTATATCTAAGCTCTAATTAACTTAGGTCTTTAATTCTTTATCACAATCGGATGGTCCTAAAATATGAAAGTATCATGGAATGAAGTATATTTTTATGGATTAGTGTTGCATCTTGAAATGTTTATGTCATGTATGGTTGAACCAAATAAATTTTTTACCAACATTACAGAACAATAATGACAAGCCAACATTATAGGTGGCACAATTATCCAATTACACTCCTCAACTACCTCTTTTAAGGAAGGCAGTTCATGTTCTTGAAATGACACTTATGACATCTCTAACATTTTCATAATGTTAATTCTTATATGAGGAGGGTTCCAATGTACCAAAAAATTTATGCTCCCATTTGCATTCATTTTTTTTATTTTCTTGATCTTCATTTTTAAAGTCCGGATAGTCAATCCGAACCGTTCAGCATGATCATCATAATAAAATATGTTTGGAGACTAAATTTTATATTTTTTGGAATTTTTTTACTATTTTTTAAGATATGTACAAAATCACTATATCGGATAGTCCAGAATCTCCTTAAAACAATGATTTTGTACCTATCTTAAAAAATAGTAAAAAAATTCCAAAAAATATATAATTTGATCTCCAAGCATATTTTATTATGATGATCATGTTGAACGGTTCGGATCTACTATTCGAACTTTGAAAATAAAGATAAGGGAGATAAAAAAATGGGTGCAAATGGGAGCATGAAATTTTGGGTGCATTGGAACCCTCCTCTTCTTATATGAGGGAAAATTCCATGTATACCCCTCAAAAAATTCAAAATTATGTATTTCTCCTCTAAACTTCATAGTATCCTATTTTCCGTCTAAGTTTAAATAACTCACAAATTTACCCTTTTTTTGTCTTTTTCTATTAAAACTCATTTTAAAATTTACTCTTTAATAAAAAGTATGTAGCCTATTTAATAAAGTAATTGTCTTCTAATTGGTCGGTTTTTGTGGACAGGTTAATTTATCTATTTCTGACGTGTACACGGTGATATTTAGGCATGTACTTGTGTATGCGTCAGAAGTAGAGAAGTGAATAATTTATCCTCGGAAACTAGCCTATTAGAAGATTGATTATTTTTCTTAAACTTGCTACATATTTTTTTTTATAAAAGATAAAATGGGTACTTTATAAATTCAAAACGAGTCTTCATAGAAAAATCGAATGGGTAAATGTATTAGTTTTTGCAATTTACAAAGATAAATATGATATTATGAAATTTAGACGGAGAAATACTTAAATTTGAATTTTTTAGGGGTATACATGAAATTATCCCTTATATTATATTATCTGTTGCGTTTTAATGTGACCCTCGAGATATACATTATTATTTTGCGGTCTGCCTCGGGCAAACTGAACTGGTACAAAATAGAAAAGAATAGAACCCGTTTTTCCTGTTTCTTTGTTTTTTTCCATTAACCCCCTGAAGATATATAATATTTGCCAAACATATGTAAGTCGCACCGAGAAAAGACTGGAGATCTGTCTCTTACATCGATGTCCATTTTTCTATACTAAAGACTTAGTTTATGTTAAACAAGTCAATCATATTTTGGGGATGCTGTCTGAGTTGAACATTAAAAAAAATTAGTTTAATTTAGAATATTTCTAAAGAATTGACTTTTAATCTAATGACAAAAAAAACAGAAGAACAACATTCTCTTTGAATATTTGAATTTATAAGGCTAAACTTTCCTCTTTTCATCTCTCTCTATGTTGTAGGAAAAAGTAGATGTTCAATTAATTTTAATTATGTCAGAGTTGTTTATAGTTTTTTCGAACTAATAACTCGCAACTCCTAAGATACAAATAATTGCTATTATGATATATTTTTGTATTTTCCTAATTTATTTCTCTTACAGATGAATACTGCTAATAATCAATCAAATCAGAATATACATACATATTAGGATACATATTATGGTTTAAAGAAAGGAATTTGAGGAATACTATATAGAGCATAACTATGATTTAATTATGATTTACTTATTAAAATCAAAATAAACTAATTAATTTTTAAAATTTTATCCTTTCATCCTATGTTGATAAAAAAAATGTGAGTTACTAAGCGACATACAATTAATCACACTTAATTAAACAACACGTTGCTCTTCTTAAAAACAGATAGAAAAATGATTAACTCTTTAAAATGAATTTTTCTTTGTTTTGAAAATCTTTCGGGTTTGAAAATAAATGTTGATAAAAGTGAAATATGGTACCTCTCAATTTAACGGATCAAGAGGGGGCAGGTGTTAGCTCAATAATTAGGTTGTAAGGTTGTAGGATTTCCCATTACTTATTTAGGGATACTCCTTCATTGGAAGAAATTACAGGTGTGTAGCTGGAATAGCTTAGTAGATAAATTAGAAAAAATACTACAAGATTGGAAAGGAAAACTATTATCTTTAGAAGGTAGGGTGACTTTGCTTAATGCAGTATTCTCTGCTATACCTTTGTATTGGATATCTTTCTATAGGATTCCTAAACAGATTCAAATTAAAATTGATAAATTACGAAGGACATTTCTATGATCAAGTACTTCTAGGAAAAAATTATCATTGATTGCCTGGGGTAAGATATGTAGAGGAAAGGAACAGGGTGGTTTAGGTTTAATTAAACTTTTGTCAAACAAGTAACTAAATACAAAATGTAACATTGGCTTCATATATACATTCTTTTATGAGTAGAACTAGGAGTACCAAACTCCTTTGTACAATTGTACTCTTAACTCTAAAATCTATCGGATTAACTTCGAACGACAAATCCAAATCATTAAAATCTTTCTATCTTACGAGTAATTTGCCTACATATAAAAATTTTAAAGTTTCAAATTAATTTAGTATAAAGTCAAGTGGTCAAAAAACTTCCAAAAATGAATGCATTATAATTAATTTAGAAACTTTCTAATTTTGACCACTTGACTTTATACTAAATTAATTCAAAATTTTAAAATTTTCACACATAGACGCATCACTCATAAAGTAGAAGGATTTCAACGATTTAGATTTGTCGTTCAAAATTAATCCGATAGAGTTTAGAGTTAAAACTAGAAAGGAACTTGTACTCCTAAGAGCACCCTAGTTCTACTCTTCTTTTATAGTATGTTTTTCTTGTAATTAATTTCAATAATTTCAGCATTACAGAAATAGTTGGCGGCCAGCTAGTTGGAGTCACTGTATAAACCGTCCCATATACTACTACTATATTAGGAAGGAAATCTGCAAAATCAAAATTTAAATGTAAAAGATATGATTTCAACAAAGATCATTATGTTATCTCCAGATCAATAATTATATGGATGACAGCATTAATTTGTAACCTTTTCATGATGCTAGAGGATCGTAGGTTTTATTTTCTCCTTAGAAATTGAAATCAAATCCAACTTAAATGTCTAGTATCAATATATCTTGTCATGTTTAGATAAAAAAAAAAAAAAAAAACAAGGGTATATAATATTATATTTTCTAAGTAGATAAATAATTTGTTTTAAGTAATAATATAACCCAAAAAAAATTATTAATGAAAAAATTATCTGCCCATGAAATTAACTTCTAATTAAGTAATAATATAATCATCATTTTATGTCGATGTACGTTAACACCAAAAACAAATTGTAATTGTTGAATGGATATCCCATAATAAGTTATTTTTTGAAAGTGTAACAAAGATTTTACATCAATTCAACAGTCAACAGAAACAGAAGGAAACAGAAGGAAGAACAGTGATAAGAAATAACAATTTTGTAATATGTGGATGCATGTCTCTTTCTACAGCAGAACAGGATAAAAAAATTGCTTAATTTACAACGCCCCAAGGTATCCGGAATCGTATCCTCTGCGGATTTAAAAGTTGCGGACTTATGTGGCTCTTTTAATTTGATTCGTTTATTTTGATTGGATGGACCAGATCAGATTCAAAATTTATTAAGAATTTTTTTTTTTTTTTCAGTTCGGACAAGATCTGATCTGTTCCGTTTGATCAAAACGAACGGGACAAGATTAAAAGAACCGCAGAACTTTGTACCTTTTAACTCTGCAGAGGATATGATCCTAAGGTATCCGATGGACAACAAATCAAATTCAGTCTAATATCCAATATGGACCGTTTGATCTGCATTAAGATTTGTACGGAAACAAAATTATAAACCATGTGAATCTAAACTGTATACACGAATCTCGATGTCAAATGATCCAGTGGTCGGATCGAACTAAGTTTTGTAGTGTTCAAGCTGGACCCATGATTTTACACTTTTTTTTTTGTTTCTTTCCAATTCCGGATGGAACAGAATGTATGGAAAGTAATTACTATAATATTCAAAGAATTAATATTAATAAAAAAAATTCTTTTGAAAAATATTAGGTTCGCTATGGAAAGTTTATTTTTAGTGTTCATGGAAATTAACTGTAAACACCTAAATTTCCTAATATTTTTAATTAGGATCTTCTTAATTATTTATTGTATTAATTGTTAAAATTAAGTAGAAATTTGGAGAATATTACTAGTTATTAAGGTAAGAATTTTTTTTCGCCTTTAATATATATATACTCTTTTAAGTCTTTTTCACATCATTTGCTATAGAATAGAGATCAATTTTTTTTTTCTTTTTTCTTATAAAAAAAGTAGTACTAACAGAACAACATAAAAAGCAAACTCCAAAATGGCAGAATCAAACAAAATCAAAGAGACACGAGACACAAGGTTTTCCAAAAATAATATAGCAGTGGCATGAGATGTCATATTAATAGCTAATAATATAATGAGTAATGATTTCGCTTATTTAGGGCTTGTTTGGCTGCAATCCCGCATGTTACTATTCACGCGGAAAAATTCAGTTCAACTGAATTTTTTTTTTCCCATGTGAACAGTAACCCGCTGTTTATTATTTACCCGTTCCTGTGCCCATTCATGTTCCCGGACTACAGCCGAACAGACTCTTAAGAAATTTCTTGTAGATTTTGCTCAATATGTGGTTCATTTTTTCCATTCCAAAAAAGATAAATTCTACACATCTTAAAAATGATTAATTCCTTATTAAACGAGAGACAGATTAAATTTTTCGGAAAGATGGTTGACATCTGTATTGTATAATAATATAAAAATTCTATGATTGATTTGATATAGTGTACCAAACGCAGGGGAAACTCAATACACATTTATTTATTTATACAAAGAGAGATTCATTAATATACTTCGGCCGAAGTGCAACCAAGTCATTTTTTAATTTTTGAAGTTAAAAAGTCGATCCAAACCGTTAGATGTGATCTCTATATTAAAATGTGATTAGAGACAATTTTATATTTTTTGGAATTTTTTTATTATTTATTAAGCTATTTTGAAAATCGTTGATCCAACGATGGCTTCTAGTTTCACTGTTTGGTTAAGCTATTGTTGGATCTGCGATTTTCAAAGTGGCTTAATAAATAGTAAAAAAATTCCAAAAAATGTAAAATTTGGTCTCGAAGCACATTTTAATATAGAGATCACATCTAACGGTTTGGATCGACTTTTTGGACTTCAAAATTTGAAAAATAACTTGATTGCACTTCGGCCTACCGAAAGCGTATTAGTCAATCTCACTCTCTCTCTCTATATATATATATTTGAAAATAAAGAAAAAAAGAAAACCAATCTCAATTATATTGACTGATCTCATAATGAGAAGGTAGGTCCATTTGAATACCGTTCTATTATCTTTATTTATTTCACCTTGTGGTGGTAGGTCAAGACATTCATACTCTTCAAAGAAACCCCCAAAACAAACTGAAGAAACGGAGCAGGAAATAAGCAGCATTTCTCTCTGCTGTTCTCCTCTGCAAATATTTTCTTTCATTTTTAACTGTGCAACCACCAGAGAGAGAAAACAGAAAGAGAAAGAGATATGGATAGTTGTGATGTTGCTTGTGCTTTAAGAGCTGTAGCGTTATAAAGAGGAAGTTGGAGAGAGAAATTAAGAAGCTAGGTGCATGGCGCTAGAAGCCATGGTTTCTCAAGGGAGATCAAGCAAAAGAGACACAAGGAAAGGCAACACTACAGTACCTTGTTTTATGTGTTCTATGGCTTATACTAGTTCTCTTTCTTCAATGCTTCTTCTTCTTCTTCCTTCTTTCCTACTTGTATTATCCTTTCTTGCAACTCGAGTTACCGCAATTCCTGATCCCGTATCTACACTTAAGATGGAGAGAATCAATAGACATTTAGACAAGATCAACAGACCAGCTGTAAAATCCATTCAGGTAATTAATTACATCATATATACCTTCCACATTATTTTCTTTCGTCTAAAAACGATTAATTTTTTTGTTCTTTTTGCAATTTTTAAAATTTTCAGAGTCCAGATGGCGATACCATTGATTGTGTGCTAAGAAACAAGCAACCTGCACTTGACCATCCTTTACTTAAAGATCACAAAATTCAGGTACTTTTACAAGAGAAATGCTTACATTAATTTCACCAAATTAGGAATCAGTACATATGATTGCTTTATTGTCATCAATGTTGTATTTCCCAAATATATCATTAATTCTTGAAATATGAATTAACAAACAATGCATATATGTAATTTTGTCACTGTAACCATGCAGAGAGTACCATCACAAATGCCAAGTTTCAAGGGAGAGAAATTTCGGCAAAATTATACGGCAAGCAACATGGGGCGACAACGCGCGTGGCAAACGTGGCACCATGTGGGCCGCTGTCCTAGAGGAACGGTACCGATCCGGAGGAATTCGGTACAAGATGTGCTCAGAGCAAAATCTTTGTTCCACTATGGAAAGAAGCAAGTTAACACAGTTCCTCTGGCAAGGTCTGTTGAGAAACCAGATGTAGTTAGTGGCAATGGCCATGAGGTAATCATTTATCTACGTGCCTTCTTTATTTTATTTTAATTTTTTTGTGTTAATTATTTTTTTTATCTGGTATTTTACATATCAGAGAATTTTAGAAGGCACCTCCTTATTTTGAGTTATTCGTATATTGGTTCGAAATTATTTTGAATAATTTTATTCACGCACTTTTTCTGCTATTTTCTAATATATATAACTTACTTGATATACATCCATACACAGCTTATAAATATTTTATTGCAATATTTTACTACAGTTTATTTTTGTTCATAGGATTTTACTGCTGTTGTTGTAACTATATATGTAAAAATCATATTTTCTATTGGTACAAATTAAGTTAAAAATCAATTGTTAAAATAATTCAATTGCTAATAAATAAATAATTAGCTGATATTTGAATAAGGTAAGTCAATATTAGAAAATTGTGAAAAAGTAATGCAGTGTCCAATACATGAAAAGACAGTCCACATAGGGAAATTGAATATAAAGTAGGTACTTCTTTTAAATACTGACAAAAAAGGGGTTAACGCATAAAAGTCACTATTTTATGCCAAAAACAAAAATTTACTTCTGAAAGATGAATAGGGAATATTCAAGGTTTCATGGTAGCTGTTGTATATATTAACTTGCAAGGAAAGAAAATAGACGTCATGATGCACATACATTCTACATAATTTTATGTGCATCTTCTCCTCTTTCTTTCTTCTTTTGCATCTTTCTCTGGAAGCAATAAAGGTCTGGTGGCTCTTGAGGGCAGGTTGGAGGTAGGAGAAATGATAAGATTGTAGCATTTAATGCTTTGTATATATATAAATATGTATTACTTCTAGCTTCATTTCTATTCAAAAATAAAATAAAATAAAAATGGAGTTATCACATTGACATCTCAAGGGGCTTCTCACTTATTATATAAGTGCATCTGGAAAATGAATTTTAGTTGTTTGGCAAAATATGAGATATTTTTTTTAAAAATGGAAATAAAAAAAATAGTAAAAAGAAAAATATTTATACTCTCTCATAGAATGGAAAATGAAAATGAATTATTATATAGTATATATAGTTGTTGTTTGGCAAAATTGTACTTGTTTGGCACGTTTGTATTTCCCAAAATATATCCTTAATAATAGTGCCAGAAGAGAGAGTTGCCAAACAAACACCATCAACTACATTGTTTAAAATGGAGAGAAGGAAAGATCATATATAAATGCAGCTCATTTTTATTGGAGATGAATCTTATGTCATTAATGCGGTAGATTTTCAGTATTCACATAAATATGTTTGTCTTTCACTGCCATGTGAAAAAGGATAGAAGGTGGTGATTGTGAGAGCAACCATGCATTTAATGTATGGCATCAAAGCATGGTTGCATTTAATTAGTTAGAGGTGGAAGTCATCATATTTCCATTAATTTCTTCTTGCATACTAAACCATATGCATGTATTGTTCTAAACATATATCATGAGGGCAATTAAATTGCTTCAGAGGTACCTACATTATCATGATTAATTTACAGCTGTTACCTATACTTTTTCTTCAAAACTTGTACAACAATTAATTAATTAACCTTGATCTTCACATTGCCTCACAAGTGTCATATTTTTATTGGACGTCTTAAGTTCCAAGCAAGCTTCAAAAAGTAATAGAATTTGTCCTCTCAATTTGTAAAGTAAGGTAGCCTGTTTAGGTTGAATTCAGATCAGGTAAGGCCTCAGGTTAGATCTGAGCCGTTCAAAGTGAATTTGCACAAATTTTAACATTGTAACCCTTGGTGACATAAAAATATTGTTCGTGTGGGGAAAAAAATTCAGTTGAACTGAATTTTTTTTTTATACGTAAATAGTATTTAGGCCGAATGTGGAAAAAAAAATTAGTTGAAATGATTATGGTTAATGGTAACTTTCTATATATTATAAACATTTTGCTGGATTCCTAGTGGTACATTTACTTTTCACCCCTTGATTTAACCATGGTTACTTTTAAGAAATAAATTAATAACTACTAAAGCATTGTTGGGATAAAGTACCCACAAAGAGATCCTAAACGCACGTGTAGTTGAACTTGGAAATTATAGACTTGCTATAATTATTACATCTTTTGGTTTATTACTATTTTTCATGGGTTCAATTTGACTTAGAAAAATATATAACTAATAATGTTGTATTCTAGTTGCATACTTTTTGGTTCCACACATATATATGTTTGTTTTCTAATTAAATGCTACTTCAGTTTATTAGGAACAAATTTTGCTTTTGTAACATTTCTTTTTTGGATACTACTTTTAGTAAAGGTGACTAGTTTGAACTGTTTCAATTCTGAAAATAAAGAAAAAGGCTGAGAAAAGGTGCTTTGATCAGCGAAAAATTGATGTCCCTTGTATCAGGTCGATATTAAATGAGCAACAGAATTTATTGTGCCTATGCTAACTTTATAAGTTATACATAATAATAATAATAATAATAATAGAGGAGGGTTCCAATGCATCCAAAATTTTATGCTTCTATTTGCATCCAATCTTTTATCACTTTTATCTTCATTTTCAAAATCTGAATAGTCGATCCGAACCGCTCAACATGATCTTCATAATAAAATATACATGGAGACCAAATTTTATATTTTTTAGATTTTTTTTACTATTTTTTAAGATAGGTACAAAATCATTGTTTTAAGGAGACTTTGGACCATCCGATAAAGTGATTTTGTACCTATCTTAAAAAATAATAAAAAAAATTCTAAAAAATATAAAATTTGGTCTCCAAGTATATTTTATTATGAAGGTCATGTTGATCGGTTCAGATCGACTGTTCGGACTTTAAAAATGAAGATAAAGAATTGTGTGCAAATGGGAGTATAAAATTTTGGGTGCATTGGAACCCTCTTCATAATAATAATAATAATTAATGTCTATGATTTATTTGAAATAATGTTTTTATTTATTTGGTATATTTTCAGAAATTTATGATAAGTAGGGTAAGGTCGGATAAAACTAATTTTAGCTATATATATATATATAGCTACGTGGCATGTTTTTTTGCCCTTTTTGAACAGCTAATTAACACGGCACTGTTAATATGATGGTGCAGCATGCAATTGCTTACACCGGGAGCAAGCAGGAGGTGTACGGAGCGAAGGCGACAATAAATGTGTGGAACCCATCGGTAGAATCAGAGAACGAGTTCAGCCTATCCCAAGTTTGGATTCTCTCCGGTTCTTTTGACGGCTCAGATCTCAACAGCATTGAAGCTGGTTGGCAGGTTTTCCTCTTTCTATTTACTATACACTTGCCATATCCTATCCTATACTATACACCATTACATTACATTACATTACACCATCCTTTGCTTGTTCTATAAAAAAGAAAAAAACAAAGAAAGATATTAAGAGCATCTTTATTTCTGAAATTTTTGGAATTTCAAAGCTGAGTTGGTAGTTTCTAAACCAGTTTCAAGGATGTAGATGGATTTCATATTTAACAATTTTGTTCAATAATTTCTAAATATGAAACTGTTTTAAAACTCTGACGTGGCGAAATAATCAACCCGTATTGGCTCAATTTTTAATATTGTTTTTAATTAAACGCTAATGTGGCAATTAAGGAACTCTAATTTTAATTTTAGGAATATAGAGATTTAGAAATTCAGAGAGTCTAAAATTTTTTAAAATTCTGTTAACAGTTATTTAGAAACTCCAAAAGTTTCAGACATGCAAATGCTCTAAGGTTATCAAATGGTAAAACTTATGGAGAAATTCATTTTCTATGTAGATAATTTCAGAGTAGAGTATGTATTTTAAAATTTTATAGGGCCATACTGGTAAGTTTGTTTATTAGCATATTATAATAGTGAGCTGCACAGCAACTGATGAGGTGGGCCCACATCGACTTAAGTTTCAAGGTCGTAGGCTAATTAATGTCTTGTCTCCTATTAAATACAACCTATTATTTATTACAACTCCACTGACTTCTATAAAACTGCAACTTTATTATATATTAGATACAATGTTAAAATGTTAAAGAAATTGGTTTTTTTTTTTTTTCAAATGTTTGTACAAATTTTATTCAAAGTTGGATTTAAATTGTTCGATCAAACTGTCTGCATAGATACAATAAATGATTTTTTTTAAATATTGATTGTTATGTATTGGAGAATTATTTCACAAGTTATATGAAAATATTAGATAATCATTGTTTATGTCATTAATACAAAACAATATATGTAATTGTTTGTCATGGCAAATACCAATGAAGAAATTATATACGTACCGATTGACTAAAAGATTTCGGATTTGGATTCAGATTAGATCTTAATTTTCAAACTACATTGTTAAAGAATCATAGTTATTATTATTATGAAATTAGGGATCATTCATTCATGTGCGAGCATGTGATGACACTAAGTCAATATCATGATATTGAATAACATGTATAATTGAAAACTATAAATGTGTCTAAATGATTTGGAAGACACAATGAATTATATATATCATATATAGGTTACAATGTACCTACTTTGTTTAAGAAAATATCACATTATTAGGATATGTAAAGTCAACTGGATGCATGGATCATGGAACTTCAAACCTCTAGACCATCGAGCATATACGTATAATATTGTATTTTTTAGGGGAAATAATAATAAAATGTGCAAATGTTTGACTGGACATATACTTTGCTTAGATAAAATTAATAGAGAAATTGGCTTCACTAAAACATTTAATAAATAGATAATACCCTGGGTGCTAACAGATCAGGCTTTGTAACAAACAAAAGCATATATATATATATATAGAGAGAGAGAGAGAGAGGGGGGACTACGGTACATTGCAATGTATAGGCTCTCTTGTACATCGGACTATAAATTGTCGGATTCAAAGTCCAAACAGCCGATCCAAACCGTTCAACTTGTTCTCTATATTAATATGTGTTTGGAGACTAAGTTTTATATTTTTTAGAAATTATTACTATTTTTTATATTTATCGAAAATTGATGTTTTTTAGACAAATCTAGACCATAAAAAACAGCGATTTTCAATAAATCTAAAAAAATAGTAAAAATTTTCCAAAAAAATGTAAAATTTGGTCTCCAAACACATATTAATATGAATAACAAATTGAACGGTTTGGATCGGTTGTTTGGACTTTGAATACGACGATTTATAGTGCAATGTATAAGAGAGCCTATACATTGCAATGCATATACCGTATCAGTTCTTCTTATTAATCCCTTTCGTTCTTATTTTTGCTGGATATCTCGCTTGTTTCAACCTTAGTTCATATACCACTGTTGAAGCATGAATTGAAATCTTAGATCAAAGCAATAGCCCAACTCTATATATATTAGGTTTTTGATTTGATGCTTCTTGAGGGACCACTCAATAAATAGAGGGTGTTATAATATACTTCTGTACAGCAAAGAAATGAAATAGATTGTCGGAAAAACATCATAATAGAAAATAAAGTTGCTGGTACAGAGTACCTCTCATAAATCATAATCACTAACAAGAGGTCCACCATTACTGGGCCGAATGGATGGTCCAGTCCTTGGCCCATTAATGAACAAACAGTAGTCACCAATTTATCATGCATCTACTTTACCCTTTTTATTAACTTAAAAGAAAAGAAATGTCTGTTTGTTTGTATATAGCATTATTAGATTTTCATTCTCCATGAAAAATGTAAGCATGTTAGTTCTCTTCAAGCTCTAAGAATCATACCATATGCTTTGAATATACCATAGAAATAAAAGTAAGGCATTAATGTGCCTGTGTAATGCTTGTCAACAACTACTGGTACTGAAGTTCCGAGAGATCTGAAAACTAACTGCAACGAAACTCATTATCTGAGACCGGGGTATCATTAGATAATGGCATAATGCTCATAAATAAAATTTGTTTAACAAATGACACAATGTATAACAAAATAAAATTATATATGCAAAATTATATATATATGCACCCCAATTACAAAAAATTCAATTTATGATGCAAAAGAGAAGATAATCTGAAGCAGTGGTGTTTCATTCTAGTCAGGTCAGCCCTGAGCTTTATGGAGACAGCAGGCCCAGGCTCTTCACCTACTGGACGGTTAGCTCTCTCTCTCTCTCTCTCTCTCACACACACACACTACTACACATACGATACAATCAACAGTTACTGTATGTTTGAATATTTGACTGCTTTGTTATTCAAGCATTAAGTTTGGGCATGATCAGTTGCTGTAACATGTCCAGTACATTTATCTGAGGTTCAAATACTGTTACAGACATACAGTGCAAGCCAATGCTGTTAAATGCTGAACCAAATAAATCCTGCAACATGGAGTAATTATTGCCTTGTCACTAGTGCTTGTATATTTCTTATGAAGTTTTATTAGCATGCCATTATCACTAGTGCTTTAATTGTATATAGTAAATAAAAATATAAAACAAAAACTGAACTAAGTACAAATATACCCTCAAGCTAACTTCAAATTATAAATTATTTTTGCATTACAGAGTGATGCATATCAAGCAACAGGGTGTTACAATTTGTTGTGTGAAGGATTTATACAAACTGACAGACAGATAGCCATTGGTGCTGCCATCTCTCCTGTCTCTGCCTCTAATGGAGACCAGTATGATATTACCATTCTTATTTGGAAGGTTGGTTTTCCAAATCTCACTAATAAACCATCTTTTTTTTTCCCCCCAATAATTAGACCATGGTTACTACCAAGCACATGCACCACAGCTCTTATGATCCCTCCAAATGCTCAATTCCAAAATAATATCAATTAGCATACGAATTTACCAGAATTAACCGCATCAATCAACAATAGTAACAATATTTACCAAAATATATTTATTTTTTCCTAATTACATCCAAGATTTATACCTTTTGAAATTGAGCAAATATCTCTTGTAATTAACCCAATTAGGATCCGACACTGGGGAACTGGTGGCTGAGCTTCGGTGATAACAGGCTTGTCGGTTACTGGCCGGCAGAGCTCTTCACGCACCTTTCCAACCATGCAACCATGGTCGAGTGGGGTGGGGAGGTGGTTAACATGCGCCCGAATGGGGCCCACACCTCCACCCAAATGGGCTCCGGCCACTTTGCAAGTGATGGTTTCCGGAAAGCCAGCTATTTCCGCAATCTAGAGGTCGTAGATGCCGATAACAGCCTAACGGCTGTGCAAGATATTGCAATTCTAGCCGAAAATACCAACTGCTACAACATCCAGAGCTACAAGAGTACCGAGTGGGGCACGTATTTCTACTATGGCGGTCCCGGCCACAATGATTTGTGTCCTTGATTGATTGAATGACTGCAGCTCTTGATTTCTCAAAGGAATTGAAACTGTTGGGTGTTTTGGGTGTGCGTTGGTATATTTAGAAAGAAAAATGTGGTGTCTAGTGTATTTTGTTATTATGTTTTGATCCAATGGGAAAATCCATGGGGTTTTTGTAAGCCATTATTTCCGCGCAACTAATTATTATTCGTTGGTTTATATAGTCAATATATTCATATTTTTTTTTCTTTCAGCCTTTTGCATTTCCTTGATTATATATAACGGAATGATGTTTTTAATTATTTCAATATCATGTTTATCTATAAGAATTAAGACAATCACAAGTGCAAAGAACCTATCTAATGTTATCACACAGATAGTTTAATTAATTAGAAACAGAGTCCATAAATGGCAAAAAAAATTATTATAGGCAGACAATGAAATAATTTAGCGGGTAAGTTTGTTCGACAAAATTTGGTGAATGAGACAGTAAAGTAAAGAGCCTTAAAATAAGAAGAGACCATTTTGATGTATGAATAGCTGAAAGAGCATCAATGTTTCTTCTTCCTTTTTATCTTTTAAACATTGACACAGTACATTTACCGAATCACACTAGTACATAATACCTTATTAGTCTCGGTTATCAGTGTAAACTGACACTGATATGTCAACATTAATTGTTGATGTATTATGTACTGGTGTCATACAGCAAGCATTCGTAATCATGTTATCTTATGTTTATCTTTATACTGACATTTTACACAGTCACATTTACTACTGGTGCCAGGGGTACAAAAACAGGAAAAATACTGAAGTAATTCAATAAAGTCAGATTTAGGCATTAATTTCTGAATCATTGCCTTCTCTGTCTGATTAAAAAAGAAAAGAAAAATATTAAGCATTTTATATTGAAGTCAGAGTCAAAATAAGTGAATAGCAATAATGTCAGGTTCACCAAACAAGGAGACCTATTTAATGAGTTCATATCCTCTGTAATCCTCCTGAAATTTTAAAAGGTGCATTTTGCATCAGCAAGCTTAAGATGGAACAAATATAAGCCTTTTTTTGCTGTTAGATTTCATCCTATTGCATCTACTCATGCTCGTAAACAAATATAAGCCTTTTTTAAATTAATGAAGATCAATAAATTATATGGCATATAATGATGAAATCTGGTAATTCACTGACAGCACAAATAGCAATGCTGTACTTTCTTTCCGCATTTGTATCTGTTTACTCGTTTATTAAAGAAATTGTAAGCTTCTAGAAATGGAGAAAGAGCAGAGAACACCAAGTCAAAATTAACTATCCAAATGGAATCCAGTTAATGTGATCTGATAACGAAGTTAATACATATGGTACCTTTAGAGCAGAGGCCATGTGCCTCTTTACTGCCATATGGGACTTTGATATTAATACATCTTGCCTAGATATAGTTGATATCTTTGCTATTAGACCAGAAGAGCTTTATCTTATCTTAACCAGTACATGGTCTAAATAATGTTAAATTCTAGAAGAAGAAAAAACATTCACAACGTGTCATAAATAAATTATAGCATAGTTACATGCACAATGTATGTCTATCTTTTTCATTTCGCCCAAAATACCTCACAAGGATGAGTAGGGTAAAAATGGTCTGGGTGGATCTAAAACCATTTATAAGATAACAAAGTCATCTTTATAATTTTAAAATTTTAAATATGTTTACTAAAATTTAATTGAATTTTATTTTTTTAGAACATTTTACATACTCTAGTTCTCCTTTCAAATTATCATATTTCTACTTATAGTTTAGTGGTTATAACTTATTTTGTGATTGTGGAGAACCTGAGATCAATTTCTACCCACCACAATATGTTTATTTTAAGTTTAGAGCATCTATATTCCTGAAACTCTTAGAGTTTCTAATCTAATGTGGCAATTTCTAAATCGGTTTTAGAAATGCAGATGGATTTCTTATTTAGCTATTTTGCTCAATAATTTCTTAATAAGAAATCGATTATAAACTCTGACGTGACGAAATGATCGGTCCGTATTCTCTCAATTGAGAAACTTTAATTTTTAATTAAACGCTGATGTGGCAATTAAGAAACTCTAATTTTAATTTCAGGAATGTGGAGATTTAGAAATTCAGAGAGACTAAAATTTCTAAAAAGTAGTTACTAGTTATTTGGAAACCCTAAAAGAGTTTCAGGGATATAGATGCTCTTAGCTCTCTATCCAGATTTTCTAGTTCCGCCCCTAAAATGTCATATTGTTTTGTGCTCCAATCGTATCCCGCATTTTTATCTATATTTTCAAATTTCAAAAAGTCGATTCGAATTGTTCAACCTGATCTCCATATTAAAATGTGTTTAGAGACCAAATTTTATAAATTTTGATTTTTTTTTACTACATTTTAGATAGGTACAAAATAATTATTTTTGAAAAAAAAAAGTAAAAAAATTAAAAAAATATAAATATTTTTGCAAGCACATTTTAATATGGAGATCATGTTTAGGGGTGTTTATCGGTTCGGTCCAAACCGAATTAAAATAGACAAACCAAAATCTTATTTAGTTTTGAAAAACCGAACCGAAATAGAATAAGAACTAAACCGAAACAAGATATTAATCATAAAATAAATATTTTTTGTCATTTTTTTTATTTTGTTTGGTTTGGTTTAACCGATTTTAAACCAAACCAAGCATTATACATTACGTCGTAATTTAAAAAAAAATGTTTTGTTCAGACGGGAATGGGTTTAAAAAATTTAGTTGGTTCGGTCTAACATGTTTTAAAATTCCTAAACCACTATTAAACCGGACCAATACATTTTACCAAAAAAACCGAACCGTTTAAACCGAACTCTCTCGGTTCGATTTAAAACCAATTAAACCGGATCCAATGAACACCACTAATCATGTTGAACAGTTCAGACTTCAGAGCGACTTGTCTTTCTGAAGTGTAAAGGATTGTTTTGATGATTTCTGGAGGGGGGGAATTATTTTATTGATTTCAATATTAATATTAAGATTACGCTTAATGGCATACCGAATCCATGGGCTGATGTAGAGAAGAAAATACATGACACGCCGTGACGTGACGTGATCAACATTTTTTTTTAACGTGACGTGACGTGACGTGATTAAAATGGTGTCGGATGGTCACGTCACGCGTAGTCACATCGTGACCATACGTGACATGATCACACGTGACGTAAATTAGTCACATCAATTTTTTTATATTTAAATTTAAATCGTACAAAATTAAAAAAAAAAATATAAAAAATATAAAATTTTCTAAAATAAGTAAATAATGTTGCAAATATTATTATTATTTTTAAGAAAGACTGTTGGGCATCTGATATTTACTTTAAAAATTCAAATTACAAACTTTCATTAAACTAAACATTGACTCAGATTTGGCTAGATAAGGAAATTTGTCACGGTGTGACTAATCACGTCACGTCACGTGTGTCGATTACATGACGTGACTCGCGTGTCGCGTGACGTGACTGCATTCGAGCGAAAATTACACGTCACGGTATGAAACATAAAGTATACACCTTTTTTGTTATGTATAAAGTATTTAGATTTTCTTTTAGTGTAGGTTCAGTGATACTAGTACTCATATAGTACTTATTTTTATTTTCTCTAGTTTAGTTTAATGAATTTTATTTTCTCTAATTTGAATTTTTATTTCTTTTTTGCAACACTATTTACTTATTTTAGATTTTTTTTTCTTATTTTTTATATTTTTTTTCTTTTCTAAATCTTCAACAATTTAAATTAAAATATAAAAAAAAATTGACGTGACTAATTTACGTCACATATGGTCACGCGTGACGTGATCATCCGCCACTATTTTAGTCACGTCACGTTACATCACGTGACCAAATTACGGCGTGTTTATCACGGCACATCACCACGTATCACGTATTTCCTTTTCTAGATCTGGCCATGGTTAAATATTCTCAGAGGAATTTACTCGATCAGGTGGTGCGCATCGGTGATGTGCCCAAAAAACATGAAAGTAAGCCAACTAGCAAATAAAATGAACGGTATCTCAAAATTTGCTGACAGACTTTCCATCCACTTGTCCCAAATCCAAAAGCTATCACAAGGCATTTTGAAACATGGTCGTCTAAGGAGGCCAACTTTTAATTTCGCAAATGGAAGCTGCACAAAATTAAATAAGCAATTTTTAACTGTAAATTTAAAAAGCCTGAATTTATTGAAAGAAGAAAAGGCAAAAAGATATTTTCACTATGAATTGGGAATAGGGGGAGGCGGGAGAAATGGGTCTTAGCGAATTTACACAGATCGGGCCAGAATTTTAACAAATCGGCCCAGGGTAGACGAATCTAAAAATCCAACTTTTCTGTTCTAGATTAGGTGTATCAAGGCCTGTATACCCTGCATAAGTGTTTTATAAAACGGCCCAAAATAAAAAGACTGGGTTTGAGCCGGACAAGGCCTCCGACCCAAATGCAATGAATGGTAGATATCCAGCACTTCTTCAATTCCAGTCGTTCTCGGAGAAAATGTTTATGCTTCTCTCCAGTTCATGACTTAATGAACCAACATCTATATTACTTTTTTTTTCATATATAACATTTTATTCATGCTTCCTCAAGTAAAGAACACCTCAATCTTCTAATTTATATATTACTTTTTTTTTTCCACACTTCCTCCTTTTAAGACCAAGCAAACAAAAATCTTCATATTTTAAATGGATTAAGTCTCAAATCTAATTAGGCTAAAACCCTCTTAAATTAAAAAGGATGTATACACTGACTATAATGTAAAATATTTTTAGATTTCTCAACCTAATAGGGTCATGTACTAAAGGCCTTATAAAAACCACTTAAGTAATGGATCTTAAAGGTCCAAGAGTAACGAAACCCAAAAGAAATGATAGATCAAGAGCCCATTCGGGATTTGAACCTGATCCTCCTCAGACATATCGGAATCAACTAACAATATCTCGAGACAAAACTCGAATTGAGTTGTGTTCAGAATCAAAGTGATGTGTTCCGAGTCAAAGCCTAAACCGAAGGTAAGTCGGTCGCGTCTCGACTCGGGGCCCAAACCGACATAAATGCCTATAAATACCCAGAAGTTCAGTAAGAAAAGGGGGATCATCAATACTACACACAAAACAAGATAACACGCAAAAGGCACGAATGTGATAGAGTTACGTGCTAAATAAATCCAAACTAAGTTTTACATTATATCTACTCATTCTCTTAACCAATCATCTTAAGCTGCTCTTCACTGAAGGCAGTCCGTATATTGATCGCGCGGTCCAATACTATTTGGACCAGAGCGTATCACAACCCTTAAACAATTCCAAACCAGACACAAATAAATGTGGCTCATCGATCGTGTGCTCAGCGTTTAATCATGGTATAGTGAAACAATTGAACAAAACCGAACCATAGCGAAACAATTGAACAAAACCGAACCGGACTATTCTTTGAAAATACATTAATATAGTTGACAACAAAAATTATAGAAAGTTATTTTGTACCTACAAAAAGTACATGATACAAACCTTCACTAAGTATGGAACTCTTTATTCATATACCTGATATATCACTTAGCAAATTTAACTATCTCAAATTTATATGGCTAATTCTCTCATAAGAGCGACTAATTATACACGTCAACAAGCACTTTAACTATCTAATATAGGTGGAGTTATTTCACCACGACATGTCACATCACGTCACGTCAGACTATATATTCAAGTGCGAAGTCCTCTGGCTGGGTTGATGCTTTTTCTGGAACGACTTCTCTTGCTGCTGCTTAGAATTCTCAGGCTCTGCCTTAGAATGTCAATCTCTCTCTCTCTTCTCATCCCCTCTTTTTCTACTGTTTGTATCTTTTCCTTTAGAAACACTATTTCTTCCTCTTTGGATTTCAGCTCTCTTTGTACCTCTTCTACAACAATCCCTTGCTCTGCTCTACAGCAATATCTCTCCCCTGCAATTTGTACAATTAATACAATTTCATTATTTCTTTCATTAACAAGTAAACTGTCGGTACTGGTATCTGTTTTAATGAACAAGGCTGTCATCTGTTTTAATAAAAGACAAGCTATCATTATTTAAGAGTAACTTGTGACCTCAACAACCTTAATACTTTTTGACACCACAAACAATGTAGTAACGAGTACTTTTCAAATAAAAATTCAATTTTTTAGTTTTTTGGGAACATATCTGGTTTATGAAATAATTATACAAAGTACAGTATTTACTCCAAAAATGTATACAAAGTACAACATAAAAATAAAAAGTAAACTCTATTCTCAATACTGGCAACATATATAACCATTTTACCAAAAAAAAAATATATCTTTATAGCAATATGAAGATTTTCATATATAAAATTCTTTATTGGAAACTGAAAATTAGTGGGTTAAGACATGGATCCATACCCAACCCATTTGCTGATCAATTTGACTGCTAGGTCCAAAGTCCAAAATGCAGAAATTTGAAAAATCCAAACGGATCTAGTAATGTATTACACTTACATATTGTCTTACATAGAGCAGTTTGGGTCCGATGGGCTCTACAACCGTCCGATCTGCTTTAATATCCGTGCGCACGGATATTAAAGTGACACGAACGGATCTTAAAGAGGATCGGACGGTTATGGTGCCTATCGAACTCAGTTTGAGTCCAATGAGCATCGGACCCAAATTTCTCACTGTCTTACAAGTAACTACAGTTTTCTTTTTGTTATCATTATTTCTTAAAAGTTTCAAAATATAGGATACATGGGTCGGGTCGAGAATCAGGTTGACCCATAACCCATGAGACAATTATTATCGGTTTATAACATAGAACGTACCGGATCTGGTCTGATAAATTTTATCAGGTTGGAATATCTACAACAACTACTGTCCGGATACCACACGGGAAATTTTGTGAAAGATTGGAAATGGGCTCGTGAAACTATCACAAGTACTGGTACAAACAGATCTCAATATTGGTGCCTACTATGTTTTAAATTTTGTCTCCTAGCAACATGGCCCAACTAACAACCTTCATTTTCCTATCAACATGCAACCACTGTCGGCTGGGAATCCAAATGTTCATAATTATTCTAAGAGAATCTATATTTCTCAAACTCTCGTAGTAATAACTGCTAACGGAATTTTAGAAATTTCAGACTCTCTGAATTTTTAAATCTCTACATTTCTGAAATTAAAATTAGAGTTTCTTAATTGCCACATTAGTATTTAATTAAAACAGTATTAAAAATTGAGCGAATACGAATTGATTATTTTTGCCATGTCTGAGTTTTGAAACAGTTTCATATTTAGAAACTATTGAACAAAATTGCTAAATATGAAATTCATCTATATCCCTGAAACTGGTTTAGAAACTGTCACGTCAGCTTTAAAACTCTAAGAGTTTAAGAGATGCAGATGCTCTAACCGTTAATCTATATATACATATTTAATTTTTGACGAAGATAATTGAAATATATAAAAAATTTATAAAATAATAAATTAAATTTTAATATACATAATTTAAAAAATTTTAAAAATTTAAAAATTCATGACTGTAGATCTACCCTGCTTATTAAAGCCTATTTTGATAATGCCCTTCTTTTTTACAGAAAAATGTACTATTAATTATAAATATTATGGTATATTAATTAAAGCCTTTTTCAATAATAACATGTCTCTCAAATTACTTTTTCATTCTTTTTTGTACTATTAATTATGAATATGAGACCAATTATTATAAATAATATGGTATATTAATGGTACTATTAAATGTGTATTTCATGAGAACATAGTTGAAAAGGAAAGATGCTCTTTAAAATTTTGTTATCCTTTTTTAAGTCGTTGTATGATGAAACATGACATGAAAATTTTACAAACTCAAATGATGCAATAATAACCCAATATTATTATATGGTTTTCTTATAAAAAAAAAGTCCAAAATAAAAAAAAATCTCGCAATTATATTTCTCCGTATCAACAAGAACCATTAAGATACTTCTTTAAAATTATTGCTTATAAATTGCGATATTGAAATTAAATTTTGAGTAATAGTAATACTAAGAATCATTATTATTTTTTTAAATTATTGCTTCAATCACTCACTTTCTATAAATCATCATTCTAATAATCACCAGTACTTAATTAAGAAAAAAAAAACATGTTATATTCCTAGATTTAGGCAGCAATTCATATTTTTTTTTGTCCTTTCAAAAAAAAAATTAAGTAGCATATATAGCGCTTATATAAATAATGAAACTATGGTTAGTCGCCTATTGCTTAAAAAAAATTAAAGCATATATATCATACATGATATTTATGATAAATTAATATTCCATATATATATATACACACACACTTAGCCCTTTTTGGCGGGCCATTGAGAATGGACATGAGCACGGAAATTGAACTAAAAATTATTGTTCACATGAGAAAAAAAAATGAATTGAATTTTTATTTTCCGCAGAAACAGTGGAGCGGTCAAAGAGGACCTTAATGTTTGATTTTCTACGCAAATATTTTATAATTTTAACCGTAGTTTAAAATGGTAAAAGCACAAGGGTAGGACTCGCAGTAAAACTGTGGGGTACGTATAGAATTAAATATTTGCATACATGATGCATGATCATGATAAATTGATAATTCCACAGAGAGAGAGAGAAGAGAAGAGGAGAGGAAAAGGACAGGATTGGCATTAATTGATTGTAGGAATTCATGTGAAGTAAAGACAAAATAATACCATGTCACCGTTATCATAAACACTATCCCAAAACCGTTCCTAGTATTCTTTCTTTTTAATCCAATTTCTACAGCTTGAAAGAGATACAAATTCTCTGCGACGAATGAACCTGACAAATTTAGTTTGTAAATAAAGTATATTTTTACTGTAATTTGTTATTAAAGTATAATTTTATAAGCACGTTAAGAACTTAAGATAATTATTTTGTATATATTTTACAGTAATTTGTTATTATAGATAATATTAAAAGCGTATTTTCATAATTACTTGAAATTTAAATGGAAAATTTCCTCATCGTACCAGCTAATTAATATGGCAATCGGAGGCAATTTGATGGGCATGTACCAAATTCGATTCGAAATTTGGTTCCGATAAAGTTTTCATGAATTTTGATACGGATCGGATGGCTCTAATCAGACATCAAACTAAATTTGGTCCAATGCCCATATGATCTTTAGTGTTTTCTTAGTTGTGATTGTTACTTTCTATCTCTCTCTTTTTCTTTCTAATTATTCTTGTAAATTAGATTTAATTAATCTAATTGGTGGTACAAAAATAGAAAATAAATAGTTGGTTTTCATGACAGTGAGTTGCTAGACTGTACATATTTGTTTTGTGGCTACCACAGTCAATGGTACACTGTTTGGTGTGGTTTGCTCCTTTTGGTGTATTATGAGGCATCTGTCTCATTGCTCTGTTCCACCTAATAGGTTGGAACCGGATACATGGCACCGTGTAAAACAGAGATTTATTATACAGTTGTTCTTCTATTCTGAGATCCATGTACAGATCCTTTGTCAGTTTGGTTCAGTTATTTTTTTCTTGTTTGTTCAAGCATATGCTTGTAAAAGCATATCAATTTCAGGCATAATAATTTATGTATTTATGTGTTATTTTTATTGTCTATTTAACTTATACTGTTATTGGTATTATGAGTTATGACACCAGTACAGGGATAAAATTAATACTTTGTTACTTCTTACTGTCTTGTATTTATCTGTCTACAGAAAAGTCCTAAAATAACATGCCTATCAACCCTCTTATATTAATGTCATGATACATGCTGCTAGCTCATTAATATGTATTTTTTTTCTATTTAAAAAATATGTAATTTTTAAAAGCCAGATTAACAGAATTACAGAACTAATTTAATCAAATAATGTATACTAAATACATAAACCAATAAATTCTTTAAATTAGTATGCTTAATTTGTTCTATTCTTAACTGAACAAATAATAATATATTAATATAATCATCATGTCAACGATCCTTATAGTGCTGCCCCTACCGGTATTGTAATAAAAAGAAAGAAAAAGTTTAGTCTTTAATAAATTAAAAAGTATATTAAAATCCAATCTGATTTGTAATAAATAATGCTACTTAGTTATAGTACTTAAGTTATTGCCATTAAGTTTCAAAACATCAGCAAATGGACCAAAATAAATTAATGACTGTGTCATTAATTACTGCGTGGAAAATTTAGACAGGCGAAAGATAAAACAGTAATTTTGCTGAGTAGAAGAAAAGGGCAGGACCAATATAATGTGCGCCTATAATCCTATATATATATATATATATATATGAGTAGAACTAAGGTGCTCCTAAGTTCATCAAACCTCTTGTGAACTTGATTCTAAAATATATCGAATCGACTTTAAACGATGAATCCAAACCGTTGAAATCCTTCTACTTAATGAGTGATGCGTCTACATATGAAAATTTTAAAGTTTCGAATTAATTTAATATAGAGTCAAGTGGTCAAAAGTTTAAGGTTTATAAATTAATTTTAATGCATTCATTTTTGGACTCCTTTGACCACTTGACTCTATATTAAATTAATTCGAAACTTTAAAATTTTCACATGTAGACGCATCAATCATTAGGTAGAAGGATTTCAACTGTTTGGATTCATCGTTTAAAACATTCATCGTTTAAAGTCGATTCGATATATTTTAGAGTCAAATTCACAAGAGATTGGGTGAACTTAGGAGCACCCTAGTTCTACTATATATATAGAGAGAGAGAGAGAGGTTGGCTAATATCAAATCAGTTGTTCCGGAGCTCCCATGCAACCAAGTGATTTTTCAATTTTTGAATGCCAAAACGTCGATCCAAACCGTTAGATGTGTTCTCTATATTAAAATGTGCTTGGAGACCAAATTTTACATTTTTTGGAATTTTTTTACTATTTATTAAGTCACTTTCAAAATCGCTGATCCAACGGTGGCTTCTGTTTTTACTGTTTGGTTAAGCCACCGTTGGATCAACGATTTTCAAAGTAGCTTAATAAATAGTAAAAAAATTCCAAAAAATGTAAAATTTGGTTTCCAAGCACATTTTAATATAGAGAACACATCTAACAGTTTGGATCGACGTTTTAGACTTCGAAAATTGAAAAACCACTTAGTTGCACGGGAGCTTAGGAACAACTGATTTGATATTAGCCAACCTCTATATATATATATATATATATATATAAAAATTTGTCAAAGATTCCTCTCTTCGTTCCTTTCCTTTCACAATTAGGGATTTAATTACCTTTTTAAAAGATGAAGAAATGAGATGATAGGTTTTAAGCTAGATATAAAATAAGGGTTTTGGAAGGGTGTAAATGAAATTAACCAACAAAAATGCATCACCTACATTGTTATGATGTATTGATGACGTATATATAATAAACAATTGAATAAGAACAAATCAAGAAGGAATCCTAGAAATTTTGTTTACATATCAAACTGACCAACAGACAAAAATGCATTATATACAACCTTGTTTCAAAATTGGATAAATGTCAATTCTTGTGCATCTGTTAATGTAGGGACAACACATTGAAGTCAATTAAGGCACAAACAAAAGTAGTGATTTAAATGGTAAGATTCTGGCTTGAATTGTGTAAATTTTGCATATGCTGACAAACATTGCTCGTCAAAAAGGAAAATGCAGGGGTAGGAGAATTCAAGGCAAAGGTACACCAAATATAAGATGGTGTTTATTTTAATAATAAAATTATTACCAAAAAATTACATATTCATTTAAACAAAAAGGAAAAAATCTAAAATCGTACACCAAAAAAATTAAAAAATTACGTTGATTTTTGTGTATTTGATTTGATTGGCAAAAATAAAGAAAATAGTGACAATGATGCTTAATTGGAGAGGTAAATACATATTTGTTTCTCAAAAAACAAAGAAAAAAACTTTAATTAAGTGCATTTCACATGTATAGTTCGTTGAGGAAAAGCACATAGAATATATTCTAAACTATGGAAAAGAAGAATTTCATAGTTAAAAAAATGGTTAAATTTTTTGCATTACCATTTGTTTGATGAGTTCTTTGAATAAGATCATCAAGCTCAGTCTTGATTGCTAGATAAAGTTGCTTCCATTTCTCCACGGCCTCCTCCCGTCTCGCTTGCTCCTGCTTCATCTGTTCGACTATATAACTCGTACCGAACTCCTGCCATTCCTTGACCCCTTGTACCGCCTCCGCCGCTTTTTCGAGCCTCTTCACCCGGTCCTCTTCCTCCTTAAGCTTCAACCGGAGCTTAGCATTCTCCTCCTTTTGTTTCTTTTTCTCTTGCCTCGAATCCTCCTCTTTGAACGCGAATGCAGTTACGTGCTGCTCGTATGCCTGGCTCTCTTTCTCCCTTGCGCGCCTCATCTCCTTGATCTCTTCTTCTAGAATTTGAATTCTCGCTCTCAATTGTCTCGCATTCTCATGTCTTTTGGGGTAACACTTGCTTAAACCAAGACCCATCTTTGATCTTTCCCTCGCTCCCCTTAATTATTGTTCGTTCTTTTATATTTTTCTTGGATTATGTAGGTAGGAGACTAGGAGGGGGTTAATTACATGGTAATTTAGGTAGAGAGAGAGAGGAATGGGAATTAATGAAGAGGAATGCTATGCAAGGCAATGAACAGGGAAGCTTGCTAGCATTTGGAAATATTCATTGGGGTACAAAGAATTAATGGAATGGAGGGAGAGGGAGGGGGGCTTAAATAAGTTGGGGGCCTGGGGCTGATAGATTGATAAATCCCATGGAAGGATGAAATGCAAATGCCCAATGGATGGCTAAGGTTAGGCATGCGACTATGCGACTCATTAGGTGTTTTTTCTAATTCTCTCCATTTCGTACCCATAAACGTCCCAAATTGCCCATAGAAAATAAGAGATTAATTCTCCCTGCCCGCTTAAAATATTTTATGAGAGAAAAGTGAGTAATTAATTTAATTTGTTCATCCGATTAAACAAGGATATGTTGATCTTAATTATTTTTACTTTTTTTATCTAAATATTCTAGATCATTCAAAAGTAGTGAGTTTCTAAATTCTAAAAAAAATATTAAAGAATGTTAAACTTAGTTTACAATTATATTTTCATATGAAGATTATGTTGAACTATTCATATCGACTATTTGTTTGAAAATTAAAATATTAATTCAATACGGAACAATCCGCGCTATGTATAGTACCATAGCCTCATTCAGTAGAGAATATTCATATATATTTGCAATATTTTTAACATTGGTTTCTAACTTTATAAGAAGGAAAAATCACTAATATATATAAATTATCCTTGTCATTTGATTTTAGTAAACAATAATAATATTGAATAAATATCTGAAAAATGAATATTAACCATGCAACAAATTAATTAAAAGCGGGGTTCTAGAGAAATTTTCTTAAATTTAAATTATACACAAGGATATGCACAAGGTATGTTTTTGAAAAAATTAATTCAATCCACAGAATCGACAAAAGCAATTATAAAATTTGTCACCAACAAAAACTTGTGCACATTTTTTTTATATTAACATTTCGTGGAATAAAGTATGAGCAAAGCTAGAGTGGTGGTATACTGAAATAAAAAAAAATATTGCTGAAACAAAACGCAGCTCTACATTGTAAACAACTATCAATAATATTTTAAGTTTAACACAATATATAAAGATCGCCAAAAAACAAATTAAATATAAATAAATTAGAAAAAAAAGTTAGATTATATTGACGATAAATTTTATAATTTGACAATTGATCAAATTGCTAGCTCGTATCGGATAAGGTACCAAACTGTTACAAAGTTCATTAGTACTGTTATGGTACTAAAATCTACATAATTAAGATTCAGAGTTTAATAAATAATTTAAATGACGTTAAGGTAGAATATAAATGAGAGCATGTGTCTTTATATAATAAAAAATTATGTGCGGTAAGAGTCTTGTGGAAGTACTTTCATACTCGTACCTGTTACAAATTATTCTTATCCGTATTCTATTTTTACTTCCTATAAATTATCTTACCTGCTATGATTGTCGAATAACAAAATAGTAGCAGATAAATAACGAGTAATACTAATATAATAATATTTTTTATTATTTATTAAATAAAACATTAAAACATATGCATTCAATTCACAACTTTATTAAAAAAAAAAACTTGATCATGCTAAGTACAAGTAAACTAATTAAAATACTATTTTCAATGCCGATTAATATATATTATATATAATTTTTTTTATAATTACTTGATTGGTTAACGGGTACGAAATAGGTTTTACTCGTACCTTTACCCGTTTAGATGACGGAAAAAATCTTTACCCGTACCCATATCCAATAAGTTTACGAAAAATTTTTACTCATATCTGTCTTATTGGATACGATACATATCGAGTAAACGGATAAAAAAAGATGCCATTGACACCCTATACAAAATCGAAGGGAGATGAATTCAACATTTTTTTTTGTAGTTATCTTTTATCCGAATTTTGTGGTGAGTTATATATGTAATTGTTACCCGATACTTTATATATGATCCCGTATCGTATTGTATCGTCATATAGATATCCATATCGTTGTATTTGTATTGTTTCAAAAACTATTATATCGCCATATTCGTATTGTATGTGATATGATAACATATATGTAAATCAGACCTGACTAATGATCACGACAGTCGACAAAATAATTATCAAAATAGAAAAATAAACTTTAGGTATGTCACAATATATAGATTCTTAGCATATCTCCATTCTTATATAATGCACGTAGTTGTCCTGATCCGCCAACGGCTGAGATTGAAGGATAAATTTTCGAATTTAAAATCAACCCTTCAATCACATAATCTGTCATCTTTTGATTAAATGCATATATTTTATGTGTAGAAGTCCAAATTTAATTAAAACCATACTCACTACACATAACGCCACACAGTATAATTAAATTATATTTAAAAATTAAAGATGCTAAATCAAATTTCCTTATTTCATTAATATTTTCTTGTTAAACGCATTGCCTCCAACTATTCCGTATTCTCATTAATAATATTTCTTTATACCTTACATATTTCCTTTGCCGATTCATTTTCTTTGTTCGATACATATTTTCTTTCCTTTGCCGATACATACACCTCTCATTATAAATTGCATGTATTTTATGTTATCTCCGATTAATTAAATTACATGTATTTTGCCGATTCTTCAGAAAGCATTACAGGTATTGTTAGCTCTCTTTTTTAGTGATACCCGTTCTAGTTATATCATTTTTTGTATTTATGTTTATTTTTGGTTTGATCACCTTTTTTTTTTTCTTTAGTAGGATATTTCTCTTTATTTTCTTTTGTTGCTAATTAACATAGATGAGGAATACTATTTGTATTGGAGCTTCCATCGTCAATTAAATTGCTTATTTTTTCATCACATGTTCATTATTTGCTCTGTTTTTTTTTATTGTTCAAGATCTTCACGACATAAATAAAAATAATGCTTACGATTTTTTAATTGACAAATTACACTTTTTTTCTATTCAAAATGACAACCATTGCACATTTCAATGGGTGCATTACACGATTCCATAATTAGGATTGGATGAATTAAGAATAAATAAATTTGATAATCTTGATAATCATAAAGAATAATTTCCAATTTTAAAATTCAACATTTGAGATTGATGTTTACTATGTGCATATGATATATACCAAATAATGATGAAAATTTGCAAGTTTATCATTTATCAATAAAAGTTTGTAAAGATCTACTATATAACAATCCTTGATTGAATATCAAATTGCACACAAATTGTATATACACAATTATTTTAGAAACTTCTTTTAGCTTATATATCCAAATTACTGATAAATTATATTTATGTTTATTTTTGTATTTTATGTTTACTTCTTTTTTCGTCCATAATTATTTATCTTTATTTCCTCACAAAATTAGTTCATTAAAATAAACTAACACACATCTTATGCTTTTTCTTATTTGGATTGAAATTAATCCAAAAAATCTTGTACATTAGTACTTTATATTTTATCTTAACCTTTAGAAATCACGTTAATATATATTATTAAATTACAAAAAATATGGTCATATTAAAAAAAAGGAAACAATGGATAGTTTTTGAAAGAAAATCTAAATAAGAATCTACAAGGTAATAATATAAAAAAAATACATCAAATCGATATAAATGTGTTATGCTATAAACTTCATTATTGTATTGAGGTTTCCATAAATTATAATTTTATTCTTACTATGTTATTGAAGTATAAAAAAATTCCAAATAACAACTCTTGAAGAAAAAGTTGTAATAAAAGTACAAAATTTGCTTAGTATAATAATTATATGCTTTTATTGCCGTTACTTTCAAGTGATGTAATTTTAGAATAGATATTAGTTTAAGATTTCTAATTTTATTATTTTTGTTATATATTTTTAATTTGAGCAAATAATTTATTTTTCATATTTTATTTGTTCATTTTCATAAACGTTGGGCTACATCAAAAAGGATCACATTGGCAATGATACTTCAAAAAAAAAATTCGTGTTATATTTGATCTTTTTTTTTTTTCATTTGTTGTTGTTTCTTTTATTGTTATTTATTATTTGAATTTCTATTTTTATTTTTATTTTTGTCTTTTATTTTTATTTGAATATATATATTTCTAAATTTTGTGTGAATGTCAAACAAAAAGATTTCTTCATATTCTATTCAATCTTATAATATATTCCCGTTGTAACGAATGGGCACGATACTAGTTAAATTTAATTAGTGTAATTTGAAACAATAGTAATATGAGCTTATTCAGTAATTAAATATTTTTTAAAATTACATCAAATAAATACTTTTACATTATTTTGTTTTATCAGATTTTACTTATTAACTTGTAAAGTATGACAATTACCGAATAAATTCAGTAGACAGTTCGTTTCCCTTCCTCTCCGAATTACATAGATTTTCATTCCCGGTGAGACCAAAGGAGATTCGAAACAAAGGTAGATGCAGCCTTTATTGAGTGCGTATCCTCTGACATATCTCAATTTTTGCGTGACCGACGTGTCCGGTGCCTATTCGAGGCAGCGTAGGGGGTCAGTATTATTTGAGCTCTGAGATTCGTGTAGAACGTATTTGAACGATTAAGATATTCCAAAAAGTCACGCAAAATCTGAGATATCTCAGAGGATGCGAATTGGCCTTTATTGTAACTATAAGGTGCAAAGGAAATTTAGGTGACAAGAAGCGTGAGCGGTCACTCTCGCTACATGCTACATGGTGTGGCGAATCAAAGTAAATCATAATAATAATAAAAAAGTGAACTATAAACCTTTTTAGAAAAGATAAAAGGGGATAAATTAAAACTGGAGAGTTCTTTTGCACAGAGGCTAACTATTCAATTTAAATTCGTCCTTTTTTCTGCTATTAGTCGGTCAACTGTTGACGCAATTATTAAAATGCTATCATGTAAACGGCTTTTTATTTTATCTATTTTTTTATGGTGCATTTATTTGGTAACACTTTCGTAATTTTATTTAAAATTAAAATAAAAGTGTGCATTTTATTTTGTAACGTTCTCCATTCATCAGCTGTTTACATATTCAGCATTTTAAAGAATTTTAAAAAAATTAATATGACTAGTATTAATAATTGTATCATAGTAAATACTTATAATAAAATGTCGCGGTAAAATTAATTTTAAAAATCTACCAGCTATTCTATTTGACACTATAAATTCTTTTGTCCTCGTCTCTGGCCTGATACGTTTGTTTGATAAAACCTATATTAAATTATTTACTAGGTACCATATATTGAATGCATGGCAATTTAAGGGGGCCATAATAATAATGGATGAGGAAGCATGATGCCCACAATTGCTTGAAAAATTCAAATTGTATATTGATTTTTTATTTTATTTTTTGCACTTTTGCCACGTGATAATATGATCCCAAAAAAAATAATAGGAGGTATGCAAATATATTATTGATTTGTTAATTATCATCGAAACATAGTTTTATATGCAATATAATTTTTTTAAGAACTGTATAAAAATAGAAACATATTTTTGAAAGAAAGGAAATTGGGTATGCAAAAAAAAATAGAATTTTTTCAAGCGTGACTATATTTTTTTTATAATTTATCTTTGAAAAACTACAAATATAGAAGTATTTTTCGTTTTTTTTCCCATGGTTATAATCTGATTCAAACAAGAATAACATAGAAAGAATTTGTTCATCATGCAGCGATTTAGCGACATCAGAGCATCTACATCTCTAAAACTTTTGGAGTTTCATAGCTGCCTTGGTAGTTTCTAAACTAGTTTAGAGATGTAGATGGATTTCATATTTAACAATTTTATTCAATAGTTTATAAATACGAAACTGTTTCAAAACTCTGACGTGGCGAAATAATCGACCCGTATACGCTCAATTTTTAATACTGTTTTAATTAAATACTAATGTGACAATTAAAAAATTCTAATTTTAATTTCAAAAATGTAGAGATTTACTAAAAAATTTAAAATTTTGTTAATATATATTGAAAAACTCTAACAGTTTCAGAATACAGATGCTCTCATAAATGATGTTTTGAAAATAATTTGTCTTTAGTGAAGGCTACAATGAGCTCACTGTTAAATCAAAGCGCATTGTCATTTTGCTCCACTGTTTTCCAGCAATTAGCTCTCATTGGCACTGACATCTACCAACCAATTAATTGTATAATTAGTCAGAAAATCTCTAATCATTTCTATGACATGCATGGGATCCAAATATGCTGAAATTCAAATATGCTGAAATTCGAGATGAATTAACACTGTTCCTAAATTTTCTGCAATCCGAATTCAGTCTTTAAACTTTTCCGAGATGCGTGTACAGAAAAACCAGCTGTTCCGAGATGCATGCACAGAAAAGTTAAACGACTGAGATCTCGGATTTTAAAAATTTCAGGAAATCTGAGATTTCAGCAGATTTAAATTCCATGCATGCCGGTGCCAAGAATTTCTTTGCAGATCAAATACTGTTATTGATTTTGAGAGGCGTACTGACTACTGAGTAATTTGTCAATAAAAGGTAGCTACGGTAGTTAACCCAATCATATATTTTTATAGACTTCTTAAAAAATAAGTTCTAATAGGTATAATATAATATGCAATTTATGAATTTTCTCCATCACTCAAAATGATTGCTACGATATCAAGGATTATGCAGTTTATGAAATTAAATAAATAAACAGGAAAAAGTAATCATAGTCACTGCACTGAGGTAATAGTAGTTCCAACGGGTTTTTTCACTGTTGAATCTGCTTTAGGATTCACATAAGCAATTTCGAATCTGCTTTAAAATTTGTGTGCACGAATTCTAAAGCAGATCCGACAGTGAGAGAATAGTTGGAACCACTTTGGATCCGATGGCCCTCGGACCCAAGCTATTTCCAATATCTTTGGCCTGAGATAGTAAATTTAAAATTCGGTGAGATCCTTTTTTTTTTAATATTTATAATTAAGAGATATGACTTCTATTTTTATCTCGAAAGTCGAAAGAGAAAAAAATAATATAAGTATTGAAGAATGCTAAATTGCAAAAAAAAAAAAAAAAAACTAATAATAAATGAAAGAGTAATACTCAGGTACACTAAAATAATTTTGCACGGTTCATACTAATTTTATATTATAATTTGATGAACTTTTAATTATCATAGTTTGACAATTAGACTAGTTAAAAAAAGTCAAAAATATTTATTTCTATTTTTTTATATCAGGGTCTGATTAGTCCAATTACTGTAACAGCGTGGTATTTTAGTCTAAATACCACAAACTCCAAAATTTAATGAATCAGCTTCAGATGAAGAATTCATGCTGATATACTTTATTAGTGATGAGTTTACATACAAAATTTATATTTGTTTGAATTTATTTAGTATCAAGTCAAATGGTCAAATGTGAGTTTTTTAAAGTTAATTGTATTGCATTCATTTTTTATCATTTTTTTACTGTTCGATTTGGTAAAAAAAATTCAAAAAATTATAAATTTTAAATATATGTGCATTACTAATAAAATAGATCAGTTTGAACAGTATGAATTTATTATTTGAAACTTATCAAATAACTTTTCAAATCGATAGCAAATACCATCGATGTCACGGTAGTTAGACTCAAATGAGTGATATTCTTGACACAATTACTAAAATAATTTTAAATTTCCCTTATTAAAGAAAGTTATGTACTAAAGCAACATGTCCTTGCAGCAGTATTCTAATATTCAGTTTGTATACGGTATGCGGCCGCATATACCGATTTTAAATGAGAATTCGTATATATAAACAAGTATACGGTAATTTTTGGTATGATTCACTGTTAATATACTCTAAACCGGCATTTTTATCACTGTTAATATACTATAAACCAGTGATATATGGTATAAATCACTGTTAATAAACTTATTTTTATCACTATTAATATATTCTAAATAGTAATATGCTCTAAACTTTATATCTGAACTGAATATAATTTTTTTATTCATATTGCAACAGAATAGGAATATTCAGACAAATAGACCGAATTTTAATACACTGCCTTCAAGTATTGATTGGTTATTCCTTTTGTCCTACTGTTTCTGGTTATTCTGTTCCATACTTAAATTTAACCGGATAAACTAAAAAAATCAACGGTTACCTAATTTTGACAGAGATTTTATTTCAGTTTGCATCGCCGAAGCAGAGACAAATGGAAAGACATCTTTAAGCAACATTAAATCAAGATAAATCACTGAACTGACAAGATGTAAACTTAGACTTCTTTTTTTTTGAGTTGAATGTAAACTTAGACTCAACCTAACTTTCAGACCCCAGTTTGGGCTTTGGCTGTTTGTACCAGTAAGTCAGTAACCATTGAAATGCTTATCTTGAATCATTATCCATGAATAACGCGAATCCCGAGATAATTCTTTGTCTCTGTACACTGTACAGCTGCGCTCTTTTCACAGATTCTAGTTTCTACATGACCTTCCTGTGTTTCCTCTCCAGTTCAACTGAACAGGACGCTTCCATTTCTGGTTTGGGAAAAATAAAAAGGAGAATTATTGAAAATGCTGTTCTCAGCTGTCATAGAGAATGAAATTAATTAATTTGTTTGAGCAATATATGTATAATAATGTGCATATATAATTACAGTATAAATATTGAATAAAGACATACAATTGTTTTTTTAGTTTGATAATTGATATAAAATCAAACTACGTTTCGTTTCGACAGCTATCATAAATTTTATTAAATTTATGAAACATTACAAAATTTATAATTAGTTATTATATAATGCACTTCTCAAATTATATAATTAGTTATTATATAATATACACTTCTCAATTACATAATGCATATTTGCAATTTTTAAATTGTCCCACTAAATTGTCAAAAGTAGGCACATTTTATTATTAACTGTTCAATTTTGTTAAAACAAAATGAGGCCAATATCCGTTGGGAGATATTTGGAGGGGGGAGGATTGGAGACAAGTATGATATTTCGTAATGATAGATGTTTAAAGTTTCATAGAAGAAAAGAACATTTTTGTGGTGACTTAATAGTTGTTAAAAGCATCACTTTCATTTTCGTCAAAGTGTTTAGTTATGCTTTCAAAAGAAGCAATCTAAATCAACAAATTTTAAACATAAAAAAAAATGCATACAATTTAGGCTATTCGGCCATACATTTGTATAGGAGTGCTTTTCTAATGATTAATCCAATTAATTGCAATGCTGACTCTTCAATCAAGTTTAATGATATTGGTTCCACTTCCACTACTGAGTTTGTTAATTTAGCCAGCTAATTTACAGTCCTAGTTATACCAACAGTGCAACACAGATCCAAAGCTCCTTTTAAGTCGGCACATGTACACAAATTAATCGCTTTCTTTGTTCTTTAAAACATGCGTTTGGCTGGATTGTTGATTGCAACATTCATTAATTACAATATTCCAATATTTTGTTGTGTAATCGCACGATTGCCAAATGTGGTACCCAAAACCAAATTTATTCCCGTGTATGTTTTAATTTGTGACAAGATTGCAACAAAAGAAAGAAGGCCACGGTGATGGAGAGAAAATGGCCGAATGGGTTTGGCACAATGGCACTTGTAAATGTAATTTCTCTCTTTTCTTAGGATTCCTGCAGTGAAAGAGACTCCTCTCTGCGTTTTTGTTTCCTAACATAGCCTTGTATCAGGGCCCCCCCTCGTCTTGATCCTTTATGGATTGGTCTCATGCGGCCGTCCATGTCGCTTGGCTTGTGCCATACTAGTATAGCCTATTACAGTATGGTAGACTAGAGGGACAACAACTAACAAATATAAACAAAAAGTGCTCTCTCTCTCTCTCTTGTTAGGTATACGTCAATCAAAATAAAATTGAATACAACAAAGTATAGGCCGTGATTTTTATTCGTGGCCAACACTGATTGAATTTCGCTAACTCTGCCTGCCAAAACTAATTTCTATTAAAAATGTCCAAATCGGCCAATAAATAGCTGGTTTTCAATTTTTATTAAAAACCGGCTATTTATTAGTCGGTTTCCAATTTTAATTGAAAACCGGCTATTTATTAGCCGATTTTCAATTAAAATTGTTTTTTTTTTTTAAGAAAAAGTTGCAATTTTTTATTTTTTTTATTAGAGTTTTAGAAAATTTTGATATGTATTTTATTTTGATGTGTTACGAATCGTTTGAAATTCTCGTTTTTAAGATGTATTTGTTACGGATCTTATTTTGGTATGTATCTTATGATTTTAACGAGAGGTTATTTTTGACATTTATAAGTATGATATGAGACGATATGCAAACATAGAGTAGGAAATATAAATAAATAAACAGAGATAATACAACCATAAAATGACGATCAAATATAAATCATACAGAATAATAAAAGTAAAAACTATCATCATCTACGTCAAGAAGGAGACCATCGCTGAGCTGGCTGTCCTTTGTTAAACCTCTCGGGCAGCCCCCTCCAGACCGCATCACGTGCAGCAACAGCAGCGGCATCTGCCTTTCTCCTGATACGTGACGCGGTCTCCCACGGATCATCATCCCCCAGAGTAGTAGCTGGCGGGGGCGGGGTGTAGAAAAGATGGTCTCTGCCAGCCCTGTCGCAAAGTCAAGAAGGGGCCTGTGACCCACTGGCCTCAACGTCGTGTGCCATCGCCGTAGGATATCGTCCCGGCATGGACGGTGATAGGCTCTCAATCTCATCGAGACCAAATGTCAGCCCACCATCCTCGAAAGATGAAGGCTCGTAGCCGGACCCTACAAGCCAAACAATGATATAAATTTTTCTACTAATGAAAAAAATTGAACTAACTCGACTCATAATAAGTACGACTTACCGGTGGCTGCACTAGAAGCCCCTCAGAGTTGTAGTAGGCATGCCAGCCGGAATTGGACAGCACCCAGTTATAATAGTCCCAATCTGCGTCGGTGCAGGGTGGAGATGGCATATCCTGAGTGAATACGGCTGGTGCATCTGGCTCTGCCTTATCTATTGACCGCCAATCAATGTTCTCTCTGGCGTCACGCAACATTCTGATCAGACGCCCATCCTGTCCGGCATCCTCAACGACTGGAGCATGCTCGTGCAACTTATTCCATCCAACCATCCGCCAGCCCTTGATCCCGAGCAATTTGATGGCATGCACAGCGGGCTTTAACGAACCGTAATATCTGAAAAAACAAACAGAAATTAGTCAACATATTTATGTAATGACAGTTTAATGAACAAATAATATAAACGTGTTGGATTAATTACATTGTGAGCCCAACGACGTCCGGTAGGCTGGTGACCGGACGTAACCTCATGTAGTGGCTGGCGGAGGTAGGCACTGTAATCGCCCACCAGATATAGAGAGGCCCCGCCAATCCTGAGGTACCAAGTCATGTACCTCAGCAGAGGAGATCCTGGAGTCTGAGTGATCTCATCGGGCATCTGATATAACTGAGGCCGGTAGTCCTGAGGCCAAGCATCAAGCTGAGACTCCGTGTCTAAATTGTGCTAAAATGCACTCAAATGCGGTTAAATGCGCTTAAATTGCCCAAAATCATGTTTAAATGCGCTTAAATTGTGTAAAAACGCGCTAAAATACTCTAAAATGAGCAATATACGTTAACATACGGTAAAATGCACTAATATACGTTAATATAATAATTTATGCTAATTATACTATTTTATGCAAATTATGCTAAGTCACAATAAATTACGATTACTTAGCACTAAACACAATTACAAATTGGTAAACTACATTTAAAATTTTTGAAACATTTCTAACAAATCGGATCAATTTTATAACCATTTTGGCTAATCATAATTAATTACGATTACTTAACACTAATCACAATTACATATTGCTAAACTAATCACAATTACATTAAAAAAAAGGGAAAATTTGTTATGTGCCACTCAAAAACTTCAAATTTGTCAAAATGCCACTCAAAACCTGATATTTGTCAAAATGCCATTGAAACTCAATCTCTATTTTTTTTTTGCCATTATCCCTATTTTGACTCAATTTATAAATTCTAATATTTCAAAATGACTAAACTGCCCCTGTCAGATTTTTTTTTTTCGAATTTCAAATTTTTTCAAATTTCAAATTTTTTTGGAAAATCAAATTTTTCGAATTTCAAATTTTTATCAAAAAAACAATTTTTTTTCGAATTTCAAATTTTTCCAAACATCAAAATTTTCAAATTTTTTTGTGGCAGCCCCCAGCTCAGACTCCCCAAAAAAATTTGATTAAATTTGATTTTCAAAATTTGATTTCAAAATTAGATTTTCCAAAAAAATTTGAAATTCGAAAAAATTTCAAATTTCAAATTTTTTCAAATTTCAAATTTTTTCGAATTTCAATTTTGTTTGGAAAATCTAATTTTGAAATAAAATTTTCGAAAATCAAATTTTTTTGGAGAGTCGGAGCTGGGGGCTGCCACGAAAAAATTTGAAAATTTTGAAGTTTGAAAAAATTTGAAAATTTTGAAGTTTGGAAAATTTTGAAATTCGAAAAATTTGACTTTCCAAAAAAATTTGAAATTCGAAAAAATTTGAAATTCGGAAAAAAAAAAAAATCTGACAGGGGCAGTTTGGTCATTTTGAAATATTAGAATTTATAAATTGAATCAAAATAGGGATAATGGCAAAAAAAAAATAGGGATTGAGTTTTAATGGCATTTTGACAAATATCATTTTTTGAGTGGCATTTTGACAAATTTGAAGTTTTTGAGTGGCACATAACAAATTTTCCCTTAAAAAAAATTAACCAGACAAATGTTAGCAATTTATAACCATTTTGGCCTATTAATAATATAAAATAAAATTTTACAACAATTTGGCTTATTTAATAATATAAAATAAAATTTTACAACAATTTTGGCCTAATCATAATTAATTACTATTAATTAACACTAATCTGACTTACATATTGCTAAACTACATTAAATTTTTTTTTAACCATTTCTAACAAATTTTAGCAATTTATAACTATTTTGGTCTATTTAATAATATAAAATAAATATAGGGACTTACTTGCAAAATCAGAAAGAGCAAGAGAAATCTGGGAGAAAGAGAGAAAGTGAGGAGAGATAGTATAAAATTTGATGAAATGAATTGTGAGAAAAATTCGGAACTCTCCAAAAATATATATAAACTTGAAAACCGGCTAATCAATAGCTGGTTTCCAATTTTAATTGAAAACCGGCTAATAAATAGCCAGTTTTCAATAAAAAAATTGAAAACCGGCTAATAAATAGCCAGTTTTCAATAAAAAAATTGAAAACCGGCTATTTATTAGCCGATTTGGGCATTTTTAATAGAAATCGATTTTGGTGGGCAGAGTTGGCGAAATTCAATCACTGTTGGGCACGAATAAAAATCACGGAAGTATAGGGGAAGAGTAGGATAGAAAAGAAAGTATAGAGGGGAATCGTATTCTCTGCAGAGTTAAAAAGGCATGGAGTTCTGCGGTTTTTTTAATCTGATTTGTTTGTTTTGATCAAACAGATCAGATTAGATCTTGAGAATTTTGAGAATTTTTTTTTTCAGTTTGGGCAAGATGTGATCTGATCTGTCCAATCAAAACGAACGGACCAGATTAAAAAAACTGCAAAACTCCGTAGAGGATACGATTCCGCAGAGAGGAGGGGTTGTCTCGGCTATGGTTCCAATCGGATCTTTGAACTATTTATAAAAAAAAAAATTATTCAAGGTTTTCTTTTCTTTTCTGTTAAAAAAATGGTTCTATTTTTACATTGTCATAGATAAATATTTTGTGAATAGAATTCTTATTTAGAAAGCTTCGTTAGCAACAAATAATATATTACCATTATATGTTATTTTTTGTATGTATATAATGCATAAAGAAAAGACGTGTTAATATAAAATGCACCTCAAACCATCACAACATTGACAAATATTACTGTTTTACACTTTGTCTATGCAGAACTTGAAAGGCCATTTCAATGGTTATTTTTTTTAGTAAAATTGAAATCAAGTTACTTAACTATTTTTAATATATATTAAGATCTCTATTTAAGCTTCGAACCTGCAAATATATATACTTTTTACGACTTGTTCGGTAGGCCATTGACATTGGACATAAGCACAAAAATTGAACTGAATTTTACTGTTCACGTGGGCAAAAAAGAATTCACTTGAACTGAATTTCATTTTTTCACGTGAACATGCAATAAAAATAGCCTTACGGATATAAGCCAAGAATTTTAGTTAGCGTTGTCAATTTAGAAGATTTAAAAGAAATAAAAAAAAAAAAAATTGTGAGAACTCAATACCGTTGATTGATCTAGTAGCTCTGTCACAAATAAAATATATAATTTGTTAAATCCAAACTCAACCGACCGTATTAAATCCGACGACCTATACTCCAAGAAATTCCTCTAGGTCATAATTTTTGTTCCAAATTGACATGATTGATTGAATAGATAACTATTTTTTCGCATTTATAGATTGACATTAGCGTCCCTCCCAAGAAAAAATATTATTAAAGATAGAAGGACCCAGTCAAAATCTGGCCTTTTGTCGAATTTAAATATTTAATATACGGATTCGGTACGAATCAAAATGGATTCTTATATCATTTGGGTCTGCCATTAATACCATTCATTGAATGGCTGTCATTTTCCGCAATAAACAATTTTGTTTTGCATTAGGATTTAGGATATATAATATATAAATATACCGAACTAACTTAAAATCTTTCTGGTTTTAGAAAATTAATAGGCAGTATAGTCACACGGTACGCGAATTATTTGCGTTTTATTCGTATTTTTTATGTTTCCGAATCAAATTTCGAATAAAACGCAAAAAACGTATAATACGTTTTATTCGCGAATAAAACGCGTATAAAACGGATGATTTAATAATTCATTTTGGGCCGGCCCGCTAATATTGACTGAATTGATTTCAAAATAAAGGTGCTGAGCTGTTGTTCGGTTTTTTTTTTTTTTGCTTTCTTATTGTACCGAATAATTCCCGAATTATACCCGAATCACGAATTTTTAATCCCGCCGAACCGAACCCGAACTATTGATTTGTCACTATGATAGATAGCACCGCAGCAGCACCAGACGTTCAAGGTGTGTCCAGAGTTGTTCAAACGGTTCGGTTTGTCGGTTTTTAACCAAATCATAAAATTTTGATTTAAATAGATTGGTTTTTTCGGTTTAAATGGATTGATTTAGTAGAAATTTTAAATTATTTCGGTTTAAATAAAATGGTTCGGTTTAAAATTTTCAAAACCGACTAAACCAAACTGACCGATTTATATTGGTTCGACTATGATTTTATTGGTATTATAACGATTTCATTAAACCGAACCAAATCAAATTTCAACTATTTTGTATGACAATATTTTCTTTTCGTTAACAACGGTACAAATAGATTTATTTCGGTTTGAACTGAATAAACCAAAATTTACTTCAATTTAATTGATTCGGTTCTTAATCGGTTCATAGATTCAATCAGTTCGGTTATATTTCAAAAATTAAATAAAAATTTAATTTAATCATTTTATTTCGGTTTCAATGGAACCGATTGTTTGTAACACCCCTAGGTGTGTCTCTACCGGAAGGATGAGAATTATTTCTGATTTTGGTAGGCTGTTGCAACATAACTAATAAAATAATGTAAATGTAGAGAGAGGGATATTAGGTTGTTGCAAGATAACTAATGAAAAAAAATGTAAAGAATTAAGCGATCAGAGAACTAGTTTTTGGTATAGTAGTTAAAGAACATGACCTCTGTATGAGAGGTTATGAGTTCGAAACTCAAGTAAGAGAATCTTTTGTTATAATAACAAATGTATTAAATAGTTAGGTGGCTTGACCTTTAATTTTATTCAAAAATAAAATTAAGCGATCAATATTTCCAAGCACGTAGACGTAGATGTGACGCTAATTTTTTGGTACAAATTCACAATTAAGTAAAGCTCAATTGGATGTGGACAGAATATTTCTGAATATTTATCTCTTGATCGGAATAAATCCTTTTAAAAATTTAATAAATTTCAATAGAATAGAGCATACATGATTTTTTTAGTATTTGTGCTAATCTGCACCGTGATGAAATTATTTATACGATTGTACTGGTTGCCACTAGTGGAGCGGTAAATACTCTTGTGGAGTCCTCATTTACCCCTCTAAACCCATCTCTATCCCTACCTCTTACTTAGAGTCTGTTCGGCGAGCTATTGAGAACGGGCATAGGTACGGGAATTGAAATATTTTCTTTTTCCACGAGAACAGTGAAGCGGCCGAACAGGGAGGTTGGGAATTGAACTGAATTTTTATACTAATCTGCTTTTTTTTCACAGGAACAATAATTTTTAGTTCAAGTTCCGTGAATGAAGACTCCACAAGAGTATTTTGTTAATTGTTTTAGAGGGACATTTTGTTTGAAAAATTAGATAATTTGTAAAATTCCCCTTTTAATAACTTTCTCGTTTTTATTTGTCATCATTATTGCACGTAAAATGGTCAAATTTTCATTTTATGCCAAAGTCCTTCAACTTGTTCAATGTGCATGATTAATGAATTTTAAATATGTAACCTTCCATAAGCGGAAAAAAAATGTCTTTTATATTTTGTAAATTATATTCAGTGCTATCAGCGTTGCTTGTAGTTTTAAATTCCCAAAAAAGTAATAACAAGGAACTCGTTCCTCACTTTCACCCAAATATTTGTTACATAATCTTTTCTTATAAAAAAAAACATGCATAAAGTGCCGTGACTTACTAGAAATTAATCTAAAATGAGAAAATCGGGAAATTGTCATTTCAAAATCTGAAATTAGAAAATTATCACCCTAAAAACATTGAATTTATGAATTTACCATATTTATACATCTAATATACATTTTTAATTAAAATTAATTCGAAATGAGATGAACAACAAATGCATTTCCCAAATTACCCCTTCAATCCAATTCAATCCAACGATGAAATTATAATCTCTCTGGGCTAGATCCGTCCAACCCTTCGCCTCTCTTCTTGCGCCCCCCTCCGCCAAACCCTTGAACGCAGCTCCGCCAGAAGCTTCCTCCGCCAAGAAAATTAGAGAGGCCACCCTTGACAGAACCAGACCCTTGACAAAGTTCGCCAGAGGAAGGTTTTGTCAAGGGCGGCCTCTCTAATTTTCTTGGCGGAGGAAGCTTCTGGCGGAGCTGCGTTCAAGGGTTTGGCGGAGGGGGGAGCAAGAAGAGAGGCGAAGAGTTGGGCAGATCTAGTCCGGAGAGATTATAATTTCATCGTTGGATTGAATTGGATTGAAGGGGTAATTTGGGGAATACTAAAATACATTTGTTATTCATCTCATTTCAGATTAATTTTAATTAAAAATGTATATTAGATGTATAAATATGACAAATTCATAAATTCAATGATTTTAGGATGGCAATTTCTAATTTCATATTTTGGGGTGGCAATTTCTTGATTTCCATCTTTTGTAGTGGCAAAAAATTTTTTTCCCAAGATAATTAGTAGGAAAGAACGAGGCAATAAATGATGTGATTTTTGCTCAAATGGAAACATTACGGACAACAAAAGAAAAAAGGCTCAGAAATAGGAGAGCAATTGAAGAAACCCGTTACTGAATAGCAGTTTGGGTCCGATGGACTTCATAACTGTCCGATCAATTTTAAGATCTGTATACACAGATATTAAAGCAAACGTGTAATTTTAAAATAACACACAGATCTTAAAGCAGATTGAACGGTTATGCAGCCCATCGCACTCAAACTACATCGGATCCAAATTGTTCTCGTTAGTGACATGGACATGCTTCCCACAACTTTCGCAGATCAACAGTGGACAAAAGATACGTGGCGCTGAAATGGAGACAAGATCAGTGCATGATGGTCCTTGACTCCTTGTAGACGTGTTGGCACTTCATAATTTACAAACCTATTTGTTTGCCAAAAACAAAAAAATACAAACCGTTCCTGAGAGAATATTATTTTAAAAATATTAACTAAAGCAGTACTGCTTGGCAGGAAGTTATAAAAATAGCTTTTATCAGTCTCGTTGACCGGTGCAGCAAAAAACGCCCATATTTCACCGGTTCACAGGACCGGTGGAGCAATTTTCCCACTGCAGATTTTGTGACCTGAAATAGCTCCATTTTGGCACAGAACTGGTAGAGACATTTTTTAAAGCTCCACCGGTTTTGTGAATCGGTGGAGGGTTGGTTTTTTGTGTAACCATGCATGAAACAGTGTGGCCAGATGGGAAAATGACTCCACCGATCCACATGATCGGTGGAGTAAGGGCGCATGAAGCTACATTGGTGCACAGGACAGGTGGAGGCTATTTTTATAGCTTCCTGCCGAGCGATGCTGCTTTGGTTAATTTTTTTTAAATGAGTTCTATTTTAAAAAAAAAAAAATCCTTCCATTAGCATTTTAGACAAAAAAAAAAAAAAAGTACAGAGTGACTTGATTATAACAAATGATAAAATTGAGTGACTAGAGAGAGACAAATAAAACTTGAGTGACCAATTTATGACAAATGATAAAGTTTAGTGACCTCGGTGAAATTTACCCTAAAAATTAATAAAACAAAAGGTCTAAAAATAAAAATAGGAATGGTTTACAACAATTTTAGAAAGATGGGGATCAATCCCAATCTAACTTTGGATTATTCGGAATAACTTATAATAGAGATCATTGATAGAAAAAAATATTAAAATTTTGAATTGGAATTGTTGATCCCGATATTTCTATTAACGATGCAAATCAAACACTTTCTATTTTCTTATATTTTATTCTATTACTTTGGTCTATATGTTAATTTTAACAATAAGAAGAGGTTTCAAATGTGTTTAGTTTTTATATCTCCAACATACTCTATTCTACATTAATTTAAAATTTAAATATCAAAATAATAACAATTAAATATGACATGTATTATTTTGATTTTATTATAATTAGTATCAAGAGCTTGTAAAAATATTTACATTATTTTGAACGTTGAAAAAAGAAAATAGTACAAATTACATCTAAAGATTTTATGGTGACGTACAAATTTTAATTAGTTATTAGAAAATTAAAAAGTGAATGTATTTTAATTAGTTATTAAAAAATTAAAAGATGAATGCATGTTAGTGGCACAAAAAATTAAATACATTTGAATCCTATTTCAACAAACAGGGTCCAAATCCTATTTCGGGAAGAGCCTACTCTTAAATCCATGAGCCTGAAGGACCAACTCTTTAAATCTCATTCTTGATTTAATTCCACCGGAGCCCAAAGCCCAGCCCAATTAAATTTCTATTTCTTTACTTTTGCAGCCGACTATTATTCATGTAAATTTTCACCAACATCCCTCTGACAAGTTGAATTTATAAATTTTGATACCTTTTCAATTATACCTGCCTACCCTATAATAAAATTTTAATTAAATTAAGATTAGGACCCCTGGGAGCTTATTAAACAGCTGCAGCCTGCAGGAGCAGATGCAGGATTTCTTCCAAAGAGGAACAATAATCGGATTCAAATAACTTAACGGGTTCAAACCAATAGGTTATCAGGTTCAAAAAAATTCAAGTAGATTTATCTTAATGCATGGATGTATTTAATTCAATTAAAAATTTATTATAATTTTATTGCCTTGGATGCAATTTTGGAAGTGCATTTTACTGAGGAAGAGTCCAAGTTCATTGCGCTGTGCGTTAATTCAAATCTCAAGAAAAAATAAATTAATCAAATCTATACAAATATCGCCGACTATCCAATTCGTCACAACATAATAAAGAGCTGAAGGAGTAGCTTGGTACCGAAAAAGTGCAAACCAAAAAATTGACAATCAAATTATCCATGCAACCTTGTCACGGTCTAAAAATATCAGCCCAAGTCAATAGAGTAGTAAGACCGACTCAATTTATTTTTAAAATGTTACGAATATAGTATAAAAAATGAGTACTACTCTAACTATCACATAAAAAAATTTAGACTCCAAGTATCTATCTACCCAAATGCAATCTGAGCCGTTCATTAAGTGCATCTCATCCGCTCATCAAAAGTATATTTCAATCTCAGCCATTAATCAGTTATTTTGATTTTATGCATCTGTTTCATGTTGTCAAAAATGTAGAAATCTAAATTTAGATAAAATTGTGCTTGCCACATAAAAGACCACATGAGAATTGGAGAACTGTTCCATTTGAGACCTCTTTTTCTTCTCCGCGTATTCCTTTTTTCTTACCAGCGCAGAATAATTGTGTACCTCTGAGATATCTCATATTTTGCGTGACTAATGTGTTCGGTTCCTATTCGAGGATAGCCCTAGGTTCAGGGCTATTAGTGATTTGAGATTCATGCAGAACCTACTTGAACAGTTGAGATTTTTCGAAAAACCACGCAAAAGTTGAGATATCTTAGAGGATGCGAATTCGCGTAGAATAAGCCTTTTCTCTCGAAGCGGATGACGACTTGGAGCGCACTCTGCTGCCTACGCCGCTCCTCTACCTCTAGGTGCTTCTTTCTCTCTCCCCCAAGTTCTATATCCTACCCTCTCTGTCTATCTCTCTCAGTTTTCTCCTTGCTACTCTTCTCTTTCCTCCACTACTATACTCTCCCTTGTCAAAATCGATTTGGGTTCGATTTCCCTCTTCCTTGTTTCTGGGTGTTGATGCTCAACTCTCTCAACCTGATTTGGGTTGTGCTTGGAGATTCCTGTGGATGGCTCGTGCGCGAACCTCGAAGCAGGTCAAGAACCAAGGTTGGAGAAAGCATAAACCCCGACCTTAGTACCAACCTTCGTCACGACCCGAATTCCAAATCTAAATCTTCTCTCTTCCACAAGTAATTGTCCTTCCATCTCTCTATCATAGCCTTTGCACTTTTCTAAGTAAAACAAAAAAAATATATGTTGTTTTCATTAATAAAGATAGAAAGTATAATAAATGAAATACCAGGGACCAAAGTGTGATTGCTACATATTTGTTATCTGACAAGATGAACTCTTTGCAACTTTTTGTAAATTAAACCTTCAAATCTTTGTTCTTCTTTATGTGAAACCCTAACCAAACCCCAATCTTTGTTCTTCTTTGAAAGTAACAAGGATAAAAAAAATGAAGAAAACAAGGGGTAGTAGAGATCACTTCCCTTCGTTCTTTTAGAATATATAACTCTGCTTTTAGCTCTTATGTATGTAGAGAGATACAATAGGAACTGAATACTTGTAAGATAAAGTATATATTTTCAATCAAATAATTGTGAAACAAGGGGTATATAAGTTATTTTATCTCTCTAATTCTCTAAATTATGTTTAGATAGGTGTTAGGTATATGACTTTCACTGAATATGAGTCATATATCCTCACATCAGGTGTAGAAGAGAGACACATCAGGTGTTAGGTGTATTGTTTTATTTAGCTTATTACATGTCAGTTGATCTGAGTCAAAAACATGTTTCTGTAGTAAACTACAGAAATGTTAATTCATAACATTATGGATGATTATCCCAAATTTGTCATTGCTATTCTTCTCTCTCAAATTACTTTAGCACTATTTGTACATGCTCGGTTAATAGAGAGAAGTCTATCCATAAGTGACTTAAATGAAGTTGTATTCGATCAGATACATCTTTCTCTCCCTATGAGGCAGTTCTTTTTTTGCTACTTTCTATTTTACCATTTTATTTGAACATGGATTTGCATAACCTAACTTCCAGTGTTGTAATTTATACCTTGCATATTGCATGTAGGCGCACCTGTCACAAGATGATCTATGCTTTATTTTTCAAATGAAGGTTCATGCTGAACATTATTAGAAAAATTGTTCAATTATAGACATTCCAATAACCTTATTTTACTATCCTGCATGAAGTTCATTAACGCTGCAATGTATGGTGTATGGTATATGTCTCCACGTGCAAGAAATAATTCATAGGGCAACTGGTATATTAGGCTTAATTAGTTTCATCTATAACTCATAACTTGCACAAGCCAAGCCATTACTTTGTCTCAACACCATGTTGTTATTGCTTTCTCACAAGGCTACCCTTTTTCGAGCTTCACTAGATGCTCAAAAGGTGCACTTTTCTTCTATAATGTGCTTTTTTTTTTTTTTTTTATATATAAATCACTTTTGTAATCTAACATGTAATATTTGTGTACACATTATTATTGCCCAAGAGCGGCTTGACAGATTACTCAATATATCAGTGAAGTAAACCTCGTTGAAGCTATTCCCCATTCAATCAAAGACCATAATTAGAGTGAAAACTTCAATTCAACTCCTCCCTTAGCACAAAACCTTAATCCATGGTACCCACTTCCTAAGGCCTCCTAAAGGCCAAAATGAGTTTTTTTGGACAATTGTACCCCCAGCTGCTCACCTCAAGTTTTTTTACAGTTCTTTTCATTTTTTATTGTCTTTTCCTTGAGAGGGAGCACATCCCTAGGCGTGGGAAAGAACAATTAAACAAATCCCAACTTGATATGTATTCCTTCCTTTCATTAGCATTTTCGGGTAACAAACTGAACTCTTAGTTCTACTTGTTTGCGATGTAGAAAAATCTGAATCAAATAAGTTTGGTAAATGGATTAAATTATCTTTATGAGCAAATGGATTGGTTTTAAGAAATTAATATGTTGTTCCACCTTTGTGAAATTTAGAGAGTGATATTTTTTACCCAGAAAACAAAGCGATATTTGGGTTGAGTTTACATCTTTAAATTTCTTTCATGTACCGGTGAGTGTTTCCTGAGAGATATTTCTATTTTGATATGTGAAGAGTAGAAACTGGGCAGTGAGCGATATTTGGGTTTTATAAGATGTAAAAATTTTGTTTCATTTTTGTTTATAAGAACTATGCAGTGAGTGTAAGTTTTGGGTAAATATTAATGTCTTTTTTGAGATCGATCATGATAGAAATAAAGTAATTTGATTAGTTGTATAAATATCTTTGTTTAAGCTGTTATTGTTTATTTCTATTGCCATTATTTGTTATGATTATATCAATTTCAATCAATGAAACAATCGCTATCCAATTATATCCTGTAGGTTTGATCATTTTTTTGTTAATTTAATTATGGGAATTATTGGAACATAGTCATGGCATTCATCTGTCTATGTAAATGCTACATAAAAAATACCATCAAGTTTGATCTCCTTTTGTTTTTTTTTTGTTTTTTTGCTCGGGTTGTGTATGCAAAAGAGTTGTTAAAGATGAAAAATTGATAATAACGGGTGAAATATATTGGAATAATGAAAACAAAGGGCCAAGTGACCAATGGATCCTTTATTATTTTTTGTGATCCGAATTTACACATAAATATTCTGCTACCTTAGTTGATATGAATTTAAAAAAATAAAAAAATAAAGGGTCAAATCAAATTCTACGTGCATCTCAGAAAATAAAACTTGCTATGAATACTAGCTATTAAATATTCTCAAAAATCAAATTTCACGTGCATCTCAGAAATCGAATTTCTCACCTCAAACAGATTATTCTTATTTTTTTTGAAAAAAAAATCAATGATTAATTTTTACTTTTCTTATAAATTGCAAAAATGTTATAGAACAAAAAAAAAGTAAAGAAATTGAAAAGAGAGCCATAATAGAATAACTAAAAGAATGTACCGGTAGACCGGTATGGTTACTCCTAAAATATAAAATAATGTGTTTAGTATGTAACTTCTCAAATTGAAACAAACACGTTAATACAAAAGTAACTAAAATTTAAAATATTAAGTTCATTTTTATGTCAAATTAGATGCCTTGAACTATTGCCATTAATATTTTCTTGAAATTAAAAATTATAATAATGTAATACTATTAATTATAAAATTAATCACATTTTTTTGAGCTACAAAATATTTTATCCATTCTTGAGCTACAAATATTTTGTTTATTCTTAGTTCTAAAAAAATAATGTTATTTATTTTATGTTGCTCCTAAAAAATTATTTCATTTTCCGTTGCAAAGTACGGGTACTTTAACTAGTTTATAAAATTGACTCTATTTACGTTTGATCTTCATAATTAAAAAATCTGATACCATAACGTAACATAACAAGTATGAAATATCGGGTTCAGATTCAATTAAAAAATAACCATTAGCACACTATTAAACAAGTTTTCAATTAAACCGTCACAGAGTTTAGCTTGTATATTTAAATCTGTTTAACCAAATTTTTTTTTTTTGAAAAGTAGTGGATGCTCCACCGATTTCATATTGAAACCCAAAGTTAAAGTTTAGTACCCAAACTAGGTACCAAACTTATATAGTCATATATCAAAGCTTACTGTCAAAAGAAAACCAGAAAACAAGAAACATATATGATCAGAAAATTAATTGAACAAACACAACAACCTATACCAAAAGTTTGTCAATATGAACTAGCAACCTATTCTAAATCTTCCCAGTTAATCGGATCATCATCATCAGTCATTCCTTCTCCAAACATTGGGTTTTCAGCACCAGAATCCGGACTGGGGTGTTGCTGGTTTCCTCTTGTGCCATGGACAACAATAGAGCCACAGCCTGTGTCGTGTCCGCACTGCTGTCCTGTTCGTCCAGAATCTGATCTGGAATCTGTTTAACCAATTATTTCCCAAAATCCTAAATAGGTAGGACAGACAATAGAACGAGGTACTCAGTAATTGCGCTAGGAGTGCTGAGAGATAGAAAATAAGCAGAAGTAATAGGGATGGTGAGAGCAGGCGGTGAGGGAAGAAGAAAAAGAGAGAAATAGGACGGTGTCCTGTGGACCCCACTTGTCAAATAAAGAATTAATTTTATGCTAACCTCTACACTTTCAAAATTTGTAAATCAGTCCAAAATAGTTAAAAGAAGTTTATAATTTATGCCGCGTACTAAATTTTTAGAATAAATTTTACCGAAATTTACTAAACTTTGTCATTTGTTACGAATTAATTATTCCAGTTTGATTTGTTCTTTTGTAGTCACTGAACTTTTCATTTATTTCAATTAAATCACTTTATAACTTTCATGTCCAAAATAAAACACAATATGTTCACTCCATTCAAAATACCAACAAAATATGCTCATCCATCTTCATATCACTTTATATTTTTATTAGTATTTTGAGCAGAACAGACATATTATGTTAGTTTTTTTGAATGATAAAGTTATAGAGTGACTTGATTTAAACAGATATAAAATTCAATAATGATAGAAAGACAAATCAAATTTGAGTAACCAATTCGTAACAAAGAACAGAATTTAGCAGTCTCGGATAAAATTTACCCAACTTTCTATTATATATACCTCGTATAAATTTCGATTTTTGAACATTAATTTCTGAATATTTCAAATCATTACGCATACTTTATTTCAATGAAATCGATTTTCAAACAATTTATTTGTCGCACTTAATTTTTAAATTAACTTTTTCCCTTGTAAGCAATACTCTACTTATTCTTTAAATATAGCATATTTTACTGAAAACATATTCAGACGTTTTATATTTTTCTTCCTGATATTTATTTTATATATGTATTTGCATAATGTTACGTAAATTAATTCAAAATTAAAAAAAAATTGTACGTAAACGTATCACTCGTCAAGTAGATCAGTTTTAACGATTCGAATTGAGGATTGACCTGGATAATACAGGGATAAAAGAAATTAGAATCACAATCATTTACAAAACAAATGAATGGCCACGATTTATTTTAATTGATAGTTTTATTGTAGTTAATTCTTTCTCCATGTACAAGTACCAGATTTTGATAGATAGCACAAGAAGATGATTAGGGTGATACTTGTTTTAGGAATAAAATGATAATATCAAAAACAGAAACTTGTTTTTAAAAAACAAATAAATGAAAACGCTGCCAAACGCAATTACAATTATGAAATGTATAAATATTTATTTGTGTCCAATTTCAAAATTCTCATCAATAAATATTTTTTAAAAAATAAGTCTGAGACCACGTAGTTGATATATAGATATTAGCTGTAAGTAGGTCCTAGTTAGTAGTTACTACAGACACAAAGTCTTTTTTTTGTTTCCTCATTCCATACTTGTCCAAGGCAACTAGGCAAGACACAAAACCATCCTTTATTAATATATTAGTATTTCTTTTCTCTCCGCCAGCATTGATCAAACATATATGCTGATATGCTGTTATATGAGAATCAGCTTGTGATTCGATGTCAAGGATATAATGTGCTCTCCGAATGAGAATTTCTATCATCTAAGGTAACACAATATTTATTTTTCAATTTGAACTGTTCGATCAGAATTCGCATGAGTATTAAATAGATTTCGTGCATTTTAATTTAGATTTGATTGATCCTAATTTTGATTAGACAATCCGAATCTAAACAAAAATACCTGGTTATCTCAACTCTGTGTAGGAGATTACAGGTTTGAAATCTGAACAAAAAATTTCTTAAGAGGTCTGCAAGTAATTTTAGTTAGTTGTTTCAAGGTCCCAATATTCCAAAACAATTCAAATTTTGAGTTTATATTTGGATTATCCGATCAAAATTTGGGATCAATCCGGTCCAAGATAGAATGCAACGAGTCGTGTGAGAGCAGATTGGAGGGTCCGGATCCAAACTCAAATTTTGAGTTACTTTAGGAGATCCGAATTCGTAGTTTGACGGGTACAATTGTTGGGTACGTAATAACATTAATTAACCAAATTAAAAGTTCCAATTGTTAGTAGCTGTTGCCTAACATTTATTAACAATTGATATGTTAGTAGCTGTTGCCTGTTGTCTGCTAGCTGAGAACGGAGTGGAGACGATTCCCATTGAACCTACTTTTAGGTGCAACGATCTCACAACTGTCCGATTTATCTTAAGATCTGTGCGCACGAACAGTAAAGCAAAATCGCACTAAATGTAAAGTTTTATACGAATCTTAATGCATATTAAACGGTGATTCAACCCGTCGAACCAAAGTATGTCCAATGGGCATGGAACCTACTCTTATGTCCTGCTAGCTTGGCCGAAGAACTTTGGAATTCGCATCCTCTGAGATATCTCAAACTTTGCGTGTCTTTTGGAATATCTCAATCGTTAAAATAAGTTATGAACGAATCTCAAAGCTCAACTAATACTGGCCCCCTACGTTTCCCCGAATAGGCACCGGACACGTCGGTCACGCAAAAATTGAGATATCTCAGAAGATACGCACACAGAACTTTGTAACAGCGTTACCACTACTTTTAAGACTCCGTCTCTTTCTAATTCGCATCTCCGCGAGAGCAAAAACCCGTTCTTTCTTCTCTCTCTCTGTCTCTTTCCATCAATTAATTACTTGAAGAGAATTCCTGCGCTTCTACCTAGATCATTCGATCATCCGTTCCGAGCTACTAGTGCTGTGCCTTGAGCAAGTGATTGCTATCTAGGTCTCCGATGGCGTCGGCGTACGGAGGAACGACGGACAAGTGCAAGGTGTGCGACAAGACGGTGTATGTGATGGACCAGCTCACGATCGAGAACCAGTTCTACCACAAGGCCTGTTTTCGCTGCCACCACTGCAAGAGCACTCTCAAGGTACCTACCTAGCTTCTTAATTTCGAGTAATTAATTTCCTGATTATTAGTTTCTGGCTAGAATAATTGTGCTAGCTCCTTTTGCTCTGCTTCGACCTGTTTCGATCAAGAGGGGAAGTTGCTAGCTTGTGGTTTTTTACTTTTAGTTGTTCTTTGGGATTTTGGCTACTTGACTTCTAGTTTATTCATACTGGAGTTAGGTGTAAAGCTGCTTTCGATCAGCCTTTCTCTTTTCGTTAGTGGTGCTGGTGTTCTTCCCTAAGGCAATTTTATATAGAAAAATAATAGATAAGGGGGAGAAGAATAATCTTCAATCATGAACGAAATGAATTAGTAATACTCTTATTCGCCCAGTGCCAAAACATTTGGTGGGTCTGGCTTTGATCAGCAATAATATCTGTAATAAAAGAGCGGTGAAGAAATGTTGAGTAGGATCCAGCTTGGTCAACCTTTTGAATGGGCCAATTGCTAAATAATCCAATTTTATTTGCTCTCTGTACAGCTCATGTTGCCTCTTTTAACATGCCTATTTTGTTAAAAGGGCAAAAAAAATGGCGTAATTAGGAATAGGAGCTTAATATAGCATCTAAAAGATGGTGGTGTTACCAGGGCCCTTTAATAGAAGGGTCATGCTATTCTAAGCGCACAAAATAAACTATTAAGCGCTGAGAGAAAACTTTCTCTCAAAATACCTGTTTTGCCCCTTCTCTCTCTCAATTAAGAAACATAACAACTAAATTAAGAAATGGAGTTAATAAAGGAATTAAGTGAGCCCTTTCGCAAGAAAAAGGTATGTTTTTCATGTGATTCAGTCTCTAAATCTTATCTCTTTTCTTCTTTGAATCTCCATTCTTCTTTCGAAACGAAATGAAATCAAAATCGAATTAAACATCCTTATTAAATACCAATCCACCTGAAACCTGAAGCAACTTGAATCCAAAATGACCAATGAACTGAACTGTGTTCTTGAATCAAATAGCCTGTCACTAAAGCAAGAGCAGTAATCTTGAAGCAAGAAAAAAAATAGATATGATATGAAGGGACCTGAGCTCTTATATGTGGTTCAGTTGAATTAGTATATATCAATATTTTTCCATCTTATATTATAGTAGTGTCCAAGGAACTTTTTCTATGAAGTATATCACGGTCCCTCATTTTCATGTGCAAGCTTTACGATACCTTGCATTATTTTTCGGTTTTTGAAACCACAAGTTATATATAATTTTAAAACACTTTGTACTTCATTGATAGATAAATATTAACGAGCAAATTAATAATGATGACATAGAGAATTAAAAGCTTAAGTTATTTAAGTTATTAACCTTCAAGATCTTTCGCATGACGTGATGTGCCGTGTTAAAAAATTCAAAAGATAATTACCTCACGCGAATAGTCACAGCACGTGACCGGCTCACATACCGTGTCATGACGGAACCATACATATATCACGTCATGACATATTTTTGGACTGTTGTTTATATTGATTAGTACGTGGAAGTTATATTGTGTTTTTTCCTTTTTTTAAGACCAAACTTAGTATATGATTTATAAATCATCTTGTGTAACTTTTTATTACTCAATTTTATTTTTAAAATACTAATTATTTACAATATTATACCATACATTTTGAAAGGAATTTAATCATTCTAGTAATTAGTCTTAAGTTCGAAAATTTAACAAAAATAACTAATCTTATCAAATACTATAGTTTGATAACAGATGAGAAGTGACGAAAAATAATATTCCTTAATAGCAATTACCATATAAACATACACAACAGCTGTCTATCAAATACCTGTTTTAAAAGACGCATTGTCTTGTTTGAATAGAAAAGTTTTATTAAAGGGCAAATTCGGCATATGTAAAAAAAGATTTCTCTCTGCACTTAAAAGTGTAATTTATGCGCTGAATATAGCACTCCCCTTAATAGAAAGGAAGAAAGAAAGAATAGAAGCTTAATACTTCTATTGGTTTTTAAATATAACTAGTTTTAAAGAGGTTGAGTCTGACTCGAGTATTTGATCCATGGGCCAGCCTTAACTGGGTCGAGCTGGCCATATGTGGGTCATTTTAGATTATTTTGAAGTCACTGGTGCAAGCTTGGGGGGTGGGGCTCATGTTGGCATTGGGCCTGATGATATCAAGTTGCTGATCACTATAGCCTTGAGCCAAAGTTTAGCTTTTCATTTTATTATAATAAACTTTTCCTTTTCGGATTAAGTACCACAGAATCAAAAGGGAAATACCTGTTGGTACAGGAGTTTACCTAATTGGATGCTAGGAAGCTGGATTTACCCAAGTAATGGGATTGCACTACATTTTGGATACAGAAATCTCAGAACATAGTTAACTAATAGTGTTTTAGTCTTTGGTTGATCTCTTTCAGTTCAGCTCAGGCAACTATTTAATTCTGACCTCCATGATATGATTTTGCCTAAAGCACCTACTGATGCTTGATAATGCAGTTTAGCAACTACAGTTCCCTTGATGGCGTTCTCTATTGCAAACCTCACTATGACCAGCTTTTTATGAAGACTGGCAGTTTGGATAAAAGTTTTGAAGGTATAGCTGATATCTTGTATTCTTTCATCGAGAGTACACACCACCAATTGCTGGTATATGCCAGTACATGGCTTGATAATCATGAAAAAAAGCCGATTCATATTTCCCTTTTGTTTAATAGGTTTCATAGGTGTAAATGATAATTTAGTTTTGAACCATTTAATTGAATGGACAAACATGGATTTAATTGGAGAGTATAGTTTTCATTGTACTAAACCTTGGCTGGTCTAGTGTTGGTTTTTTCTATGGTGATAATTTTTCATGTCATATTGATCGTTTGTCTAAAATAAATCTGTTGTTAAATGTAGGTGCTCCAAAACCTGAAAAGTCTGAGAGATCAACCGGAGGCGAGGTAATTCTTGTTTCTATTTAATTTTGCAATTAAGAGATTTTGGAATTCGGACTTTAATTGGAATTGATTTTAACATTACATGTTATTCTGTTTTATTTTTTCAGAACAGCAGATTTTCTAGTGTATTTGTCGGGACACAAGACAAATGTGTAGTCTGCAGTAAAACAGTTTACCCTCTAGAAAGGGTATGTTTTTTTTTCTAGTTCTTTATAGAAATATTATAGGAAGTCACAGCTGTTCAAGTGGAGATATTTTTATGCGTTTATTTTTTCAATTGTTCGTTTTTTAGGGAGATGAGCAAAAGTTAAATTATTATTTCTACTCAAGCTGTTATTCATTTGAATTTCTCTCTCAGATTGGTATTGATGGAAACGCATATCACAAAGCTTGCTTCAAGTGTTCCCATGGAGGATGTAAAATTACCACCGCTAACTATGTTTTACACGACAGTAAGCTCTACTGTGAACCCCATAATGTGCAACTCTTCCTGGCTAAAGGAAGCTTCCAATATGAGGATGCAAAACCATCTGATGAGGATAAAAAACCATCTGATGAGGGGGCACAAGAGGCGCCTTTAAATGGAGATGCAGAAGCTGCTTGAGCTAAACCCTGGTATTTGGTAGTTTTATTCGGCGGAACTCCTTTTTTGGGGTGTGTTATTTTAGTACAGTCGGATTGTTTGCCCTGATTGACAGTTTGAGTTTGCCCTTTCTTTTTTGTTTTATGGGTGGTGAAAGTTTTTTTCTTTTTTAATTTTGTATTGGTTGTGATTTATGTTCAAATAAGGATGCATTGTAAAGGAACAGAGTGGCGTGATGTTTTCTTGTCTAATTTTGATCTTCCTTCTTTTTGGTAAGAGAGAAGATAGAGAAATGTGTAGGCTATATTATATGATCTTTGGATCATGTAATACCTGGTAGACTGGAACCAGTAAGGTACTGGTACAGAGAGTTGTATTTATGCTATCATACTATCAAAGAATGCTCCAGTTTCTTCCTTTCTGATAAGCTTTGTTCAACTTATTGTTTCACTGTGTTAAATTAGAACATTTTTTGAGTGAGGTTATGGTAATATACTAATATGCATATTATGGAACGATTCGTACTGTGGATCCATATTTCTATTTTCAAAGTTTGAAATGTTGATCTGAACCGTTGAGCATGATCTTCATATGAAAATACACTTGGAGTTGGAGACCAATTCTAACCTCAGAATTTTTTTTGCTATTTTTTTAGATAGGTAGAAAATCACTTGATCTAAATATTACGGGTCATCTGAAATCAGTGATTTTCAACCTATTTAAAAAAATAGTAAAAATAAACTTAAAAAATATAAAATTTTGTCTCTAGGTATAATTTTTCATATATTAATAATGTTTAACGGTTCGGATAGACTGCTTGAAGTTTAAAAATAGAGATATAAATTTATAGTATGAGTTGATCCATAATAGCCTCACTCGCATTTTTTTTCCTTTGTGCTCTGATTTAGAATGTTCTTAAGACTTAAGAGGTGTGTTAAATTGTTCTGTTTGTGAATTCATCATGTATTTTACATTTTTACATATTCACTGAGCTGGCAAATTTGGACCAGACCTGATGTCATGCAACCTCTTTCACTGTATTTCCAAGCACGTAGACGCAGGTGATGTCTTAATTAGTAAATAGTAATTAATACTTGTTATATGACGTTAATTTCTTGGTGCAAATTCACACGAGTAAAGCTCAATTAAATGTGGATAGAATGTTTCTGAATATTTATCTCTTGATGGGACTAAATCCTTTCAAGAATTGAAGAAATTTCAATAAAATAGAACTTAATAGAGATTTTATAACTATTTTTTTACTGACCAGAATATTTATCCGAGGAATATATTGAGTACAAACTACAAACCATTAAAAAAACACTGGCATTTTTATAATTAATTATCTAAATTTTCGGATAACTCATCCGTACGTACATGTTAGAATGCTAATTATGATAAGGGACATGTTTTATAGTCATTTTTTATATTGATTTTTTTTACTAAGTTCTATTATGATTATATTCGTATTGACCAAATCAATCTATGTAATTATAATCATCACTCTCTCTTTTTTTATTTTTCGCAATTGTTGAATATAAATCGATCAGAGTTTTTATTTTACATCAAAGTCCTTCAACTTAGTCAATATGATCAATGAATTTTGAATCCGTGACCTTCCATAGGCGGATAAAAAATAGTTATCTTTTATGTTTTGTAAATTATATTTGGTGTTTTCAGCATTTCTTGTAGTTTTGAAGTGATAAAAAAACAAGGACCTTGTTCCAGCGGGAAAATTTCTTTCAGATCTTCGTATGGATAATTCGGGGCCAGCATGAAAATTCTTGAAGAAAAAAGAAATAAAATTTATGTAGATCTAAGATATAAAAACAAAAGAAACAAAATAAAAGTGTAGAAAATGCAGAAAATTAAAAGTCTAGGTGTTCCTAATAAAAAAACAAGAACGTCTTGCACTGCAAATTGTTATTCCCCAGCAACGACGCTAAAAAACTTGATAGGTGCAATCGTGTGAGTGCACTCACTGGGCTAATAAAATTTATAACTCGTTTTCTACTAGTCAAATTACAAGCGCATAATCCTATCGAATGGTATATCGAGTGTCGATCCATAGTGAATAAGATTTACAGTCTTGAGCGATTAAATCACAATTCTTCAAAAGACTAGACAAAATCTGAAATTTGGGTTTGAAGTTTGGTCAATGATCAAAGTATTTGGTGAAAATTAAAAGTAAGTAAAATAGATAGTGGTGTGAATTTCTAGGGTTTTGGCATACCATTATTACTTCTACCCGTTTTGATTCTTATATCCCGTTTGATGTAGATTTTCAGTTGTTGTATGAGATTTTCTAATCCGGTGGCTGCCGCAATCGCTGCACAGTCAATCGAGATTTCTCCCATGGGACTTGACTCGATTGGTGCAAGGAGTTCTATGATTAGCTCAAAGTCACAACCTTCACTTGATCATGTCCGTCAACTGATCCTATATGGTGTCCCATGGCAAGGCACGATAATGCAACATTTGTCCGCGAATGCCGAGATTCTCATGTATACTTTTGTTGTTCCAATTAAAAACTTTCTCCGTTAAGGGCTCTACTAATAATCTAGTATTTTTATTCTTTCTTATCCCAAAAGACTAACCTAATTGTGACTAACTTCCGTGTGTGGCCATCACAAGACAGTCTAGACTAGTAAAACAAAATCAAGTAAGATCGAACATAAAGATTACCTATTTACCACCTTCTAGGTGTTATTAGGGACAACATGAATTATGTACAGAAATAGAGGAAGAAGCTGAAATTTGAAATAAATTTGTGTAAAGACACTAGAGGACGCATTCCCCCCACCATTTATCTAACCAAAAGCTAGTGTTATGACCATTACCAAGAAGTCTATTAATTCATAAATTAACCACATCTATATCCTTAATTATCTCTAACCAAAACGAAGAGCATCTTGTGACAGAAAGACCATAATACCTATATTCGGCTTGCAAAATTGTTTTCCATTTGCCTCTAACAGTTGGGTCTTTGAATTAGATCCACCATTTAGCTAAAAGGAATCTATTCATTCTATCAAGGTTTAAGAGACCTAGACCACCTTAGTTTTTACTAAAGCAAACTGTATCTCATTCTACTAGATGGTACCTTTTTCTAACAGTAGAGCCACCATACCATAAAAACTTTTTTTGCAATTTATCTATTTGTTGTCTAATATTGGAAGGTAATTTATAAATGTATAACCAATAAGGAGGCATTGTAGAAATAACTGAATTAAGAAGGGTTACCTTACCATTTAAGGATAAGAGGTTGTTTTTCCAAAATTGTAATTTCTTATTGAGTTTATCTAATAAGGGGGTCCAATCTGATGAGAATAGTTTTTGTCAATGCAGGAGTTAGGGCTGTCAAAAAAGCTCGTAGCTCGTGGTTCGCTCGTGACTCACATCTGGCTCGATCGGTAACAGTTCGTTCGATAGTGGACCGAGCTGTTAACGAGCTGACTCGCTAACAGTTCGGGCCAAAATTAACGAGTTTGAGCTGGGGCCTAGCTCGGCTAGGCATCAATTTGTGAATTTGTATGAATTTGTGTGTATTTTATACTGTCAAGCTCGGTCCAGCTCGGTCAAAAAAGTTTGTAAAATTTATTTTCTTTTTAAAACAAGGTTCAACTAATCCCAGTGAGCCAGCTCGTGGCTCGCGAGCTGGCTCATCACGAGTTTGAGTTGAGATTTTAGCTCGCGAGCTGGCTCGCTAATAGCTCGGTCCAGAATTAACGAGTTGAGCTAAGGCCCAGCTCAGCCCAAGTCAGCTCATTTACAGCCCTAGCAGAGTACTCCTAAATAAGTAATAAGTGGTAAATAAGTTGGCCAAGTTAGAAGCTAAGTGGCCGGATATATTCAAGGCTATCGTTTCACTTTTTTCGTAGTTAATTTTTAGACCCGATAAATTCTCAAAATCTTGTAGTAGCAATTTAAGGTTGACGTTAAAGATTTAATTTTCATAATTAAAATTTTAAAAATAAAAACACGATAGATACACCAAAATGAAAATATTTGTATCTTTCTTTAAAATAAAATGTTATTATATAATTTAATAAAGAAGATGTACAATGAATTAAGTCAAAGTTGACTGAATAGCCGAAATATTGCTAAAGAGAATAGCCGAAAACTTGAACCTGTAAATTGGGTAACAATAGCAAATGAGCCCAAAGCCCACCGGGCCATTTCTTTCTTTAATTTCGAAATATTTTATTCAAAGAGTGAGTCTACAGTACTATGCATATTATATGCATTTTACGATTTAGTCCGTAATATAGATTAATATTTTTGTTTTTAAAATTCTAACAGTCAATCCGAACTGTTCAAAATGAATATTTATTTGCAGATCAAACTTTATATTTTTTAGAATTTTTTACTATTTTTTAAAATAAGTAGAAAATCGTTGTTTTAGGATAGTTTATAATTTTCAGATCAAGTGATTTTTTACCTATCTTAAAAAATAGTAAAAAAATATAAAATTCGGTCTGCAAGTAGATATTCATATGGAGATCATGTTAAACGGTTTTGATCGACAATTAAATATTAAAAACTAAAATATTGATCTGTATTACGGATCAACATGTGATATGCACTCTTCAAATGCAATTTGTTCAGCTACCAAAAAGATTGCACCAACCCTCATCCTAACGAAACCGATCGACACCACAAATGCATTACATCCTTCGCAGCCCAGTTCTTCTGTGGCCGTCTGGTGCCTGATATAATTGTTGCCAACTGGTGCATTGTTTTTTTTATAAAAGTTCTTTAACCCATAGTGACAAATCAAAAGTTCCGGTTCGGTTTGTCAGGGTAAAAAATTCATGATTCGGATATAATTCAGAAATGATTCGGTACAACAAAGAAGAAAAAAATTCTGAAAAAAAAACTCTTAACATAATTTGGCATTTTTTTCGCAAATAATTCGTGATTCGCGTTTTATTCACAAATTATTCGGTCAAACATTCGGTCAATGTTTTATATGCGGTTTGGTGCGGCAAACCTAGAAAAATGTATAAAACGCGAATTATTCGCGTTTTATACGTGGACGCTGTTACTATGCTTTAACTTGAGTAAGAGTATTCAATTTTATTAGCATCTTATCAAATTATTTTGTATATTTTTTCTGCATTTTACCGTGCTGATGGTATCTACTGTATAAACTTATTAAAACCTTGTTCTTAATCAAATGTTGTGGTTATAATCTTTATGGTTTCTAATAATAATAAAATTGCAATGAACAATCGTTTGAGAAAATGCATCTGACATATCAACCCAAAGTTTAAAAGCAAAAAGTTACATTGCTACCAATATACTATTATTTAAATAAGGAAGAGTTCAAATGCAACATCATTTTGTGCTCCGATATGTTCCACATTCTTTATTTCTATTTTCAAAGTCCGAACAGTCAATCCGAACCGTTCAACATGATCTCCATGATAAAATATGCTTGGAGACCCAATTTTATATTTCTAAGAATTTTTTTACTATTTTATTACATAGGTGCAATATCACTTTATTGGATGGTCCAGAATATCCTTAAAACAGTGATTTTGTACCTATCTAAAAAATAGTAAAAAAAATTAAAAATTAAAAAATTTGGTCTCCAAGCATATTTTATTACGAAAATCATGTTGAGTGGTTCAAATCGACTATTCAGACTTTGAAAAAAGAGATAAAGAATGTGGAGCATATTGGAGTACAAAAAGGATGGTGCATTTCAATCCTCCTCATTTAAATATTTATGCAAATAAAACTTACTAATATTACATTTCATACTTGTGTTGTTTGAGGTTGAGACTCTTATGAAGCATAAATTAATAAATTAGAATTTTATCATATGTGATCGTTTTGTAATGATATGAAAATATTTTCTTTTTATACCAAATAAAATATTAACAATAATTTATGTGGAGTTTGCATATTTTATAGCACTAGACGAGTTTCAACTATTTTTTCTCTTTCCTCTTAAATTCGTAGTAGGAGCTGAACTAAAATTTACTATATGTGTTAAAAGTTCAAAGTGCTAGAGAGGACGCAAGTTCAAATAAGAATATTATACTTACTATCGATCGCCGCTTGACGCCCCTAATTATTTTTGACCAAATTTTTTTGTAGAAAAAAAGTTTGAACAGTCAAATGTGCATTCTAGAGGTGGCTCAAATAATAAATATGTGTATTCTGAATAAAAATTATGTACTTCGTCATAGTTAAATGTGCATTCAATAACTAAATGTGTATATTTTGAGAGTTCAGATGATGAGGTTAGAAGTTCCGGATTTTTTTTTTTACCACTCTCAAAAATCAAATAAAAATAAAAATCACTTTCAGCCGAGTTCTGTCAAAAATATCACTCCCACGAACTGGATCCGCGTATCTAAATGGGCCGGATACGCGAACTGAGAGGACAGATCCGGATCCGCGGACTGAATCCGCAAAACTGCGGATACACAGACTCAGTCGGCGGAACTGCGGATTCGCGGATTCGGTCCGCCTACCCAAGTCTGATGCAGTCTGCCCCTTCTGAAGTGCATAAAGTATGGGAATTTGAACGATAGAGATATTATTTGAGTGTTAAGATTCGTGCATAAAATATTATTTGAGAGTTGAGAATCGTGCATAAAGTATCTGAATCATTGATATATTTCAAAAAAGTCTCAATCTTCCAAAAGTAATTGAATGATTGAGATATTCCAAAAAGTAACCCATGTGACTTTGGTCAGAATTCACATCCTCTCTCCTACCTCACAAGGGAATCTTTTATAATTATTGAATCCGAACCATTCCTTTTAACTTGGAACGAATCTTTCAAACGTTGAATTCATATTGATTGAATTTATATAGCATCCAACTTGGTACGCGGCCTCAGTCCGCGTATCCGTAGTTTCGCGGATTCAATCCGCGGATTCGGATCCGTCCTCTCAGTTTGCGTACCCGGCTCATCTGGATACGCAGATCCAGTCCGCGGAAGTGGTATTTTTGACAGAACTCGGGTGAGAGTGGTTTTTATTTTTATTCGATTTTTAAGAGTGGTAAAAAAAAAAAATCCGTAGAAGTTCAAAACAGTTGTCGAGCACGTTTTGATTTAAAATTCAGGGAGGCCGGATTAAGTATTTCGCACATTCTGAGTTAAAATCTAGACCGGCTAATTTAAATCCGCACTAATATTAAGGACTCCGTACATTATAGGCATAAGCTGAATTGACTCAAAATTAAATCTCATATTCGAAATTATCAACTCAAACAATGCGAATATATGGATTCTAGGTCCTAATTTATTATGACAATAAAACATTCACAATTAACATCCACAAAAGAACCGAATTATCTCATCTCCGTCACTGTGTAACCATCCAAAATTGCTTCGGAACACAAACACAAACGAAAAAGAAAAAGAAAAGGAACGGAGGATATTAATGGCGCTAAAGCTGATGACAAATTTTCGATTTGTGCAGCCTACATCTCACTGCTATAATTCCCCCTCAAATCTTCATTTTTCTTCCTCTCGATATATTACAAGGTATCCATTCCCCAAATCCCCCACCCCCTCCCAAACCTTTTTCCTCTCTCTCTCTCTCTCTGTCTCACTGAGGTTTCAAATTACAGAGCGGAGATGGAGCCCACGTCATCGTCGCAGACCGCACCGCCTCTGCCTGAAAAGAGAGTCGTGGTAGGGATCTTCCCAGTGAAATGAACAATTGACGAGTGAGAATGGAGATAATCGTGTAGTAATTTGCCCATTGGTATAGAACACTAGAAATTCCATAAATCCACCGACTTTTGGTAAATCTGTATTTTATTTGTTCTGAAGCTACTCATAGTGTAGTTTTTCTCAGAGAAAATTTGGTAAATTCAATTGGATTGGCGTAAAATTTTGTGCCTGTAATTTTCACACGCAAAAAATATCACCAACTTCATATACTGAAATTTGGCGTAAATTATTCGAATCAGGTTGGATGCGGTGCTGCATCCGTGGATTTCCTGGCGACTGTTGCTTCTTACCCCAATCCTGATGATAAGATTCGTAGTCTCAGTCTTAAGGTACAACCTTTAAATGAGATACAAGATACCAGTTCAAAACAATTCCCTGAACGTGTTCTATCAATAAATTTAACTGAACTGGTGGTTTTGTTCGGTTTGTGCCATCAGTTAACTCTAACACTAACCATGCTAAGTTAGGATTCTGTGAAAAAACAGGATAGGCAAAAAAAAATGCATGTGATAGGACCTACATTGTCGACTGCGTAGTTAAAAGTTATATAAGTAGCCCATCTACATTAATAAGCACTTCACCTGCTAGATATCAATAAAAAATGGAAAGAAGCACAGAGAACTTAGAACTCCAAAAATTTAGATTTTCTTTTCTATCCTGTAATGTTGATCATATTGAAGTATTGATCACTACCTAGAAATGAATAAGGTCTAAAATCAAACAAACAACTGATGGCCAGGTTGAACAAAGAAAAGTTATGGGACTGTAAATCCAGGGGTATGGAACTCCTCTATTAGCCAAATGCAATTGAGGCGCATTTGAAAAAAAATTCTATTATAATTGGCACATAAATTGAAATTTTATTTATTATACAGGTTGAAGGAGGAGGGAACACTGGCAATGCATTAACTGGTGCTTCTCGCTTGGGACTGACAGCTCGCATTATCACAAAGGTCTCAGACTTGATTGTACCGAATTTTTATAAATACCAAGGTTCTTTACTAGTACATGCTGGAGCAGTTTCTGCAAAAATGAGTGTTAAACACCTAATTCACCAAAGAATAACATTAATTATTACCTTGTCATTTGGATTGAATTGTTATTTAAAACATATAAATTGTAATTCATAAAATATATTCTAATGTAGCTAATTAATTTCCAGGTAGCTAATGATACACAGGGTAGAAGCATACTTAAGGAGTTTGAAGCTGACGGGGTAGATACTTCTCATATTGTGGTATGCTCCACTTCTTGTCTTTTCCTTTATCTCAACAGTTAAATAGTAATTTGACAAAGTTCTTTAACATACAGTTCTGGCCTTTTGTTTTCTGCAGTGGACAACCATTAAAGTTGATTTTTTTTTTTTTTTAAATTTTCAAAATACAGAAACTGCAAAAAAGAAAAAAAGGGAAACAATATATCAGAACCTATTTTCAATAAATAGAACATTGCAACCTGGCTCATAAATAGAACATTAGGTTGACTTGTCACGTTTAAGTTTATGCAACTGAAGCTTAACAAGCTAACTAACTTAATTAAAGATTGACAAAATGATAAATTACCAATATATCATAACCTCATATTAATCTCATTATACTGTAGTTATAATATATATCAGAACCTATTTTCTATTTTTGTAGTAGGATAGAAGGAATAATATTAATCTGGCTGCTTTAATTAATGAATAAAGCAAGCACATTTTTGTAAAGTCCGGCCAAGTAAAAGTTATCTGACTAACAATGTTAGCTTTGTTGTTGTTGTAATCTTTTCCTAGTGAGTTGATAATTAGTATACAATTCTCCCTTAGTGTATCAACCTATGTTGTGAATGCTCCCGAAAGATTGGAAAGTGACCTTTTGTATTAAAATTTGAGATACTTGTTAGCTTCTTAATGCATCTATTTCTCTATACTTCTATAGTGAAGATTTGAACTTTCTGCTAATTTGACTTGTTGTCTTTCTGAATTTTACTTTGTTTCCAGGTATCAGAGGGGAACTCACCATTTACCTATGTTATTGTAGATAACCAGACGTAAGTGCCATTTCTACTTGCACTCTTAGTTTCTTTGTTTTTTTTTTAGTTTTTGTAATACTTTTTATCTAAAATAAGGACTGCCGTACCTGATTGCAAAGTCAGGTACTATATGTGCATGGCATGGTCTCTGTGTCATTTTAGCCAGATGTTGCCACGTGAGGTACTAGCTAACAACAAAAGGCCAATAAAAAAAACCTTATAAAAAAGAAAAGAAAATATATGACATTGGGTTACCTTACCTAATGTCATATGATTTTTAATGGTCCTTTTTAGGATAGTAATCTTCAAGTATTGTTGTAAAACTCGTTTTATATGATTTTTTTTTTATTTTTATAAAAGCGAATTTCATTAACTTGTTTCCATTTCTTTGTGGAAACATCTATGAGAGTTTACAAAATGTAAAGAAAATGGCAGGGACAGATTTTAATGTAAGTCAAAGGGTGCTTAACCACTCCCATAATTTAAAATTTTTTAATTAGGTATATTGAAATTGAATTGAATTGAATTTTCTAGAAGTTTTTATATAGTTCAGCCTCCCTTATAAAATATCACATGTGTTCTTGTAGCCTAGTGGTTAAAACTCCTCATTTTGATTGTGGGGGACTGTTCTAGTTCCGCCCCTGGAAAAAGGGAAGAGAAAGAAAGATAAAACAGCTACATCCAGTCCACTGTTTTGTTGCATACCAGATTCCCCCCTTGGGTCCTAACCCTTTGTGGATGGGTTGGTGTGATTAAGTGCAAATAATTCCTTTCTCTGTGCCCTTTGATTATAGTAACCCTCTCTTTCCGTTTGAATTAAAGGAACCTTCCCCCATACTTCAGCTACTGTGATATAAGATTTATATACCCTTTCATAGATGTCCAGATGTTGTAGTGCAAAGCAATGTATGTATTTCCTTTAACAAAGACTATGGTATTTAGTCATTCGTTATATGAATTCTTGCATGATATTTATTCCACTATCCTATTCTGTCTAGCAAAGTTAGGGTATACCAGGGACAAATTTAGATGCTTGGAAACAGTCCCAGTAAGCCTCCTAATTTTACATCTGATGCAATCTGTTAATTCTGTAAATAAGAAAAATATGAGCCTGTTAAAAAACCCCAGAAAAGATTTGGTACAGGTACAATTCAAACAGAACATACCTGTATCAAGCCCCAACCAGAATAGTACCAAAAGCTAGGTACTTGGATCCTTGCCAACTCTATAGCGATTGAAATATTTATAAATTTGTAAGTCGATAATCTTTTCTAGTATAACCTATTTTCCTTTGATATCTGGGTTTATAGGAAAACTCGCACGTGTATACATACACCTGGAAGCCCTCCAATGGTACCAGAAGACCTGTCTCAGGACAGCTTGATTTCTGCACTGGAAAATGCAAATCTTGTTTATTTTGATGGTAGATTACCTGATACTGCCTTGGTTGTTGCTGAAGAGGTGCTTTTTGTTTCTTATTTCATACATAATAAATGCTTAAGTAAGAGATCAATGTTGGTTGGTCTCTGGATGGGTTTCAGTATTTTTACTTTGGCCATTTTCACATGAACTTTTTGAATCTTGTTCTCATGTTTACCTAATTCTTGACTGATTTTAAACACAGCGCTGTGCTCGAGAAAACCCACATAATGACCTTTTATTTTTGGGTGCCTTGATTGTTTGGTACTATTCCAGCGAGGGCTTGGGTGCAGTGTGCTCCAGTACCTGAATTTATAGTCAGCTTATGAATACATTATATCTTAGAAAGACTGCAGCATACAAATTAATCAGAATTTATGAATACTTAATTTGAGACTCACTTTATATTTGTTGCTTTGTACCTTAAATGTACACCGTACCAGCATTTTTTTTATGCCCATACTATGCACCGCATTCAAAACCAAGAGGTTGGATAGAGATATCAGATATTCATGTCGTAAAACTATATTTGATTGCTAGTTTTGTCAAAGAAAAATCTTAGTTCTTTTGCATAATAAGATAATTCCAAGAGTGAGGCTATGGCACTTTGCGATGCGCAGATCAAGCTGTACTATGGATTCTTATCTTCTTTTGAAAGTCCAAACAGTTGATTTGAACCGCTCAACATGATCTCTATATGAAAGTGTACTTGGAGACAAAATTTCCATTTTTCAGAATTTTTTACTATTTTTTTAGATAGATTAAAAAACCACTACTTTTGGATGGTCCAGAATGTTTAGATCAGGTGATTTTCTACCTATCTAAAAAAATAGTAAAAAAATCCTAAAAAAATATAAAAAATTTGGTCTCAAAGTACATTTTCATATGAAGATCATTATTTTTGTAACTCCTCATATAAGGATTCTGAAAATACCATGTTGAGCTGTTCGGATTGACTATTTGGACTAAGAAAATGAAGAAATGAATTCCTAGCATGAGCCGATAAGCGCATTTCAAAGTACCATATCCTCACTCTTAATTCCAAATCATCTTTTAGTTAAAGTGCCATCTTGTAGAGACTGCTCTCCAGATATCAGCCTTTATTATTGATTTATTCTTTTAACTAAAGTGCCATTATTGATTTATTCTTTTAATTAAAGTGCCATCTGTTTATTTGTTTAGTTAGTGTTATTTCAATTTTTATTTTTATTTTATATTTTACACATTTATCTTTCTTTCGGATTTATTTATTTTCTTGAGTTGGTTTGATTGTTATAAATGTGAAAAATCCAGAGCAGGCGAGCCGAAGAAAAACTCCTATTTTAATTGATTGTGAGAGAAAGAGAGAGGGACTTGACGAACTTCTCAATCTTGCCACTTATGTTGTTTGCTCTGAGAAATTTCCTATGGTATGTTAGTTTTCATTTATTGAATTAATACATAGTTTTGTAAGGACCAATTTAATGTTTACCCCTGAAAAACCTAATCCTTTATATCATGCAAACTGAGAAATTCCTCTCTCACCTTACATACTCACCAGCTTATCTTCTCATGATAAACAAGGAACAAAGTATGGTGAAAATAAGAAGGGACATAGGTCACATTTCCCACATTGTAGGAGGATATACATGTTCTCAATTGACAGGATTTGTATTGCACGAGGTTTTGTTGGGTTATGGAACTTGTACCAATATATAATCAGTAAATCACAATACCTGAAGGCTTTAGCCCAGGCCTCTCCAGCAACAAAATCTGGTTGCCAAATCTTAATTAGTCCCTTTTTATGCTCTCCAGACTGAAAGTAAAAAAGGTACCAAAATCTACTATGCTTAGAGTAAAACCTTCTCTTACTTTGGTTGAAGACAGCGTCTTTTAAAGATCCAGCCCAAAAAAACAAACTAGAGCAATTTCCTTTATTTTTCATGTCTGTAAGAACTTTAACATATATATTTCTTGCAATATTGAATTAATTTAATTCTGATTTTAAGGCATGGACTTCAGCCCCATCTTTGGCCTCGGCTCTAGTGAGCATGCTTATAAGATTGCCTAATCTTAAATTTGTTATTACCACCAGGGGCGATAAAGGCTCTCTCATGCTTGAAAGAAGCAGAAATGGTGAGTTAACTTTACAGATCTTATCATTTTATTGCTGAAGGAACATTTAACCTACATGACACAGATAAAATATGTTGTGTACCCCTGCAATAAAAGAAACATCATGAATTCTATTCTAAGAAATCAAGGGTTAACTATGCTTCTGTGCTCTGTCAAAATGGATACAGACGCTTCTGAAATAGTGGAGAACGATGTAGAGACATTACTTGAGTCCCTACAAGAAAGAGTCGATGGTGTTGTTACGCTTCCTACATGTATTTCTTCTAAGGTAACTGGTAACAACTATACAGAAAAATGGAACCCAATTTACTATATCTGCTAGGTTATCCAAAAGTCCCATTCTTTCAACTGACACCAAGAATAAATGGAATATTTTGGGGGATAAGGTATATAAAATAATGATCGTTTGGCCCACCCTATGACAAATCCTGTTTTTCTTTTTTTCTGGCGGTATATTGAACTAAAAATATACGAACCGTTTTCTTTTTTGTTAATCTCATGTAGTTTACATGGTTTATAAAAGTAAGGTTCAATGTCGTCATGTTTTGGTTGGCTTAATTATTTTGGCCTTCCAGCGCTATAGATTTTGTCAGCTTTTCTTCAAGCATAATAATATATCAATTTAATTTGAACAAAAATTACAGTTCCAAATTTAAGTACCTCAACATACTGTAATGGGCCTAGATTTTTAATCCTGGGTAAGATAAACTGCAGCTACATGCATATGGTATTTTTTTTTATTTGGCAGTCAGATCTGAGAATTAGTGCAGATGGAATAGGTGCTATTAGTGGGAGGTTACTTGCTGGTACAGCAGAAAAGATACCCCCTTCTGAGCTAATAGACACTACTGGGGCTGGAGATGCATTTATTGCTGCTGTTCTTTATGGTTAGTTCTCCACCCATTTTGTGAATGAATTCATAGGTACCATGTGAACCTCCCTACTATACTCTACGAAGGATAAACATGAACATACTGTTAGCTTCCACCATAAAATTATCTCCAACTTAACATAAAAGTTACTAAAACCACCCCTTCTTTTCACTTGTTCACTGATAAACACGAGGTAGCTCAACATATATATATATATATCACTAAAAGGTGATCATGAATAAATTGAAGATCTTGTCTATCTGAACTCTAATTCATCAGAATTCTACTAAGATATATTGTCCAAAATGTTCAGTTAGGATAATACATTTTACAAACTACGACCGAAATGTCATTGGCGTGTTTGAATTATATTTTAGTCGTGGATTTATTCTTTTTGTTTCCACAAGTAAACTGGGATCAAATTTAGGATGTGCATTTATTGTGCATTTTGTAGGGCGTTACAATTTTATTAATTTGATTTTGTTATTGTTAGCTCTATGTGCCAAGATGCCACCTGAGAAGATGCTCCCGTTTGCCTCGCAAGTGGTATGTCTGTTTCCCTATGTATTCATGTTGTTATAACATTTGGTTCATTTTTCTCAAGTAATAGCAAGTGCTACTGGGCTAAGAAAAGAAATAATTTTCAGTAACAAATGGCAAAATAAATTTAAAAGGTAGAAAGAGCCAGAGAAATAATATTGTCAAACCTGTAAATTCCCCCCTCTCAACACACACAAAGAGAAGTATGTAAAAGAAATAAAAAAAAAGAGATGTAATAGATTGGAAACACGTACGACATCCTCGGCACAACAATAGATTAAAGCTTACTGAGCGTCCTAAACATTTTCAAACAATGAAATCTTAACTGAGCATTTATGTAATAGGCCGCAGCAGGATGCAGAGCCCTGGGTGCTCGAAGTGGCTTACCATGGCACAATGACCCGCGATTGGCTCCATTTTGGCCTTGATTTTTTTAATTTTCCAGTGTGTTATGTACCGGGATTTTTATTAATCGAAATTAAATAAAATAAATATCGAAATAGAGGAAAGGATCCGATGTTTTTCCAAAACTAATAAGGACGGTTTAGTTATCAACGTCCATAGGGATGGAAATAAAATCAACGTCCGTCTTAGTCATAATCAGGTCTCGCTTTCCGTCTTAATCCAAATGCTGGAAGAGAAAAAAAAATAATACGGACGGTTTGGACTACAACATCCTTTATGGACGGCTTATAAATTCGTGTCCCTTAGGGACGGATTAAATTGCAACGTCTATGCCCCCTTCATATTAGTACATATTGTTAATTTCATTTTTTTTTTCCTTCGAAGCATCCAGAGGAGTCCATAAAATCATGAGAAGGAAAGAATCCAGAGGAGTCCTTCATAAAATCCTGGAATATAATTTTTCATTGTTGGAGAAATCCATGGGTTCCACCTGTCTGAAATGTGCTTACCAGTACGCCGTCTTCGTACCAGTCACAGGAAGTAAAGAACTGAAAAACAAGTAGTAGTTGTGTCCTCTCAAAATCATTAATTAAATTCAACAAATTATGAAATGATGCCAAAATGAAAGGGACTAATATGTGTAATTTATGACATGCAATGTAATTGTAGTTTGATTTGAGAAGTAATGAGAATCGGGCAGAAAATTAATGGCCATTTGGCCAACAATCTTGCAAGAACATATGACATATGCTGCGTATGGCAGCGTAGTTGCGAACGAAAAGAATTCTGATTGGTGATTCCTGACAACTAGAGTAGAAAAAATGGCACGGCGGAGCCGTTTCCGTCACGGAACGGAACGACACGGCACGTATTACTGTTCGCGTGCCGTGACCATCTTTTGAAAATTTGACACGGCACGGCACGTCACGCGAAAAATATGGTCACGGCACAGCACGTGGTCACGCAAGTCACGTGTAATTAGGACCGTTAAGTCTTGATCAAATGATGAATCTTGAATAAAATAACCTAAATTATGAAAAAATAGTTAAATGTGAGAAACGTGACCAGTTACGTTTGGACACGGCACGGGAGTCACGGCGTGACTCGCGTGCCGTGACCACCCCTTCACATTTTAGTCACGGCATGGCACAAGACCAAAGTCACGGCGTGTTAGTCACAGAATGGCACGGAACGGCACATTTTGTCCACTCTACTGACAACTCTCAATATTTTTCTTTTTCATGTTTGAACCTCTCCGTTCCTTGCAAGGCTGGAGACCCCATTTAATTTCATGATAGATGTTAATTTCGTGTAACTTGTTTACACCGAAAAATATCATGTCAGTCAAAATACTTAATTTTGTCTTCTTCTTTTTTCTTCTTAGAATGACATTTTGATTTGATCTTAATTACCTATTGTTCTTGTTATATCTTAAAACTAAACAGTAAATAGCCAAAGCATACAGCAAGTTTACGGATTAATTGGACTACCATTTACTAACTTGAGTCTGTATCCTCCAAGATAACTGAAAATTTGGTGTCTATTCACAATGCAAGTTTCAGGATTTTATGAAGGACTCCTCTGGATTCTTTCCTTCTCATGATTTTATGAAGGACTCCTCTGGATGCTTCGAAGGAAAGAAAAAATGAAATTAACGATATGTACTAATATGAAGGGGGCATGGATGTTGCAGTTTAATCCGTCCCTAAGGGACGCGAATTTATAAGCCATCCACAAGGGACGTTGTAGTCCAAACCATCCGTATTATTATTATTTTTTTCTCTTCTGGCATTTGGATTAAGCCGGAAAGCGGGACCTGATTATGATTAAGACGGACGTTGATTTTATTTCCGTCTCTATGGACGTTGATAACTAAACCGTCCTTATTAGTTTTGGAAAAACACCAGATCCTTTCCTCTATTTCGATATTTATTTTATTTAATTTTGATTAATAAAAATCCCGGGTGCTATGTATGTACTTACGTGGAGTATTATTTTCTATAACAATTAACAACCAGAAGTTGTCTGCGACTTTGGCCTTACAACTCGCATTAGAATCTTATTGAATGTGAGCTTGGAGCTTATAATGTCACTGCTTTCTGTTCTTGTACACTTTCCAAAAGATCTCAAGTTTCAGTCCAACTAACAATAAATACATTATTTTCCAATAAAAAAATAATATTAATAATATATAAATTTACTTTTACAGTACATTGTTTAATATGTATGTTGGAATATTTATTACATAAAACATAATTATTTATAATAATAATTATATCTTATAAATATGCAAGTATTTAAAAAAACAGTAGTTAAACTGATTGATCCATCAGTCCGACCATTAAACCGTCAAACCGGAACTTTACCAAGTCGACGTCCGGTCCGGTTCTGATAACATTGCTCACTTCATACCTATAGCTGGGCTGCAACATTTCTATCCCTGGAAAGTGGGAAGAGAAGGTATCTATTACCCGGACCAAAATACCACTACATATTGTATCATGTCAAAGCATAGCAGGATATGTTGTCTTTAAGCCTTTCCTCAGCTTTCCATCTCTCACAAATGTCAAGCACGACGACAAAAATGGAACATACCATTTCCCTTAAAAAAATTAGTTACTAACATCTCCCTTAAAAAATAGTTAAATTTCCAGTCCATCCACCAGATTTCCTATACAACTTTGGAAAAGAAGACCTTCCTAACAAATCCAACTAACAACCTACAAAGAGAAAAAAATGGAAGGATTGGTTGTCCCCCGGTTAAAATTTACCGTTCTCGCCAATTATTTGCTTCTGAGGCTCTTGACTACCAATCTTTGAATAAGCAAGAAAGACTGGAACGCTTTGAATTTAAACAAATACATATATGGTAGAAAAGAGAGAACCTGAAAAAACAACCAAGGCAAAAGGAAAATGTCGTATTTTTTTTTGCATTTTGTTCACCATAAATTTAAATGTACACTTTTTTTCTCCCTGAACTAAAATACAACATTGAAAGGACCAATAGTATATCCTAACTCCAGTATCAGCTCCAACGCCTCCAATCATCCAAATTTAGACCTGATAATTAGAAAATAGAAAAGATATTTATAGGACATTATGATCATGACAAACAGACATTAACACACAAATGGCCAACATATAGTAAAACCTGGTTGATGGCAATAAAATGCGAAGTTGTGCTATTGTGCTTTGGGAATTTAAGAGGCTGTTTTAATTTGCACCCATATTTTGTGATTCCATAGTCCAAACTGTCAAAAATCGGAACCGTTCAACATGATCTCCATATTAAAATGCTTGGAGACCTAATTTTACATATTTTTGGTAAGTTTTTACACTTTTTTTTAGATAGGTAGAAAATCACTGTTTTTCATAAGATTCTGGACCGCAAAAAAACAGTGATTTTCTACTTATCTAAAAAACAGTAAGAAGTTTCCAAAAAATGTAAAATTTGGTCTCCAAGCACATCTTAATATGGAGATCATGCTGAACGGTTCAGATCGACTTTTTGAATTAAATCCACCTCTTTAATTCCCAAAGCACAATAGCCCTGGTTGACACTGACTTAGTGCAAAGACAGGAACTTATTCCTTGCAAACTCGTAATTTTGGTTCTGCTACCTGCTCAATTTTAGCTTACAAGCCAATAATGTAATCCTAGTTAGAAATTTGGGCTTTATTAGAGAGCAAGTCAGACTGCTTACAAACAACTAGATTCAGTATTTAAACATTGACATCGTACAAACAATCATGCTACACGAAGAAAAACTCAGAAAAGAGAAAATATGCCCTTTTTCAGTTTAAAAGGAAAAACAAATGCAAAACAGTATCTCTACAGATAACATGGCAATTGAGTTTCAAAATTTTTAGTTTAAAACAGTAAGCTGACCCTGACAGCACTCACAAAGTTAACACTGCTGCCAAATAAGAAAAAAAGAATGCATATAATATAACAGAACAACTACTAGCATCTACAAAGAAACTCCTACAAACTTTATTTTGTGCAACAGAACCAAATTTTTAAAGAAAATAGATTTTACACCCATTAACTTTTGTGTGCGACAATCCTTGACAAGTCTCTCCAAATTTCAATGTTCTCATCATTACCGAAGCAACTTAGAGAAATAAGGCAGAGAGAACAAGGAGAGAAAACTTCAACTTAACTTTTTTACTTGTGGGAACTAAACAGGTGTTGCAGGTCAAACTCTATCAAGGATTATTTAGTCAACAGAGAAAAGGTCATTCTTCATTTGTTATAACACTTGGTTATGATCAAACAAGTTACAGGGCTTTAATTGTAAAATATGTATATGTATATAACAAGAGAAGGAAACAAAATGAACATGGAAATCTAATATGGAAATCTTTTGCCACAATTACTGAGGAAAGAAAGTGAGCACAGCCAGGTTAAATAGAAAGCAAATACCTATATATCAACATTCAGGGGCATATTCCTGTATCTACAAAAAAGCCAAGAAAGGAAAATAAATAAATGAAATGAAATAATTTCCTATTTTGCTTGTCTATGCATCGTTTCTACGCATCTCCGCATTTGATTTGACACACTATCCACACAACCACCGACAAAAGAAAGAAGAGAAGAAAATCATCAACAGATAGCTGGATAAGAAACTAAATGTACCTCCATGATGCCCTCATCCAAGTTAAAACCACCATAGACAGCATTCTCCAGGCCCTCATACTGTAATATCCTGAGCTTCCCTTCCTATCATATTTTTTTAATTAGAAAAAATAATTCAATATCGTTATTTGTACTAAAACCCAAGTGACTTGATGCATACAGTAGAGGACAGTCTTAAAGTTTATGAGCTTATAAACTTCATTCTCCCCTTTTGATTTGTTGCAGGTGCAGGAAACAAAGTTCTCTCTACACATACTAGTTCTCATTTTGAGCTTCTGTGGAATTAAACCTGAATAAACCAAAGGTAAAAGAAAATGTGGGTTTAATCCTAGAAATAATAAGAAATGTACCTTGGTTCCATAAGCAAGGCCCCCACCAGGCGAAGGATGGAAGCAGGCAACATTGACCTCATCTTCGGCACTTGGCAGCACTTTTACCAGCTCCATATCAGAAACTCTATAAACCTGCAACATATCATTGAAGAAAACAAATTGGTAAAAGTTGGAACTAATGCAAATATATTTTTCTGAGTCACATCCAACCTAAAAATGAAATCCCAAATTCTGAAGCATTATCCAAGGCTCTTTCTTAATGTTCCTTCTGTTTTTTTGAGGTGATTACAGCTGTTATTGGAAATATACTCCCCTGAATTCTTAAAATAATAAAACAGAAGCAGTTCTGATGATTGAGTTAGTTCATCTATCTTTTTGTTTTCCTCTTTTTAACTGTAACTACTTTTGAAACTGCAATTTCTTTTTCTTTTTATTTTCCTTTAATATCCTTCCTAAAACATAATTTCCACAGATCTGTGCAGCTTCCACTAAATTCAAATTCCGATAAAAAGAAATGTGCACACCTCCAAGATAGTGTATATAGGGATGGTAGTCTCCCCATCCATGACGACACTTCTAAGAAGAGAATTATGGCGCCGACCATATGCCAACAATACATGTTCAGATGTAGGCGAAAACTTTAGAAAAAAAAAAAAAATACATGTTAATAAAAAGGGCCTACTAGCATCTATATAGTTTCATCTGAGAACCGACATAAGAACTAGGGCCACTAACTTGGATGGAGGTCAAGCAATGTGCAGCTCTGATCGCTCTTGAAGCAAGCACCGTTCCAAACCTGTAAATTAAAGTTTTCTTAAAAACATTCTCAATTTTTAAATTGCCCCACAAGAATTTCTCACTTTCAAAATCAACCCAACCCAACAAGCCCTGTCAGAACAGTCAAACTATTACAGAGACTTAGCATTAGTAATTAAAGAACCATCATGTATAGATGCTATCTATACGTGAACAGTCAAACTATCTGCTTGAGCCTTGGTAATATGATATATTATATAGATATCTTCAAGTAGTTCCTAAGTTCTACTTAAAATATTTTACTCCATGGGAATACTCTGGTAATGATCAAAATGAGCCTTAAGTGTGAGTTTTATAATAACGTAAAGAGTACATATGATTTTAAGAAAATAGGAAACAAAAAACATACCCAGGATTTTCAAGGGAATATATACGGAGCTCATAGATAATGCGATTGGAGGAAAGAGGGTGGCGGGTCGGAGATGAGCTGGACCCGTTACCGTCCATCTGGGTCTGCGACTGGAAACAGTTATCACCTTCCAGCTGTGGCATCAAACATGCAACACATGCAACCAGATATCGGCCACAAGGAGAAAAGTGAGCCCCCATCTCACTGAATTCATGAAACACTCATAAGTTAATAAATATAACTAATTTTAAGCAAATGCTTGGGGAAACAGGTTTGTACTGGAATATACCGACCACTTGGTACCAGGCTACCAGCTCCCAGCCTGCTCTAAGGCACTGTTCTTTCCAATATCTGTTGATGAATTTTAGTGTCCCAACTTTCAAATTTACAGAACCCAACATATCTACAGGACAAACCTAAATCTGAAGATCACAGCAAATAAAAAGAGCATATGCTTCTACTGACTAAGACAATCTTAGTGCACAAAAATCAAGACTCTAGTCAGTGCTGAGTATGCAACACAACTGTTAAGCTCTAAGACCCAACAAAAAAATATCATGCTATTTTCCTTAGTGACATCTCAAAACCTGTCCAGGATCAGAGCACGGCTTATTTTATCTTGACAAGGTTGTAAAATGCAACTTGCATCGAAACACAACTATATCAATTGAAATGATGGTCACAAAAGCTCCAGTTACCTGCAGAGAACAGCATGGGATATAGTGAGCTCATCCTTCTCTAGCGGGGCACATGGCTCCTTTATATTATGTCGCCATATCCTAAGCTTGACAGTACACGGCAACTCAGCAGCTCCCACAGCAAGCAAATGAGTCGGTATCCCAAAGGTGCCAGCATGCACCTCCACCTGTTCATTCGAAGACCCAGCACCTTCCCCATGCCCGACCAGCCGTGATCTAGCATGACCCACATAGACTGGCTCGCTTGTGCTTTCATGGTTTTGTGTCTGACCTAGAAGCCAGCCTTGGCAGAAAGGTGGCAACTCCCAGCTAGGGAGGTCAGCCGCAAGGCTGAAGTGGTACGGGTAGTTTGCCCCCTCAGCATTTCTGAGGAGCATCGGGATGTCAGGCCCAGGCACTGTTATCTCCTCGGTCATGATATCCATGGGAGCGGGACCCATTTGATTTTCATTGTCAATATTAGTGTAACTACAGGGGAATGGGATGCCTCTCTGTTCCGGCGTGCTGTTGCTATGGGATGTGTTATGAGGGGCCCAATCACCAGGGAATAGACGAAGCTGACCATCATCCCGTAGTATGACAGGCCAGAAGACACAAGGAAATGAAGAAAGCCTTGCCACGAGTTGACGTATCGAGTTTGAACTAGCACCAGGACCGAGGTTATTCGGTTTTGAGCTCGAGTTCGCAATAAAAACAGCTGGAGGATAGTGCAGGTAGCCTGTAGATTTAGCCTCCGTCAAAGGCGACTCTGATGAGTCTATGTTATTTACCTGTCAAATTAGGTTTTGTACAAAGCCACAGCTAGTCATTATTAGACGAAAGCGCTGAGGGGTGTTTGTTGGATATGTTATCTCAGTCCTGAACAATCTGAATATTTCTGGCCAATTTGTTTCACTTATTTGTCGGTTAAGTTGGTTTTGTACACATAAAGTTACTCTTTGAGTTATGGTTTCTTCCTGAACACAATCTTTTGTTCAGTTTTTGGCTTTCGGCTTAATTTAAAAGTTGAAAATCAATCAAACTAAAACCAAATTGTCAAATGGATTGAAATACTACTACATCTAATGAAATAATTAAATTTTGTATTATCAAATTTTCTATAAATATTACTTAAAAATTGTATACTCCTATTTGTAAAATGATAAAGGGCCTAAGTTAAAGTTTGGAAAGAAAAATCTTAAGTGCACCTCAGCAGTCAATAAATAAGGAGCGCCATGCGGATGAAAATGAACAGCTCTCAAGGATCGCCGGGTTTTCAATACAAGCACTGGGGATGCTTCGTCCTCTCTTTTATTGTAATTCCACATGTACAGCTGTGATTTTTAAAGGAAAAAATTATTTTCAGAAAGAAAGAAAAAAGGTTCCTAGGCGAGCCGTAAAGTAATAGATGCCTCATTTCCACCATAGCACAAGTGAAATGTTATATATTGACCTTTCCAAAATTACCGGAAGTATACTAAACTATTCTCCCCGCTGCATAGAGAAAATTTTCAAAAGAACAGCAGGTCAATATGAAGAGAATAGGAAGTGAGAATGCAGCTGATAAATTTCAAGTATGTAAAGGTTACACACGACCTTGCCAATGTTTCCTTGCGAACATGGGATATTTCTCCTTTGTAAAAACAAATGCTTTCCTATTTATATTGATGGTACACCAACTTACACCCCCACCACCAACCCACCAATGCAAGTAACAAGATTAAATAATAAAAAAAAAATAAGATGCATACATTGCCCTTTGATGGTAAAAAACATGGTGCATCAATCCATCATGAAACAATCTCAGTAACCCCCCCCAAAAAAAAAAAAAAAAAAAAAAAATTAGATCACTGATTGATGCTTACCTTATGTCCTGTTGCTACAGCAAGAAACTCTCCTTGTGCATGAAATGCAAGGGAGGCAATAGGTCGGTCTGAAAAAACAAAAGTAAAAGATTAACTTGAGCAACAATAATTTCATCAGAAAATTCTACATGAGACAACAAGGTATACTATTTACCCAAAATTATTCAAACCAAAGGTATACTATTTCATCACAAATGCTTAAAAGGATAGATCCAAGTGCAAGCAATTTTTTTGGTACACCCAAATACTGCCAACCCATTCAATATGTCATATAAAGAGCTTTACAAACACATAAACATTTGCAGTAGTTCATTCCAGTGGTGGTTTAAGTTGTTAAAGTCAACCAATATGGAGCGATTTGGAATTATTGGTTCTCGCTCACTTGGAAATCATCAAAAGAAAATTCAGAAAATTTATTTAGCATGAATATTATTATTGTCCAAATAAAATGATTAGGATGCAAATATAAATCTGTTCATTATAATTTCAAAAAACTAATTCTATACATTTGGTGGCATTGGATCCCTTATTGTTAAGAAGAATAAGACATGTTATATTACAGAATGAGCGGGAAACGATGCAATCCGAGGTATGAGCATCCCAGAGACGAACTTCATGATCCAAGCTTCCACTAACAAGTATGTCAGAATGAATTGGATGGAACCGAACCTGAAACAAATTATTTCCAATTAAATTTAAAATAAATTCCGATGGAGTAAAAGTACTTTTTTTTGGAGAATATTCCAATATTTTACTTTCAGTAAATGACCTACAAAGAAGTCTTGTATTTTCAATCAAAACCAAACATTTTTTACGTTTTTGCAAATATACTCAGCCATTAGATTGGCATTATGGAAATTTATATGACAGTTTTTTAACAATATGGTAAGTTCCAATTTGGAGAAAACTAGAAATTATCCATCGCCAACAATAATTAAGTCTTAAATTACCACGATAGTTCTATTTTATTAATAATAAAATATAAATGAACGTACCACCCAGGGAGTTCGCCGGTGGCCGCTCAATATCTTCAGGCACTTACCACTTTGGCAATCGATTACTTTCACAGTATGATCACCACTTCAAAAACAGGAAAAGACAAGATAAGATAAACACTTACATAGGTACAATTGTATACTACCTTTCCTTCCCACATACCCTTGCATCATCCAATGATGACGACATGCTTAATAGAATATGAACTACAGCAATAAATATATGCTCATTATTCGGAGCTGGGATTCTCTCATGAACACACAGAACCCATCACAAAAGCACCATTAATCTAGCTAAACTAAAGCAGAATTAAATTAAACTTACTGTGTTGAAGCAATGGTTTTTCCATCTGAGCTGAAAGCAGCTGCTATCGTAGACCTTGGTGCTGGTACAAATGGGCAGTACTGGGCTGACAAGTGGAGCAGTGATTGTGATTCTACCCTGAAAAATGACCATAAAATTGCTATATAATCGAGAATAACCATATCTTGCCAGACATCTTGCATTATCAAGGTGGTACCTACTAATAACAGGCTTAAATTGTTTAGTTCAGCTGCAAAACCAAACTGAAGGATGCTTTTGGGGCCAAAAATGAAGAGAACAAATTTATAGAAAAAAGCACCTAAACTTGCAAAAATCACTCAGGTCAGATGCAGGCTAGAACAAGTATTGTCCATCCAAATCCGTGTTGCGGATTGATGTGCATAATTATGCAGATAGGGCTACAGGTAATATTTTGCAGATGGCAAAAGGATGCATATACAAATTTGGATATCTCTGGTCCTCTATGGATTACAGATATGGATGGCTTCTAGCATCTTTGTAAAACCACAATTTCCTGCCTATCATCTTTCAAAAGATTACTAATTGAAGTATTGTACTTCTGAAATTATATATTGCCAATCTATTAGTACAAGCATCCTTGATATTAGTATCAATATCAGACAGTGAATTACTTCACTTTACTCTGAATTTGTATCCACCAATTATCCAATCTGTAGCCAAATCAACATCAGTGGAAGTATTGGGTTGAATTCTAACATCTGACTAATATGTATGTCTATATCTGTTGATGAAATAAGGATACAGATATGACTTTTGTAATATCCACTCTGATTTCACTGATAGGAACATGCTACACACGTACTGCTGTTATTGGTTAGAACAGTTTTTTCTTCCCTATTGCTATACATCAACTACCAAATTTATGCCTTAGATAAATGAAGAAAAGCCATAACAAAAAGAATTTACCAAGAAAAAAGGGCAAGTTTTGCATCTACAGTCTCACAACTTGACACAGTGGCAAGGTCCGACTCGTGGTTTGAGCTTCTACCCCAGAGCCTCTTTGCTTGGTGCTTTGTTCGAGGTGAAATCTCCCTTTGGGCTAAAAGTAAAAACACATTCCTACAAAGGGAGAAATTTAGTTTACAAAATTTATAACATTGCCTTCAGAGACCACTTTAAAATGAAAAAATTTTGTACAGTCGATACCTCTCCTCTCCCGGTTATGATCCTTTCATGGAGAGATAAATAGTTTATATCAACCCATGAATCAACTCTCTTATCTATTACTGTTCATTTGCTTTCATGTGTTTACATCTTATTTGTCTATCTTTAGGTCCTTTGCTATTTCTGTTTCCATATTTTTCAATTTTTATGATGTTTAAATTCGATCCCACAGATGACTCTTGTATGTATGTTGTTGCTATTGAATCTTACCTTTTATTTTTAATTTTAAAAAGATCATTGGTATATGAGAAGAGAACAAGAAACCCAATAAGTGTTTTATATAAAATAAACTACTGTACTCGGACTACCGTGATATGTAGGTTGTAGTAATGTGATGTGTTCTGAAGCACGGACATCTTTCATGAGAAGATTTGCATGTCCCCGATTCATTTCTAAACATTTGTTTTGAAGTCCATTTATATAAATTGCTTTACTAATATGAAAATTTATCTAAAATGAGGTAAGTGAAATGTTGGCCTATTGAACCGAAAATAATCATAGCCATTTCTATTTGATAAGGTAAATAAACTTAGCCTTAGTTTTTATTCATGCAATCAATTCATCTTGTAAAGACATGCTAGTCAAGAACTATATCACTGGAGCTTATTTAATAGCCTGGCAACCAATTACTATAAGGAAGGACATAAGATATAAAATTCAGAGTGATGGATGACCTATTCTTCGATCTTTGACGGGATGAGCATTGTCGGAAAACAGGAGCGCTAGAAAGAGAACCTGAAGCAGAAGAAGCCAATTTTGAATCCTCTGACCAGTGCTGACTCATTTCACAACTCTAACATGCTTACCCTAAAATATTGGGACAAAAAAAAAAAAACATCATAAAATTTCTAATATCTGTAAATCTGCAACACTCGAGCATGATAAATAAAAAGAAATTTTGACAAATTGACGTCCTTTCTAGAAACAAGACACCGAGTCCTGATAAACCAATAAGTGATCATGTATATATCTTTTACCGAATCTAGAAACGCTTGATTTGCTCTCTGTACCAGAGACGAAGCGAGGGAGAGGCCAGCGGGGGCCCGAGCTTCGCCTATGCTAGTGGCGGCGTCTTGGTATTAGGCGAAAGAACGCCTGGATCGGAGGAGACTCGCCGTCCGACTTACGCCGATTCTTCCTTCTAACTTGTTGGTGATTGACTGATTCTTCAGATTTGCGAAGGCGGAGGTGGATCTGATTAATTGATGATCGGATGAAATATTTGGGGATAGCGTGAAATATTGTTTCGTTAATTGGGGAGAAAGAAGATGGCTCCGCCAGGCTGCTGGAGAGAGGTATTTTCTTGTCTTGGGTCGTCTATTGAGAAATGAATTCTGTTTGGCCCGTTATTCCGAAATTTTTATTAATAGAAAAATAATAAATTAATTGTTGTGATTGGAGAACGTTTTCGTCTGATTATTAGAAGTGAGAAAACCGTTGTTTTAAACAACGGCAGAGACGTAGCGCAAAAAAATTATATATATGAGGCCGTTGGTGAGGTTCACGGCCTCATATTTCTGGAATTTGGAAATACAATTGTATATATTATATTTCTTTAATCAAAACACGATTTCAACGGCCTCATAATAATTCATATGAATAACAACAGATTTATAGTCAGCCATTCAAAGATTTCAATGCACAAAACTCAAAAAAATTCTTTTTTCATGTGCGAATCTCAATAAAAATTAACGATCGAGAATAACAACAAATTAAACAATGAACGACTCAGATTAAACACTTTTTGAGTAATGATTACAATGTTACTGAAAGTTTTCTTAAATTTTTGTTTTTTTTTTTCAAAAATATAAAGACAATAATATTTTCTATATTTTCCAAGAAGTGACTTTTGAACCGGGATCAATAATTCAGATTCAAAGTATTTATATTTTTTCCGATAACACACAAAGCAATATTTTAATTTTTCTTACAGTTGCAAAAAATCCGATCTGAAAAATATTGATACGGGTTATTTGTTTAAGTCTTTCTAATAAATCAAATTATATGATATTCTATCTAATTTCAAAAAAATATAAAAATATTTTTGATATTTTAATAAAAAATAAATAAATTATAATATTTTCTAATTAAATAAAATAATTAAATAAAAAATTATTTTAAATATGCAGGTCAAAAGTTTGACTAATCCAGAATAAATCGTGCAAAACATGCTAAGAATATGAAATTTAGTGTTTCATTTCATAACTCACTTATACAGCTCAAAAGCATTGGTTCATAATTTCTAATAGGGAAATATAAATAAATTAATGACCCTGGGCCTTGGCCGTTGTTAAGGATCGCGGCCCCTGTTTTTTTTTTTCTTTCAGAGCTAACCATTAGTAAGAATCACGGCCTCATATTTTTTTCATTTTTTCCTCTGCGCCTCTGCCCGTTCTCAAATATCATGGCCACGCTGATTACTTTTTCTCTTAACCCGCGTAACACTAATCTGGCCGTTGTTTAAAATCACGTCCTCTGGTCGTTGTTTAAAACAGCAGTTTTCCCACCTTTGATAATTAGACGAAAACCTTCCCCAATCACGATAATTAATTTATTATTTTCCCATTAATAAAAATTTCGGCCCGTTATTACTTCTTTTCTTTCTTTTTTTTTATTTGGACTGTGAACTTTGATGTTCGCTTTTCTTTCTAACAATAATGATTTTATATCGATTTTTTTATTAATAGAAAAATATTTAATTAATTATCGTGATTGGGGAAGGATTTGGTTTAATTTTTAAAAGTGGGAAGACCGCTGTTTTAAATAGCGGCCAGATTAAGATTAGTGTTTACGGTAAGAGTTGTATTAGATCGGGCCGTGATCCAGGACAGCGGCCAGGGCTTCTAAATAACTGATACTAATAGAGGACTTTTAGTATCGGTTGTTTGTAAATAACTATACTAATAGAGGACTTTTGGTATTGAAATTTTTTAATTCTTTCTACAAATATTCAACAAGAAAATAGGGGCTTGACCACTTTGGATTTCTCAAAAAAAAAAAAAAAAACTAATCCAACAAGATAAACAAGCAAGATGCACAAACAAATTCAAAAACAAGTAAAAGAGTAAGAGTAAGAAAATGATTACAATTGAAGTTGATTCAGTCCTACTCTGTTGGCCCTATCTTGTGAATCAATCAAGGCTTAAGCATAGAATTCCATAAAATTTACCCAAGATAGTTGGCACTAGTTGGGTCTCCAATTGCATAATTCTGGACAATATGATATGTCCCTATTTTCTTGTTGGCCGCTGTCCTGGATCACGGCCTGCCTGGCCGCTGTCCTGGATCACGGCCCGCACTAATATAACTCTTACTGTAAACATTAATCTTAATCTAGCCGCTTTTTAAAATAACATCCCTCTAGCCGTTGCTTAAAACAACGGTTTTCCCACTTTAGAAAATTAAACCAAATCCTTCCCCAATCACGATAATTAATTAAATATTTTTCTATTAATAAAAAAATCGGGATTTTATAAGTAAATTTAAATATCTTTATTTTTTTTAACTATTTAACTTTATACTAAATTAATTCAAAATTTTATGAATTTAATATGTAAATACATTATTTGTGAAATGAATCTCAATTATTTAAATTTATCGTTTAAAGTCGATCAGACAAATACATCATGATTATACTCGTAATGTAGATATATGAATAAATTTTCAGCTAAATAAAAGGTTTCAGCTGCTAGCTGTAAAAGAAATAATTCCAGATGTAAATTTCAAAGGGCACATATGTATGTACTGCATTTTTGTTCTCTCTCTCGTGATTTTCAATACAACAACAATAAAGTCTTTTAGTATTTTTATTTTTCCCCCTATTTTGTCAATTTAATTTATGCATTGTCTGAAAGCAGAGGTAAAATCATATTTTTTTTTTTTCATTTTCCGAATACAGATACAGAGCGGATATCAGATGGATACTGATACGGATTTGGATCAGATTGGATATTTATTAAAATAATATAAAAATAAAAGCTCATAATATTTATCTAATTATAATGGTGAATAGCATAAATTTTTCATAGTATATATTAAAATATATGGTATGTATCTAATATTCAGATACAGATAATTGAAACGTATGATCATATCAGTATCCTTATCCACACAGATAATCGGATATCTGATATCTGAGTTTTTTAATACAGATCGAATACAAATCAGATGTTGTTTTCACTCCTAAATATCATCTTAAAAATATACACTCTAAGGTATTTTATGATATACTCCAGTAAAAACGTGTCGGTGCCGTGCATGTACAATGCGGATTCAATTGTTTCTTAATTTTGAATTTTTATAGAGATATAGATCCGGATAAACTCTGTCCCTCCGAATTTTATTTGCCTCTATTTGAAATTCTAATTTTTAATTAGGATTAAATTTGAAATTACAATTAGAAGTTAGAGCATCAGAAATTATGAGTTAGAATATTATTTTTATCTAATACATAATTAGATGCTAGAGCATCCGAAATTATGAGTTAGAATGTTATTTTTATCTAATACATAATTAGAAGTTAGAGCATCCGAAATTATGAGTTAGAATGTTATTTTTATCTAGTACATAATTAGCTAATAGATTTGAATCTGATTAGTTATTTAAACCTAATTCGTTAATTTATTGCCTCTCTTGATGAAAATCTCGGATTCGTTCCTGTGCATATATGCGAGCATGCACATGTATTGTGTGTTGTGTGTAACAGTGCGCTGAGTGAACGCGCATCCTCTGCATTAACTCAAAAGAGAATCTTTTGAGTCAATGAATCTCAATCATTTGATATATTTTAAGATTCGTGCAGATCAAATCCACACTAATATTAAAAGGCTCCTGTATTAAAATTAGGAGAATGTCTATAGTACAGTAAAGTTATTCTGGCTACAGTACAGTAACCATCCATCTGTTTGATCGGACGATTGAGATCATTATATAACATTCCCCTGTTAAATTTAACAGAATATTTAGTAAAAGGGCAAAATTTTCAATTTAAACATTCTATTTCACTGATTCTCTTTTCGTATCTCTCGACTCTCGTCCCGAAAAACCCTCCATGATGAAGAAATCTGCTACGCCTCCATCACCATCTCTCTCGCTCTCTCGCTCTCTCGCCTCAGACCCCCATCACGGCCCATCTCTCTCTCGCTCCCTTGCCTCATACTCAGACCGACGCCAGCACAAATCCTCAGCCTTCCTTTTCAATTCTCTCTTTGTACAATCGGCTGAGCCATGGCAGTGAGAGGGATAACTGCTTCTAGCTGTAACGAACCGCATTCTGTACAAGCTGCGTTTGTCCCCACGAAGGGTTTTTCTTTCTCGCTCAAGCTACTACCTTTCTTGAAATTGATTTTTAATTTCTGAATTTTAACAATTATTTGATATTTTTTACCTATTAATATGAAAGAGAAAGAGAGAGAGAGAGATAGATTGTTTGAATGTTATGTTTTCATTAACCACAAATGTTTACGGTTGCCTCATATATATAGGCAAGTCTCAAGAATACAAGATAAAGACTAACAAACTAAACAGATCATATTCGCATTTACAATGGCATATCTTTGTAAATATAAATGTGCGCCTAATACCTATGCTTTGATAAAAATTGTTAATATGGTAGAAATTGACATCCACTTTGATGTTTTTCGTTCAATTATTGAAATTTTGCGCATCTCTAGTACAATGTCTTGGTAATGAAATTTCATCCTGTAACTTTCTACCCTTTTGACAGATGGACTGATCGACAAACGTGCATGGGCCGCAAAGGAGGGTCGGGGTTGTCGATTGGTATTTACTGTTCAATTGGTAAGTTAATTTTGACACTGATTTGGTCTTTTGTATGGATGAGTATTTCAGTGGCTCAAACCATGTAGTTCAGGTTAAGAGAAATTAAACCTCCAATTAATTTGGGTGGCATAGGTGAAGATACAACCCTTGATAGAAAATTATTCTTCTGGTATCAAATACGCGAACCTAAGGCTAGATGTGGTAATTGGTTTATTAATAAGATAATTTGGTATCAAATTATTTTCCTATGGTTGAGCTTTGTTTTATTTTTTACTGCATATATGAACAAGTACCTTTGACTTAAATTAGGCACAAAAAATGCTATGTTCTCTCACGATTCCAACTAAGTGAAAGGATATGTGTCATTCTGTAAAAAAATGTTTGTGTATATTCTTTTGTAAAGTTTGATATCAAGTGTTCTTGTGTCAGTAATTGCTCGAATTGGTTTTTCAATCTTAAATAGTTGCATTTTTTTAAGTGTGATTACATAAATTGGTTCTACAATCTTAAAGCGGTTGCATTTTTTTCATTTCAGTCTAAGGCTATTCCGTTGTTACTCGATACTGGTAAGGATCAGTCAGTACTTGTAACCAATGCCACATCACTTCTGAAAAGTCGTCTGTCACTTCAGCTGCTGACATCACAACCAGGTCCACCTCATCAGTCCACAACACCAATGCCAAGTCACAACAGGTGCTTGTTTCTAATAAAAATTTATTTTGAATCCTCTCATAACTCTTTCCTTTTCTTTTATGTTTCTAATACAAAAAAATTGATTGACTTAATTGCGGGTGTGTTTCTCCGGACACCTGGTCGACCCTATTCCGCAAGGCCTACGAACTCTCCGTTCTATGCGGGGTCCATGTCAAAGTCATCACTTTTTCACTCGTCGAAAAACCGTATAGTTGTGCCTACCCTTCCAACAAGCAACAACCTTAATTCTATGTTTGCTAAGGACAAGGACCTCTTAGATCGAGAACATGTTGTCGATTTCCAATTCTCGGACGGATAATTTGAGTCGACGGATGTCGAGCTTACTACCGGACTCGCGGCGGCAAAAAGAAAAATAATGAGACCCTTAAAGAAATTGTCAAAGATCGGTATATTATGTCTGTTGATGTGTCAAACATGGAGTTAGGCGAGTTGGAGGCACTCAAGAAATGGTTGGAGCAAGCCTAGCAAGTTAGGGTCGTCACGGGACCGTCTGGAGTATTTTAATTTTAGAACATTGTATTCTGTTATTAAGAATAATTTTTGGCATCAGACTTCGGAAAAAAAAAAAAGATGGTGTGGTGAACTCAATTATTATGTAATAATTTTAAGAGTATTGCATGTGTTTTATGTTCCAATAGCAGCATTTATGCATTTGCAGCTGAAGATAGATCTCATCCATCATTTTTCTTTTTCTTTTTTGAAATTTCTCATAAATATTTGAATTTGTAGAACTAGTATATCTGTTGATTCATGCATAATTAATCATTTACAATTGGTATATCGAGAACCAATCTTTATAATGTTTTGTTTTATCTTTGTACTAAACGAAACAATTTACTCGCTGCCATAACAAGTACACTAATTAAGGGGTATGCGAGAGAAACCTAAAATTTGGAGGTGCATCGAAAAATTTACCAAGCAAAATCAGTAGGCACATAGTTTGCCAATTTTGTAGCAGTGTTCTCAATAGGGCAATGAAGGATTATACACCCTCCTAGAAAATTAATATTTTTAGCTCTGTGTAGAGCTTTGTCACAATGGCATGCACCAGTTTAAGAAGAATGATATCTTGTAGATGGAATTTGGGAAAATATAAATTTTGAAGCAAGGCTTCTATCTCCATTCTTTTATGAAACATTTTGTATAATATATGTCGTTTACATTGGTTTATTCATAAACATATAGGTTGCAGATTTAGTCTGATTAATTATCGAGGGGCTGCAATTGCATTTACTTCATAGTTTTTTTGGGAAAAAATCATATGACACATTTGGTCACACAGGTATAGTAATTTTTTTTTTCTTGAAGATTATGTTCCTCAAGTGCTAGCATATATAATTAAAGGTTATGAAATGTTTAACTTATGTTGCTTATTTTGTAGACCGATGTGGATTTATTTCAAAATAAGTTGGTGGCTAAGTTGATCTTTTATGACTTGAAAGTTTCTCACTCATCTCCCCTGAGAATTATGATTATCCACATTTTTTTTCGAAGTATCAAAAACTGCCCCTCCCACACTCTCTTCTTAGAAGACTTAGTGAGTCGTAGCTTGTCATTGTTTGAAAGAAAAAAAAATGTTGGGGAGTGCAGATTGGCATGTTAACGTGTATGAAAATTGTATTATTTTCCTCTAGCTAGGGCTTAAAAGGAAGGTACTCTGATAGTAGTAAAGAAGAAATACAAGTGGCCTGTTCAATAATAAATTCCATCAAACTAGTAAAAATTATACACTTCACAAGCTGACGAAGAACCCAACCCTTTCTGATAGCAGCTGTACGAGGATAACTTGTACCCTTCTCCCTCATATTTCTGTTTGCCATACATATAATGCACTCATCTTCTCCAAAAAAAATTACACACGATCATTATCAAAGCAACCATCACTATTTCATAGCACAGCCATAAAAGAAATCGCTTAGCAACATAATTTATATTAGGCGGTAAACGATCATCCATAAAAATTAAAGATTTTCTTGATCTAAGTTAACTATAATTGTTCTTAATATTGTAATTTTGGGCAAATTTCAACACTATATTGAGGCTAATTTAATAATGAATATTTGACACCAATATATATATGGATAAATGGCAATAATAGAAAGAACTGATAAACTGGTATAGACCATACGAGTGAGTTGCACTGGACAAAAAGGTGCCAGTGTCAACTAAAAGTAACACAGCTTTTGAAAAAATATGCAACTCAAGGCTGTACTTTTTGGCTTCCAGAAGAAATGAATTCATAAAAGGGGGGAGTCAAGAACATACTAGTTAGTTGGTTTCTGCAATAAACAATAGAGGCTGATTATATCCATAGAAAGAGGGAAATTTGCAGTACACAGTATATTAAAGACAGCTTCAAATCTTTGTTTCCTAGAATGACATTCTACTTATCAATGAAAAATTATACTCACGATCCGTAAGGATTGATCTCAACATGGCCAAATAACCTAACTGGATATGTCATGTCTGACAATCTCCCATGGACTGAATTTCTGTAAAATTAAACATATAAAAAACATTGACTTGGCATAAAAAGGGATAGAAAGAATTTGATACAATACAGGGGTCCATAATGCAAAAGGTGCCTCTAGTCAATCTCCAGCAACTTCTTCCTGGCCCTCCGCTGTAATCCATTGTTTGAATAAGCCCCACGTCACATTCAATAAAGAAATTACCCAATGCTGATCATATCTTCCTATTCTTTTTTGAAAGAAACTATCCAATCAGCTCTATACCAGTTGGTCTTCCCAATCTGTCAGAACCGGTAGCGTCACTGGTACTGTACCAGTAAGTGCATCCACTAGTAGTGAGCCCTCAGAAATTGCTTCATTCAATGAGATTAGCTGCGAAGGTGACCTCTGTTGCCAATCTCGAATGCCTTCAAATGGGCCCCGCTTCTCCCCAATTATCGTACCAGTATGAGATCAATTTGCCATCACCTATATTCCACTGGATACACCGTTGAAAGAACGATTGAATCTTAATCAAGTGCTTCCAGAAGAATGACCCACTCACCAACCAAACTTTAGGCCCTTCTCTACTTGGTCGGTGCCGGCGCACAAATTTAACACAAAGCAATGAAAGAAGTAAGAGTACCTGTCACAACTTAGAGCCAAGTTTGAAGAATTGAAGGTCTACCTCCCTCCGACCTCAGATCCAATAGAGATACAAAATCAAAGCAAATTCGATGCAATATACACATATCTCAGCGGGTTGGACTCAAGCTATGAGGCGATGACGGTCACGAGATCCTCTCCTCTCCCACCCCACTCCACTTCACATCCATCGTGGCCACCATACAACGTGAGGACTCGCGGCGCCACGGCATGGTCGATCCGATCAGAGCGCTAGGGAGAAGTCGCTAGAAGCAGTTCGTCGCTCTGATTAGAGCGCGCGGTAAAGGCGTAGCAGCTTTCTCTTTTTGTGGTCGAGTGGAGGGTTTTTCAGGCCAAGAGAGACGACGAGAGAATCAGTGAAATATAATGTTTAAATTGACAATTTTGCCCTTTTACTAAATATTCCGTTAAATTTAACAGGGAATGCTGTAATGATCTCAATCATCCGATCAAACAGATGAGTGACTACGATTTAGTTTAATTTTACTGTACTATAACCAAAATAACTTTACTGTACTATAGACATCCCCTAAAATTAGACAGTCAGATTAACTCCGTTTAAAATCAAACGGATGAGATGCATTAACTCAAAATATTTTCTTTTGAGTTAATGCAGAGGATACGTGTTCGCGCTGAGCTAAGCTATGGGAGTATTATTACAGAAGAGTGTCGATCCGTGCATGTTCAATCATACAGACCTAATTTAATCTGTATAAATTAACGCATAAAATAAAGGCGAATTTTAAACTAAAGGAGGTATAAATTACTCAAGGAATATAAAAGAAAAATCCTACGACTAATTGTGTTTATTGCAGTACCTAATAATACTTTGTAAGAGTTCTACTCAAGAGCATATTTAAAGGTCAGTCAGAGTGGCTAACTCGTCTCTATCATTTTAAAATTTTAATTGTGTATGTTGAAATTTAATTAAATTTTATTTTTTATAACTTTTTACGTAATTTAACTCCTCTCATAAAATATCAAATATCTACTTATAATATAGCGGTCAGAGCTCTATCATGTGAGTATGAGAATTTGAGTTCAAACTACTTTCTACCGAATCCTCTGTCGATTGAGGTAGTCTTATATCGTGACAGATACAGCTCTCATTATGAATTCGCATCCTCTAAGATATCTCAAACTTCGCGTGACTTTTTTGGAATAACTCAATCATTCAAATACATTCTACACGAATCTCGAAGCTCAAATAATATTGTCCCTACGGTTTCCCGAATAGACACCAGACACGTCGGCCACGCAAAAATTGAGATATCTCAGGATATGCACCCTCCCGTTACGGCGAGATACCGTGCCTAGATAAGTGATAAGTCAGCTTCTTGCCTTTGTCAAAATGTTATGCGAAAAATAATAACTGTTTATTTTTAATTTAAGAATAATATGGAATTTGCGAAAAAGAATAATTGTTTCTTGACTATGAATTTTTTTTTTCCATCTTGGACTTAATTTAATATAAATGGAAGAAATAAATAGTCGTTTAATCATCAACGACGGTCAAACCGTTACGAATACACTTAACGAATGAATATTTGCCGATGAAAATGATTAACCGGCTATTTCACTGTCTAATCGTCTGTTTATTTCTATTTATTCCAATATATATATATTTTCGCATTGCTTTTTTTTTTTATGATAAAATGCTGTATTGTAGTTTTATTTGTGCTTAGATATATGTCTAATATTTTTTCTTTTTACTTTGAAATTGATTAATTTTTCTATTATTTATGTATCATATTTTTTTTACTTACAGATGTAATTTTTTTAATTAGTACGACGTGTTCGTTTATGAAATTAAGTTGTTACCATAAACTAAATTTAATGATTTTTATGTTGGAATGTTTCATTTCTTTTAAATAATATGTTTTTTATATTTGAAAAAACTTAATTCTCAAATTTGTTGTTTCATTAAATAAATGCGTTACTCACATTGTTACACATGTAAGATGCTTATGTTAAAAAAATTAAGTATAGTGTCATGTTATAATAATAAAACTAAGTTAGATGAAAAAATAAGGGTAGCGTCGTGTTATAATAATAAAACGAAATTAAATTAAGTTTATTTAGTAAGCTTAACGATTTAAATAAATTATGATATACACACACATAAATTTAATAAAAACATTAAATTGTCCTCATAATTATGATTAATTAACCGAATACCGATTAATTGCTTGACGGTACTCTGTCCGTCCGATATTATTTACAAGTTACATGATACAATGCGATCAATTGTTTTCGGTGCTATAGTTATAGTTATTTTTTAGTTGTTCATCGATAAGTTGATAACACAATAATCATTATTTAAAATCTTGCCCGACAATAAATCCTCTTGCTGCTTCTAACAATCAGAAAAATAGAAATAAACTCAAAATTTAACATTACGAGTATAATTTGTACAATGAATGTATTATACCTATAACGATAATAAGACATTACATATTCTGTCATTCACCGACTATTTTTTTTTTCAAAATTCTGAAATTCACTATTACTATTGTGTACTGAGGATGCGTTTGGGTGGGTGAAGAATAGCTACTATTCCGGATTAGCACTATTCCGAACTACTAATCTACGTTTGGGTGTGTTTGGATTAGCGAATAGTCATTATTCTTTATTTGTCTTTTGTGAGATTGTTAACTATTTTAATAATCCTACAAAATGTTGAAATAACTACTATTCTCAAATTAAAATAGCTACTGTCCTTGCACTATTCTTGATTTATCCAAACGCACCCTAACTATACTCCAAGACTCGAATTATTTGAGAATTTAGTAAGCCAGTTACGTGTACATGTTGAACACATATAACGTAGTATTAATTATCTATATTATTAAATTTGATTCCTCAAAATGATATTTTTGACAAATAATTTCATTTCTAATTTGAACACAATCTCTAATTTAAAAAATATTTTTAATTTTCTATCGATTGAACTAAATAAGTTAACAGTAAATGAACAGTACAAATCATACCATCCATACTCAACATATATAAAAAATAATGAACAATAACATGCATGTTATTTTTGAATATATTTCCAATCTGATGCTATCGATTTAATTTATAATATTTTTTGCGTTATATAATATTCGGACAATTTTGTCGCCGAATGGAAGTTTGCAAAATGCAATTTAGTTCCTTGCTTATATTGTTATTATTTTTCTATGGTCCACTGTCCACTGATCTCCCAAATAAGGGGAAAGCTCTACGAATTCACATCCTCTGAGATATCTCAAACTTTGCGTGACTTTTTGGAATATCTTAATCGTTCAAATACGTTCTACACGAATCTCAAAGCTGAAATAAAACTGGCCCCCTACGCTGCCCCGAATAGAAACTGGACACGTCGGTCACACAAAAATTGAGATATCTCAGAGGATACGGACTCGAGCTCTACTACGTTCCCAAAGCCCGGCAGCAAGTTCGCCCAGTAAAATATCACGCAAAAACGACACGCGAATCCGAATCACGAGGTGTACAGACCAGGAATTCGCATCCTCTGAGATATCTCAAACTATGCGTGACTTTATGGAATATCTCAGTCGTTCAAATACGTTATGCACAAATCTCAAAGCTCAAATAATACCCCCCCTACGTTCCCCCGAATAGGCACCGGACACGTCGGTCACGCAAAAATTGAGATATCTCAGAGAATCATTATTCACAGACCAGTGCATCGGACGGTTTGAGACGCGCCGATTTCTCTGCTCGCGCTAGTCCCCTTTAAAACCCCAAAGTTCTCTCACTCAGGCAGAGCGAGGGAGAGAAAGAGACGAGAGAAGAGGGAGGAGGAAAACGACTCACAAAAGGTTAAAAAAGAAAAAGAAAACAAAAAAAGCGAAGTTACTGGAAAGAGAAGGGAAAAAGGGGCATAAAGCAGTCTTCGTCGAAGGATCCGAGGCGCTCGCTCGGCTCCTTTCTCTTTACCATTGATTCGATTTCCCGAGGTTGTTTTTTCATCAACCTTTTTTCCCTTCTGATTTTAGTTGATTTATTTTTTCCTTCTTGAGAGCTTATCGGGGGAGAACAGTAGAATATCTCCGGGTTTGTTTCTTTGTTAGGGTTAGGGTTTCTGACTATTCATTTGCGCCGATGCTTTTCTAGGGAGCAAAATGGCGGCTACATTGTTCACCAGTGAAGACGTTGCTCAGGTAATATCCTTTTTCTATCTCTATCACTTGATTTTCTTTTTATGCATGCGTTGGTTTTTTCGCGCATTACCTTAAAAAAAATGCATCTATTGTAGGTTGGGAACTTCTTCGTAACACAGTATTATAACAATCTATATAAGCACCCAGAGGAGATGTACATGTTCTACAAGGATTTGAGCACCATCACTCGGATAGATGGAAACAATGTTGAAAGTGCCACGGGCATGATGGTATTTCCCTTCTCTTCATTTGTTCTATCTTTTTAATTTGATATTGCTTCTGTCATTTGATTGTTGGGCTGAACTGCATTTCGGCTGAAGTCCACAGTTAACTGGTTTTGATGGGATATAAAATGACATTTGAATTAGAAAAAAAGAATGATACGCAACTGATCTATAATCACAACAGCACAATGTACTGACATTTTTGAAAACGCTGTCAATATTTTTGTACTCATCTTATTAGCAAGTAAGCCCTCATCCTCTGTCAAGTACTGACAACTTTGCCTCTAACATAAGTAAGCTTTGTTTTTTTCCTGAGCAAAAAACCAATTAAGATGAATTATATCAAATGCACATGCATGGTTCAAGTTTATGTGAACTTATTATGAACAGATTGGTTGGGTTCACGTGTGAATAGTTTTGTCATTTTCACCTAACTTGGGCCTAAATTCTAATCGTACGATTTTAAATGTTAAGAAAACCAGCAAAATTATTATTGCTAATTGTGAATTTGTGCAACGGTAATGTACTTTTTTTAAATTTAGTGAAACATTAGCACAGCTCGAAAAAAAACTCTTTAGAATATTGAGGAAAGATTCCAATTAAATAGTTGAATGGATATCAAAATTTTGATCTCACAAATTTGGCTTTTGAGTTCCTTTTATTATAGCTGTGTATCTTAACATTCAATTACTGCATGAAAAACTAGTTTTTTGTCAGAAACCAACAGAAGACTTATGCTTACATATCCAAAATGCTAAGTAACATTACAGTGTTGGAAAGTTCCCTTCTTTTGTGTTAATCTTATTAGCTAAATACCCTGTTTCATCATATTATTATCAGAAGTCTCTGATGGGATAAGTATTCATTGTTGAGCTTCATTTAATAAATCCTGGTATATGTTACACATTTTTGAACTTGTGCCAGCATTTATTTTTTTAACCTGCATATGATTAGAAGAAAGAGCAGGATAGCTCTCTTCACCAATAATCAGTTAAATTCTGGTCTGGTGGCTGAGTATACTTTGCACGGTGAGCTGATTCCAGGATATGGTATGACCCAGTGCACACTTCATAGAAAAAGACCTGCTCAAACATGCTGATATTTTGTACAAAATTGAAAACAAGGACACTCAGTATTTTGCAAAGAAATAACTCAAAACATACATAATATTTTGGGGTGCCAACCTATCAGGCTGACTCAACCTGTTTGGTCAGCTCATTTCTCGGTTTTTTTTTTCCAATAAATCACTCGCCCTATTTTGACCTCACAAGCTGAGTTACGACTTAACAAGAACTGTTTGCCCTCTTTTGTATTAACTCCTGAACAATACAAATCAAAGACGTAGCACTGCAGTGGGACGCATAAAAGTGTAGGGTTAAAATACCCCATTGTTTTCGTGCCCCAATCATGCCCCGCATCCATATCTCTGGAAGTCCAAACATTCGATCTGAACAGTTCAACATGATCTCCATATTAAAATGTGCTTAGAGACCAAATTTTATATTCTTTAGAAACTCTTCACTATTTTTTTAGATAGATACAAAAGTTCTGTTTTTGGATGGTCCAGAATCTAGTGATTTTATGCATATAAAAAAATATAGTAAAAAATTTCCCAAAAATATAAAATTTGGTCTCCAAGCACGTTTTAATGTGGAGATTGTGTTGAATGGTTCGGATCTACTTGGAATTTGAAACAGAGATATGAATGCGGGGCATGAAAACAATGGGGCTTTTAATCCTACTCCACATAAATTATCCCTCGATATTAATTGACTAATTGAAAGCAATTATTCCTGCCCTCCTTTGCAGGAGATCCACGCGCTGATATCAGCAGTAAAGTTCAGCTCAATAGAGATAAAGACTGCGAACTTCCTGAGGTCATATGGGGACGGGCTGATGGCGGTTGTGTCGGGTCTGGTCCAGAGGGGTCAGTATGAAAAGAGGAGGAAGTTCATCCAGGCATTCTTCCTTGCCCCTCAGGACTCTGGCTATTACATCCTTAACGACTTATTCCACTACGTTGATGAGGAGTACTTCTGCAACCCAGATGTGCTTGCACAGAGCAGTTATGAGAACCTCACAAAATCACAGCCTGCTTCAGAGGCAGGTACAATTTGGTTTTCCTTTTTCCTTTTCCAGAGAAGTAAGAGAGCTGACCTCCAATGATGCTTCCCAGAGTAAGGTCGGGATGTTTAGCTTGCTGTCTTGAATTTTTTTCTTGAGATGCATGAACTAGGGTCATCATGTTTCTTCCCTGAGGATCTTACTACTTTCTGGTTGGTCTTTGATGTGTCGGATCTGAAATCACCAGCTTTGCACTTTTTTTTTAAAAGCTAATTGGGGCTTGATTTCTGTTTATTTGGACCATCAGGGATCAATCAAGTCCTTATAGGCATGACTGCCTAGTTACAAACACAAGTTGTCACTATTAATTGGCTTGCTTTCTTCATAATAGTAACTGTTTTCTGCAAAGTGTAATTTGTATTTTCACTAGTCACTGGCAGTGCTTATACTTAGAACTTCTTATTTAATTATCTTTTTGCAGTTGAGGGTTATGCACATGATGGACAAATCAACCTAGATGAGTTTTTGGTCCCTGCATACACGCATGGCAACGGCAACCACTCCAATTATAAATACTCAGATCAAGCACAGCACATGGCTTCCCAAACTAACTGCTTGATTGAAGAAACCATCTCCTCCTTTTCAAATGCCACAATATCTGCCGCAGTTGATTCCTCTGGGATTGCTGCTCCTGTAGATGAGCCCATGGAAGAACCGATGCGACATACCTATGCTTCCATTGTACTATCATTTTTTTGTTCTCTAGCTCCTTTTCTACTTGTTTCTGGGAATATTGGTTTTGCTGGTACTGAGTTAAAACCAATATTGAAGCACATTGCAAAACCAGTACTGAAGTGGGATGTAAAAGTTGACCCAAAAGGATGTCACTTTTTATCATCATGGTATTCCTGATGTTATAATGGCAATATCTGACAGGAATCCTTGGCGCATTATTCATTTTTGGTTTTGTTGTTGGTTGGTTGTGTGAAGCCAGCCAGTATGTACTTAAGCTTATCAAGTTGGTTTATGAGCGTAACTCTGAAATCTATTGGATCGGTTTGAAACTGATGAATCTAAACTGTTGAAACCGATCTACTTCACAAGTGATACATTTACAAGTGGTAAAAAAAATGAAGGTTTTATAAGTTATTTTAATGTGTTCATATTTTATCATCTTTAGACTCCTTGACTATACACTTAACATATAAACACATCACTCGTGAAGTAAATGGGTTTCAACTGTATGGATTCGTCATTGACGGTGCCAATCCAATAGTTTTGTTTGTTAAGCTCACCATCCATCGTGGTAAGCTTAAGTGCGTACAAGCGTTACTTTTGGTAGGTTATATATAAATCCATTTTGGTTGCCATAAGTACTGATGGTTCTTGCAGGAATTGTGTTCTATACAGTTTTAGTTCAGTAGTTAACGGCAAATTTGGCAATAGATCCTGGCTAAGTTTTTTAAAATAGAAATAGAAAAACTGCTGCTGTAGACCAAAAAAAAAAGTATAAGCAGAGTATGAAATGTGAGCTAATTGCAGGTGTACCAAGAGAAGAGAGAAGTTTTTTATTTTTTATTTTTGTTATTTTTGGTTATATGTAACCCTGCTTCTAATTATTTCCGGTAGCTTAAAGTTGGAGTTTCGGAAGGTGAACAATCGGTGACCTACCAGCCTCCAGTTCATAGACCCCCTTCAGCAAATTTCGAGGCACAACAGCCAGACTGGTCTTATCCATCAAACGGGACAGCTCCAGTAGCCAATGCTGCCGAAGACTATGAAGGTTCCAATTTCCTCCCTTTAATTCTAATTACCATAAAGATAATATACAAGCTAGAGTTAGCTTTTTTTTATTTTTTATTCCTGCATTATGCCAATTTGATCTGGGATGTTTTGTGTGTTGCGGGGTAGGGGCCAATTGCTGGAAATATTGAACAGAATTTCTAGGCTAACAAATAAATCTGTTGGTTATATTAGAGGGAGCAAGAACACCAAAGCCGTCTTACGTCGAAAATTCAAATTGCAATGTTTATAAACACACAAACCACAACATTTTGCCTTTTTCGTGTTAGAGGTTCAAAGTGGAGGGATGAGTGGGATACTTTTTATCACTGCACTCAAATGGGATAAGCGTAACCCATCTATTCCTCCACCTTATCCCCCACTACCAAACATGGCATTTTTGTCATTTACTGACCAAGCAGTGTCTCATGTTATGACTATATGCCCCTGTAGTCAAGTGCAATTTAGGGCCATCTATTGCCTGAACACCAGTTCAGGCATGTTTCCAAGACTGTTACTGGTCTTATAATAGGTGACATATCAATTGAACTTTGTTGACATTGTATCCAACTCTCTCGTGTTTTTTTGCCAATGTAGTTGACAGCAAGTCTGTTTATGTGAAAAATGTTTCGCGTTATTTCACCGAGGCTGATTTGGAGATTGAGTTCAACAAATATGGGAGGTTGGTGCCAGATGGTGTTGCTATAAGAAGCCACAAGGTATTGTGTATGGATATAACTATTTTTTTCCCCATCTTCTTATTTTTATTTGGATCAACTTGTTCTTCTGTAAATTGTCGAGTGTAGTTGGCAAATTGTGGTCTATATTCTGTAGAGAAGCTTAGCAAGCATCACAGATACCTGATTTTCTCTCTCTTGCTCTCTAAATGAATGAGAACACCAGCGTGATTTATCAGTATTTTGTATTTTGCACATCTTGTAAAATTGGGACAGAAGATGGGTGGAAGGCGTCCAGCGAGTTGGGGAAAGTTGGTTTCTAAGTACTCCTAGGAGCTTTTACATTTCTTTTGGAAATATTGATTTTTTATATGACAAAAAACATGCTACTATGCAGGAGACTGGTCGATACTATGCATTTGTTGAATATGAGGACTCTGAAGGTGTGGAGAATGCTCTGAAGGTACTTGTACATGCACGCGCACAAAATTGAAAAAGAGAAGTGCACTTATTGTGCACACAGAAGGAAACATTGCACCTTCTATTAAGTAATGATTGTGTGTGTTTCCTTTATTTTATTTTTTCTATTTGTAGGCTTCCCCTGTAGTGATTGATGGATGGGAAATGCATGTGGAAGAACGGAGGCCTGGCACAGGAGTTGCCTCTCGAGGAAGTATGCACATGTCCTTATTCTTAAATTTTTTATTTATGTTGGACTGAGCTGAAAAGAACATAAGCAAGCTATGTTGTGGTTTTGGCTGGAAGGACCAGTAAAAATTTCAGCTGACTTGTACCTGTGAATTAACTGGTTCAACTCACCAATATTTCTTGATAAAGGAAGGTAAATAACAAAGAAAAAAGAACGAAATTATTAGCATGGTGCTGCTAACTATTAATTATTCTTATGTTACTGTGTATTATGTATAAGAGATTGGGGATATAAGAGATTCCCCAATCATCTTCTCTGCTTGAAAAATTGAGGTGTTTTTCTATTCATTTTGCTTTGCTAGGAGGAAGGGGAAGAGGAGGACGATTTGGTGGCCGAGGAAGGGGCAGGTCTGATGGCTACCGGTCACGGGCTAACGGGTTTGATCAGGACCACCATTTGAACTCGGAGTGGGGTACTTTGAAAAACCAATCACCAAGGGATGGACGGCACCAATTTTTCTAACTCTGCCTACGCCTTCCAGGAATTAGGCTTTCCTCTGGGCAAATCATCAAATCTTGGCTCTTCTGGTGTTACTACCTTTAGCACTATAACTAGGTCTTTAAAAAGATATAGTTTTGTTACTGTAAAAGGGCGTTCTTGTTTTGGTTGCTAATGGTTTAGATATAGTAATTAATTATCTTGGCTGCTAATGGTTTAGAAATAGTAATCGAATGGCATCGTGGAAATTTTCTTGGTTTCTTAATTCTGGCTTCTTGAGCACTCGTGAAATATCATGTATGCATCAATCAAATTTTACAGCGATGATCCTCACGAGCCATGCTAAATTTTCATCCGTCAAAACATTTTGGTGCCATTAGTTGTTTAGTTTTCCCAAACATCGATCCTTTGGTGTGGATTAAAATTATCTCCTTCAACCTCCTTTTTTTGGTTTCTTCCAAATCTTAAATTTCTATCCAGATCCTAAACAGTTTTTTCTCAATTAAGTCTTCTTCAACTCAAATTTTTTATTAAGGCAATTAAATAAATCTTTTAGGATAAATTAAAATTTAATTTAATTTTATTATATTAAATACCATTAAATTTGAACCGATCCATATTTAATTATGAGACCGTCAGACCGAGGCTGAAATTTATTGAAAAAAATGAATGCGGTGTAATTTGTCAACCATCATTTTTCTAGATGGAAGAGCACTTAATAATTCTTTATTTTTTATTATATTATCAAACTTAAAAAATATTTAAATATAAATTCAGCATGATATGCGTAATCTATATTATTTGTAATCATGTCTATAAATATTAACAAGATTTGATGCATGTTTCACCGTAAATCTATATTATTTGTAATCATGTCTATAAATATTAACAATCAATTTCAAACTATTTAAATATTATTTGGTAATGCATACATTACCAAATAATATTTAAATAGTTTGAAATTGATTGTTAATTTTTAACTTCTATTTGTATTTATTTGTTTGAAATTCATTGTCAAGTTATTATCAAAGTATCCAGGTTAACATTTTAATTGTCTATAAAATGAACTAAATTATAAATTTACAAAACATGCATGCAACTTTATTGAGACAAATAACAAAATTAAGTAACTAAAATAAATAAATTAAACTTGAGTGACAAATTTGTGACAAATGACAAAGTTTAGTGACTTCCAGTGAAAAATTTCAAATACAAATATGTTAGAATACGTCACCAAAAAAAATTGAAATAAAAAGAAAATTACTTTCAATAATAAGGACAATGAGCAGAATTATCATTTAATTATTTTTGTTAAGTAAATTCTTTTTAAGAAAATTAACATCATTACACCACGAAGTTTATACAAATATCGCACCTCAGATCAAAATATCTGTAGAATGGCTTCAGTTCAAATGTGCAAAACATATTTTGTGTTTTTGTATGTTTGTTTTCTAAATTTTTTATTTTCATTTCCAAGTGTCTCAAGTTTCTGACATCCCTCCTTTTCTCTCAGGTACCAAACAGGTACATACAACATACTGGGTCCCTATGGACCCTATCAAACCCAAACCCGCTATTTGTTAAACCTACAATTTAATCCCAAATTTGTATCTCAAAAGACAAAATTTGAGAAATATTTTGCGTCCGTCCCAGATTTAATCCGGCTCCTCTATCACTCCTGATTTCCCACCCAAAATCCTGTAATCCCCTTCAAACAAACTGAACCAGCTGGTGATCACCCGTTCGGTACCACCTCTGCGAATTGGTCGAATATCAAATAAGAGGAAGAAGCGGCGTAACTCGGACGGTACAAGCGTTCTTTCAATCGCGCAAAACCTAAACGCTGCCAGTATATCTCTGGTCGTGCAGTTCAGTGTAGAGCATAGAATTAGTGGCGAAGACGGTATCTATTTTATAGTTCTTAATTTTGAATGTCTGGTACTGTTCACCTACAGTGAATTTTCAATTATCATCCGTTAGATTGAGATCTAATGATCAATTGTTTTTGTCTTCCTCTATTGACACGTGTTACTGGATGTGTCTCTTCTTTGCCCGTGAGATAAGCAATCAAATATTCTAGAAAGTATTTTTCTTTTTTTGAAGGGTGTTGTTTCCTTTTCCTGTTTGCTATCTAACATCTAAGAAGCAATTCTCTTTGTTTGCGATTTCTTGAAAGCCAGTGAATATTAGAGCCATAAAACAGCACCGCTTTGTTTCTCCTCTTTAATTTAGCGACATCGTCTGAACCTCTCCGTCGCCGCTCTGCTCCCAGCTTCCTCCCACCGTCTTTCGTAATTTCTCGGCCGATTTCTTCTCTCCTCTTGCTGTTTTCACTGCCTTCCACTGTTTTTGCTAACGGGTTGGACTCCGACAACACTGTTTTCAGAGGAGTCGATAGTGCGCGCTAGATCTCTTCGGAACTGGAAAAGGTGTGAACTATCTATTTTATAGTTTTAATTCTATTTTTGTCAGTTTAGGATTGAAATTTGTCGTTTATAAGGACAATAAATTTTGCCTCGCCTCCTGACCTTCCTCTTAATCCCCAATAGCACAGCACAAACTGACACAAGAAAAAACCCAAATGTGTTTAAAGCTGGAAAATCTGAACCAAGAGAGAGTGACAGAGAGAGATGGAGAGAGACCTAAAATTCTCAACACATGAGACTAATTAGCCAAACCAAAAACGAAAGAGAGAGAGAGAGAGCAGTGAGACAGAACTTCAAATTTTGTTGATGAGGTGCTTTTTTAACATATGTAGTGCCTTCAAATTTTCTAACTTTGACCTCCCACAGATTCAAGCTCACTAAATTGCTTATCAGTGAATTAGTTTGGGGTACAGCTTGACTAGAATTGGATCAGATTAATCTGATCAATTGATTGTAATTTGTTGATAAGTTATTTGTAGTTAGTTAATTGTTGAAGTTCTGTGATTCAAACTTACATGTCTAGGTTTCAATTTTCTTTATACACTGTGACAAATGTGAGAGTTTATTTACTGATTAGGGCTGATTAAGAGGGTTGGAAATTTGTTACTAAAAAAATCCTGAAAATATCCTTTAGCTAACCAATATGCATGTCATAACTTTCTATGAATGTTCCTTAGAGGTATGACTACTGTGGTTATGGTAGATCTGCTATAAAGATTGTTTCTTTCATCTTTCTTTTAGGTAAACATTGCAATTTTTTTTTGGAGAAAAGGCCTGGAGGCATTGATACATTTTGTACTTTACTTAAACAGCAACCTATAAAATCTCAGAAATACAACTTCATAAAATTAGTAATAGAGACATACCATTCATTATAGTTTGGAAACTCATGTAACCCGCCTTCTTTTTTTTTTCCCACAAGCATTTATGACACTTCGATAGGTTATGAAATTAGGCCCATCCCTTTCAATAAATATATCAAATTGGAATTTTTATGTTTCATCACATTCAAAATTTTAAGCATCTGTTTTTAAATCTTCCTTTCATGATATGTGGTTCAGCTTATTTATTTAACAAACAATTGAATTCCAAAACAGGACATCTTCTCTGTTGCCTGATCAATAGAAAGTAAGGAATCTGTAGAGCTTTGGATTATTGGTGTTCTTTGACATCTTTCTCTCTGTTATCATCTTCACAAAGGTACATGTGTATATGTGCATTTTAGATTCTATTTTGTTTATATTTCTTTTGTCTTTTTATAACCAAGTATACTTTTTATTCAATAAGTTTAGAATAAGTAGTCCGTAACTCAAATTTTTAATGGATTCTACATCGCACATATCTAACCCATCAATCTAACTATAAATATTATTTTTTTGGGTTAAACTGTGAAAATGGGGACATTGGTTAGTCTTAAACTATATTGTTTACTTAATGGAACTTTTTAGAAATAAATTACAAAATCATGTCAGCTAAGCTTTTTTCCATTTATTTTTTCTTTGGATTAAACTCTGAAAATGGGGACACTGCTGACTGTCGAACTGTGAAAATATTATTAGTGCACTTTTTTTTTTGGCATGCATCATTTTCCGGGTTAAATTGAGCAAGCTGCTCTTCTTCGCCATAATTCTAGAGAAATCTTCTTTCTTCGAACCTCCCCTTCAATTTTTTCACAAACAAGTCAGATAATTGATCTATCATAAGCATTCTACAATTAAAATTTAAGGCAGTTTAAACTCATATTTTAAATGTTGGGTAAAGCTTCTCATTAGGAATATAATTCTACAGGCTTCAATTGTATGCTATCATTTATTAGTTGCTTGATTGAACTCAAAAGTGATTGTCCCCCTTTTATAACTCTTTCATATCTGGGACTGTTCTACAGTCATTATTTCATGGCCACTAAAAAATTTGAATCAATATTACTTGCTCTCCTACTGCAAGACAAACTGATAACATAAATTAAAAGATTTGTAAGTTCACTTTACATCTTAGAGAGTCACAGATAATTTAAACAATATTAAGATGTCCCCATATCCACCAAGTTTGGTTGTTCGTGCTAACTACGCTAATCAAATTTTCTCTTTTTCTACTATATTGGGACATGCATCCATTCTTACCAGTAATTTTTGTAGAGAAACAGTGCTTCCAGCGGAAATTGCCATTGTAGTTGGCTTCTACTTGCTCCTTTCTTGGTATGGTTTCTACAACTTATTATTGCAGTTCATCTTCTAAAAATAGCTAATGAGAGTCGGGTTTGCTGGTTTCTACAATGGAATTGAAACAGTAGATATAAGGACTAAATATTTGCATTTGTTTTAGAAAATGTAATTCTTCAAACTAATGCAATTGATTGATTCTTTGTTATAGCTTCTCTTTTGTTAGGTCAGCTAAAAAAATTCCCATTTATTTTTTCTTTGGGTTAAACTGCGAAAATGGTTAAATTGGTTAGTGTTAGACTGTATTGCCTTCTTAATTGAACTTTTTAGAAATAGATTAAAAAATCATGTGAGCTAAGGATTTTTCAATTTTTTCCCTTTTTGGATTAAGCTCTAAAAATGGAGATACTACTTTGTTTTAACTGTGAAATATTATTAGTGTATTTTTTTTCCATGCATCATTTTTCTGATAAAACTGAGAAACTTGGCCTGTTTCGGATTGATCTCCATAATTAAAAATGAAGGCACTCCAAACTGATATTTATCTGGAATATCAAATTTATGTTAACTTTTACTGATATTTGCTGCTAGAGTTACTAAACTGTGTTTTAATGTTATTTGAATATCTTCTCTTCTTAAACTATATTACAAACCTTGGCAGCATCTGCCAATATTTAAAAAAAATTATGATGCTAATTAAGATGTCAGCAATTCGTCATCTACTAATACTTTCATGCTCTTTCCTGTTTTGTTCTTTTCCAGTTTCAAACTCAATATAGTTTTCCTCCTGCACAGGTGGATAACAATCTGAAAAGAAGCTTTCATCTCTTATTGAATTTTTTTATGTTTTACCATATTCAAATTCTATAGAAAGTAAGGAATCAGTAGAGCTTGGATTATTGGTGTTCTTCAATGTCTCTCTCTTATCACATGTGTATATATGCATTTTAGGTTCTATTTTGTTTCTATTTTTTTGTCTTCTTATAGCTAAGTACACTGGTTGTTCAACAAGTTTAGAATAAGTAATCAGTAACTCAAATTTTTAATGGATTTTGCATCGCACGTATCTAACCCATCAATCTAATTATAAATTAATACTTATTATATATAACATGTCTTCTTAGTTACAAGTCAGCACCTCAATTTTTCCAGAATTTTATTTTATTTTCAAGCATTTGTTTTTAAATATGCCTTTATGATATGTGGTTTACCTTATTTATTTAACAAAAAATTGAACTCAATCAATCATATGTATAACATTATTAGCCTGTATCTGATCTCTGCTCTTGTATTTAAAATCAGAACCAATCTGGGAAGGGAAATCTTTTTTTTTTTTTTTTTTAAATTTGAAATTGGAATTGACACACCACTGCCATCCAGGTGTTTGACGTATTGCTGCAGTTAAGAAAGAACAAGTAGTATTGAATGGATAGATGCATGCAGCTCAAAGACCTCACGCCGGCAGCCTCTAACACGATCAACACAAAATTTATCCTTGTGGAGAAAGGAAGAATCGCTGAAGACGGCAAGGAGAAAACAAAAACATGCATTGCTCTTATTGCTGACGAAACTGCCAGCTTGCATTTCCTTATGTGGGGGGCCGAGTGTGAGGCTTTTCAGCCTGGTGACATTATCTGCATCAGCAAAGGCATTTTCTCCAGGCATAGAAACAAATTGGTTCTACGGGCAGGTAAAAAGGGTGCCGTACAAAAGGTGGGAGAGTTCACCATGGTGTTTGTCGAGACACCTAATATGAGTGAGATGCACTTTGTCCCTGATGCCAATCATCCTTCTAAGTTTGTCCCTCAATTGTAACTTCCAAAATCAGAACCCCAGGAAATGTTGGTGAAGTTTACTTGTGTACAGTTGAGACAGTTGGTATTGGGTTTAGGGTTTATATAATGGATGAATTCAATATCGTTGAGGTTTTTCTACTCTGAATTATAACTCCTTACTGTTTGTTTTCTGACAATTTTGTGTGTGTGTTTACTCCTTTTTTGTTGAGACTTTTTTCTTTTCTTTTCTTGTTATAGGTTGTTGAAACCAATTTATTACCCAGAACTTCCCTTAATTATGTTCTAAGTATGACAGAAGATGCTATTATGTTAGGGGCGATCCAATACCCATGTTTGTACAGTGTTGATTATGACATGGTTTGTTAATGAGTCAAGATCTGAGTTGCAAACAATAATTGTGAACTGTTGATCCTGTTGTTATGTTTTCCTAGCTTAGTATTCTTTGTGAAGTTTCATGTTACGTTATCTTTGTTTCTTTTTATTTGGTTATCTTTGTTTCTTTTTATTTGGCAAAAGGGTTTCTTGTAAACAACATATATATAAAGACAAAAAAATAATACAAACTATTAGAAACAACCAAAGAGTGTAAAAATATCTTACCAATGATTCAGATTCAGATTCAGATCAGGTAGGTAGTTATGTAGAGTAATTAGGCACCAAGCATAATTGGCCCTATGCTGAAATTTTAAAAATATAGTCTTTGCTCCTTAGCCAAAAAAAAAAAAATGGTTTGTTTGCTTAATTTGCCAAATGGATGTTATTGTTGGGAATATCCGATGGAGGCGAAAGAAAAATATTTTCAGATTTTAGCCCCCTGCAATCAACTGGCAAGGCTTGAGGCTTGGCAAGTTGGCAAGTGGCTAAACTAAATTAATATGGCACCAAAATACAAGATTAGAAATAGAAAATCATACATTATTATTCAAAGAGCTAAAAAAAAATGATCAGCGATAGTTTATTCGTGTGCAAAGAAGCAGGTCTCGACGCCTGTCATTGCATAATATTATAATCACTAAATAGATAAGATGTTAATAAATTAAGCTGTGTTATAATATTAATTTCAACATAAACTCACGAAGAAAAAGTTTTAGATTTTTTTTTTTTATTATTCAATGCCTTTTGTCAAAGAAAAGTTTCACAAATCTTCTCTTTCCTAATGACAAATGACAGTACGTTGGTCAAAGCATTCTAGAATTTGTACAGATCATGTTGGTAGTGGAAATTATTAGCGTAAACCACTTGGACTTTGTCAACTATACTATACCATACGCCTAATGAGTAATGACTTCAATTTTTAAATCAAAAGGGTTAGATGAGAATGAGATACCAGACCACCCTGGTTATACTTGTACGTACTGTGTTGTCCGAGATTCAGCTAGCAATAGTATTAGTACGTACTTCAAAGTGATTATAAAAAAGAAGAAGATACTTTATTAATTTACGCAATCAGTCCAGATTCATTGAACATCAGATTATAAGATAGATAGTCAAAGCGTGATATATATATTCGAATACCACCTACTTAACTCATGATTCTCTCTATACAGAACAGAATACATAACTCCATACCCCTAGTTTACAACACACCTTCTCCTTATTACATGTTTTTTTTTCTTTTTCCCGCCCAAAGACTGATAAAAAAAAAAAAAAAAAAAAAAAAAAAAGGCAAAGCAAAGCTAAAAATACTGCCCTTAATTATTTCTGTCATCTCAACAACTTCATATAGTTGATTAAACCAGATTCATTCTCTATAGTTGATTGCGGAAATGCCAATACTCAATAATAATTATTATTGGTGAGGGTGCCATAATACTTGCACAAAATCACACACAGTGAACAAATGCAAACACTGTCGTGCCGCCATTTTTTCAAACTGTTATATGATATAATCACACCATTGTTGAATAAATGAGGTATGATCCATGGTCTCTCCCGGAAACACATCCCCATCCCCATCCCCTTCATTCTTCACTGGCTCTCCCCCTGCTTTCCGTCCAATCAATCTCGCAGGATTCCCAACAGCTGTTGCCCTAGGTGGCACATTAATCAAAACCAGAGATCCCGCCCCAATCTTGGCACCCTCACCAATCTTGATGTTGCCTAAGATGGTGGCTCCAGCGCCAATCAAGACACCATCAGCGATCTCCTACAGCCTTGCCTGTGCCACCGAGTGTGACATGGTGGAGGATGGAGGCGTTATTGCCAATGACAGCTGTTTCACCGATCACAACGCCAGTTGCGTGGTCGAGGAGGATGCCCTTCCCGATGCGTGCCGCTGGGTGGATGTCCACAGCGAGTACATCCGCAATGCGAGATTGGAGGGCTAGTGTAATGTCTATTCTGAAATTATTTTTTGGGCTTGCCTACTGCTGAAAAATGAATTTGTCCACCTCTGGCCCAGAACTTTTGTCATTTCGAGCCCAAAGCCTAGAGATCAATAAAAAAAAAAACCTCCGCCTCAACACAGGGATGCGCATCACTTTACGGTTTGAGATTAAATCTCAGCCGGTTTGAGATTCGGGGAAAATGGGGGGCAATATTATTTGGCTTTGAGATTCGTGCCAAGTTAAAATGAATGGTCTGGATTCAATAATTGTAAAAGATTCCCTTGTGCAGTAAAGGGAGAGGATGTGAATTCGATTCTGTCAGCCAAAAAAAAAAAAAAAAAAACTTCGATCGCCGTCGCCGCCTGTGCACGAAGGAGAGAAGGAACCAGATCGCCGTCGCCACCTGCTGTTCGCCTCGCCTGTGCCCGCGGAGGAGAAGACGCGTAGACGCCTACTGTTTACATGTAATTCTTCTTAAACCGAATTTCTTAGACCTAATTTTGCTTGTAAATTAATCGTCGAATCGAACCTTTGAACTTCTTGATTTTCTGATTTGTGGTGAATCGGTTGTATTGTAGTCTCTGTGCGAGAACCTCTACTTGTGCGTGATTTAAATTGAATATTTGGGACATTACCATCTGATTTTTTTTTCTGGCGCTGTGAATCTCTCTGTTGAAATTTTGGAGGTTCTACCTTGTCGGGTTGGAACCCGATCACCCCTGACACCTCTCTTGGTTAACTCTTGTCAAATGTACCAATTCACCAAGGCACCAATACTGTTTTACCCTTTCAAAATGCTGGTAGCATTGGACTTGTACCAGTGGAATCAGTTCTGGTATCGGTTTTGTAATGATAGGGACTAAATCGTTATTCTATTTTTAAGATTTATGTTTAACAACATTACAATAAATAAAGACAGAAACAATGTAATAATAAGAATTAATGATTTCTGTTTAACTTGTATTCTTGTCTTAATTGAGTATTAATTATATTCCATTTTGGTTAAATTGGGCATAGTAAAGTTTTTTACTGTTCTGTATAACATCTAATTCCTGCTGGTAGAAGTATTTTCATGTGAAATTTAATGACAGTAATGCTTGAATTGCTTGAATTGTTCGCCTACCCCTGGTAAAATTCCTGGCTTTGCCACGGGTTATAATTATATCCTTTTTCTTTGCTAATTCATTTTTTTTAATTGGGTAGCGCATGCAATTGCAGATACCATTGCAAGGTGGCATATCTTATATCAAGCATAGCCCTTCACAGCGAAACAGGAATGCTATAATGAGGAGCTCTCTTTACCAACATTGCATAGCTGCTTGTAAACTACGGTTGACAATTACAAACTATGCCATCACTCATACAAACAGTCTGAGCATGAGTTTTTTAGCACCAAACAATGTTGCTTTCTCATATTTTTCTTCTTCTGCTTCTCCGACCGGTAAGCGTGCACGGAGTGCAAAGAAAACAAAGGCGGTTTATCCACAGCCTTCGTCGAAGCAAGAAAGTGAAGCTTTTTATGTCGTTAGGAAAGGAGACATGATTGGTGTTTACAAGAATTTATCAGAGTGTCAGGCCCAAGTTAGCGCTTCGGTAAAACAACTCTTCTTTACTGATAAAATTGGCTCATTATATACTATATGCATTGTTCTTTAGCTTGTTCGGCTCACATGTCTAACTTGACAGTACCACAAATTGATTTGTCATAATAATTTTAAGTTTCTCAAAATATAAAAAAAAGATAATAAAAAGTACAATGTCACTTATCAATGGAAGAATAATAATAAAAAAAGTGTTAAAAGTACAATGTAACTTTTATGTAATGTGTCCTGTACTTTGATATTAGATATGTGACCCATCCGTTGGAGTTTATAAAGGCTACTCATTGCTTAAAGAAACCGAAGAATATCTCTCTGGTAAAGGACTAAAAAATGCTCTTTACACCATGAATGCTTCTGATTTGAAAGATGACCTCTTTGGAGACTTAGATCCTTGCCCTTTCCAGGTAACGTTACTGTGGTTTGTTTTGGAGTATTTTGGCCATTAAATGAAAATTTGGATCAACATACATCAACTCATAGATATGTTATTTTTTGTTGTTAGAACCTGGGAAAAGTTTTCGATGTTATATTCTTAATTTAGCTAGTGGATGTACTGGTCGAACCATACTTGTACTGACCATTACAGTAAAATACTATAATTTCTTACTATTTTAGTTTCATTTTTGTTTAATTGGGCAACCTGGCTAGATTAGGGGTTTAATCAAGGATTTGTTGTGAGCAGTTAACAGAAGCAACCTTGCCATAAATATTGGGATCACTATCTACCACTCACTGCCTTCATGTACCAATCATTTAAATAATATTTGAATTTACTTTAATTTTGATTTATTTGGTTCATCTTTTTGCTCCAGCAACCAGATGGGCTTGCTTTTTTAGTCGAAGAACCTACTGAAAAGCCATCTCCCCCAAAGGGTTACCTGGACAAGGTGGGTGAATATGTAATTAGATCTTTTTATTTACCAAATGTTCCTCACTTCTCTGTACAATACTGGTATGGAATATGTATAAGGCTCCATTGGGGTTTTCATCTTATTTTAGCTCAAAGTAAATGTTTAATGCCTCGTTGAAGCCACAACTCTTACAAAAATTCAATCTAGCACCAGAGCATTAAATGAGAATGGCAAAACATGCACTGAGGAATAATAAAAAAAACAGCATTTGTTATGACCTATTAGCCAGTTGACTCCATACTGGAAGGGTACCGAGCTGGCTATTCTCTGTGCTAAATTGCAGCCCTTGATTGTGACAGCACAACTTAGGGAGGACTAATTTCTTAATACAAAAAAAGAAAAGAAAATACTCCTATGCGAAGTCACTGAAGAACCATAGGAACAAGTCAAATAGGTCATAATCAGTAAAAAAAAATATAAGCCTCTTGATTTTGTGAGTTACTTTGTACTTTTGTGGAAGGATAAGGAAAGTCAACCAAGTTTATTGGGTAAAATATAGTGTGTGTTTTTTCCTCAAAAAACAGGTTATGGCACCTCTGAGCCAGGTTATAACTAGAGGATTCATTGATCTGTGACTATCATTAACGCATGTTGACAACAACCTTGAAACATAATATGATTATATAATGAATTTCTGTACTATTACATAACTAAATCTTATCTATCTTTAATTCTTTATTATTTTTCTTAACTTTTGGTTAGTACTGTATAGACATCTTGCATTATTGAGTTTGACGGTGCCTCGAAAGGAAATTCAAGTAAAGCTGGTGCTGGAGCTGTTGTCAGAAGCAAAGATGGAGAAATGGTATTACAGTACATAAAAATAGTACCCAACTAGTATTTTCAATTTATTATAAAAAAATAATGATTTTTTTCTTTTGTGTATCTAAAAAGATTGCAAAGTTGCGTGAAGGATTAGGCGCAGCAACCTGCAATGTTGCTGAATACAGGGCTTTACTTTTGGGGTTGAAATATGCTCATGGGAAAGGTTTTAAGAACATTCAAGTACAAGGCGACTCTAATCTCGTTGTTAAGATGGTATTTTTATATATAAACATTTGCAATTCACTACCTGGTCATTTTCATGATTCTGAAATCATGTCATGTGATGTTTGAGATTTTATCTGTTGGCATGCTTTTTAGAATGAATATATATAATAAGCTTTTATGATTCTTCAACTTGAATTTTTTAAGCTCCATTTAATGGAACTTTTAATATCTGTAGTCAACTCACTCCAGTTTAGAACCAATTTTCGGGAACTTTCTGATAGCTTGCGCTACAATAGGGTGAATTGAACTGTGATTTGGACATTTGGTCACCCTAGTAAGCCAATCAAACAGAAACCAATCAAGAATTTATAGTTTTCTTTTGTTCAAGGAGCTTGGCATGGTATGAATGACAAAAAAACTTAGGTATATGCTGTAGCAGCCTACAGCCCAGGCTCAAACATGTTAAGTTTCCAGCCTGAATCTATAAATTCTTTATAATATCCAAAGTCATGATTGCTTTGGTCCTGGTCTCTCTCAATCAGTCAATCAGTCAACAAATTAATATGTGTTAAAATAGTGCTTATGTGCAATGTGAACAGGTAAGTGGTCAGTGGAAAGGTAGGAAGGAGCATCTTCTGGACTTATGCAGGAAAGCTATAGAGCTGAAGGATAAGTTTGACTCTTTCGAGATCAACCATGTCAAAAGGGTATCTTTCCTTTTAATATTTTCTTTAATGCATGTACAAAATTTGTAAATTTTGTGCATCAATTTTTAACCTCTTGACCTTGTGTACAACATGGTCTAGAAAATTTACAAACAAGGTAAACATGTGATTGATCGAGCTTCGGATATGAAAATAAAAATGCAGGAGAGAAGTTGCGTCAATAAAATTCTGTGGAACCAGAAATGTTCTCATTTCATTTCATTATATCTTTTGAACTCTTCCTCAAAGATGGAGGTGCCAGACTTTAATATCTCCCCCCCCCCACCAAAACTTTAGTTTAATATTTGAGTAGATTACAACCAAAACATCACGAGTTCCTATTTTGGTTCTAAAACCTCCAAGTTTTATTATGAACCTTGAACATTATAATTTGTAACATTTTGATCCCTTATAATATTTCTAGGTATACCTAATAAGCGTTGACCATGAATAGTCGTTTTCATGGGTCATCTTGAGTTAAGAAAACTCTCATTACTGGTTAGATAAGTTCATCAAATTTTCGGACTAAATAATATTATGCTAGTGAAAAAATATTCATAGATCAGAATTTAGGAAACATAATTGAACTTTGAGACTTGTAGCTGCAGAAGGCGCAATGGTTGATACTTTGTGGATTATTTGCGGTAATTTACAGCAGTTACTAGTATTTTGTTCCTATATTTTTTCAATTGCTTAATTGAGCCATAATAACCTAGCCCTACAAATTAGAAAGTACACAACTGTTACCAAACCACTGGTACAGTCTCAGTAAGGAAATACTGCAACGTGCCAGCTGAGGTAGTTCTAGTGAGAGAGAGCTTGATAGAAAATTGCAAAATTTGCACCACAGAAAGAAGAATTAGAAAGTACGATAATAACATTTTGTTGCATGCCAATAATCTCCATAGGAGTTTAATGCTGATGCTGATGTTCAAGCTAACCTTGGTGCTGATCTTCCTGGTAAGTTTACCTCATATATTCCAGAACTTTATACTTGTCATATCCAACCTTGACTGGCATGTTATCACTTAGCTCATTAGCATTGTACTGCTTCCCTCGATTGTGCAATTGAACCCCCAATATTGGCCATTAAAGTCCTTATTTGCAACTAAGCACAGATACAAACTAAAGAGTGAGGCTATGGTTCTATGCACAATGGTCAATATCTCCATTTTCAAACTTCAAATAATCAATCTGATCCATTCAACATGATCTCCATATAGAAATGTACCTGTAAATTTTACATTTTTTAGAATTTTTTTACTAATTTTTTAGATAGATAGGAAGAAAACTAGAAAATCACTTGATCTAAAAATTCTAGACAATTCAAAAGTAGTAATTTTCTACCTATCTAAAAAATAGTAAAAAAATTAAAAAATGTAAAATTTAGTCTGGATATACATTTTCATATGGAGATCACAGCGAATGGTTCATGTTTGACTATTTGGACTTTGAAAACAAAAATATTAATTCATAGTATGGACCGATATGCGCTACGCATAGTACCATAGCTTCACTCTAAACTAAAATTGGTTGTGTGAACCTGTTAGTGTGCAAGGACCATTGTAGTAAACTTTGTTTCTTGTTTGATTAATGGGGTGGTGGTATTTGTTTATGGTTGTCTAATTTTCCAAATTTCACTGAGCTTTTTTTTTTAATAGCTTATGCACAAGTAAACCCTGACAAACCATGTGCAAATATTTAAAATATGCTTCAACCTACATAGTTTGTGTATAGCAGTTGGATTCAATCACACATATATCTTTTAACATGTTAATGCTTTTGTGTCCAGATGGAGAATTTCAAGAGGAGTCGTTTTACTGAATTTCAAACTACTGACTTCCATGCATCATTATGTAGTTCTGGATTTTATTTCAACCTGAGCACTCCCTACAAATAAAGGAATGCAATTAGAGGTTCTTAGATCACAAAATTTTGGTTGTTTCATCTAATTTGTGCTTTTTGTTACATGTATTCTGGTAGTTAAACATGTATGTTTTCAGATATACTAATTTGAGCCATTATTTTCCTTTCCAATGTCTTCTAGGAAGGAGAGGTGGTGTATTTATTGGAAGTGTAAAGATAATCTACACCTGCACATTATTTATGGAAGAGTATATGACTATGTTTCTTCTCAAAATGTTGGTTAGTTTTATCATGTTGCATCAGATATCATGCAGATAGACAAAAAAATCATTTGTTGCCTTGAAATTTGGAGGATGTTGTATATAAGCTCACATCTAATATCAACCCCATTTATGAAATGAAATCGAGTTTTTATGAGCAAAATGGATGAAATCTGTTCGGATTTTGGAAAAATTGGCCGAATTTTTTTTAAGTAATATAAAATTTCAATTCAGAATTGAATGTTTAGAAAATAAACAGATAAAAATATAAGAGATTCGCTGTCTAGCCATTTTCTTTTGTGCCCAAGGGAATTTGAGGAAGAATGGATTTACTTCTCCATCCCTAAAAAATAGAAGAAAAAAATACAAATAGGCTAACGTTGGACTTGGATTTTACCTCCTCCTTTTTGTTTAATCTGTTTCCGGTCAGAGAAATGAGTATGGAACGAAATTACAAATTCCGTCCTTGCTTTTAGTTGTTAAACTTTTTAGAAATTATCTACGGGCTAGGGTTGGTAACGAACTGGCTCGGTCTGAGGAAGATCAAGCACATGGCTAGCTCATTTTGGCAACGAGCAAGTCAATATTAGAGTACGAACTGAAAAAGTGGTTCGTGCTTCATTCGTTTTGGCAACAAGCGAGCCGAGCCAACTCGTGAACTAAAAACTCAAATGTATTAAATAATGTATTATAAAGTCAACTATTATAAATTAAGTTTGCTAAATTTATACATATCAAAATACGAAATTTTCAAATTCATACAAACGTAGTTCACAAAATAAATTTATGCATATCAAATTCACACCAATCCGTAAATTCATACCTGGACCGAGCTGGCTCGCCAGCTCGCAAGCGAGCTTAAGTCCTAGTTCAATCTTGTTAATTTTGGACTGAGTTAGTGACGAACTTGCTCGTTAACAGCTCGGTGCACTAACAAAAATGCGAGTCACGATCGATCCATGAGCGACGAGCTTTTTTGCCACCCCTACTACAGGCTTATTCTAAAAAAAAAACTTTTTAGAAATTTAGTTGAACTTAATTGTTATATGTTAAAAAAAAATTGGAGGAGTTACACAAGGTTTTCCATTTGACATTAATCTAATAAATTTTGAAATTAAGCTCACCCACAATTTAATGAGCCTCAGAACATCCTAGTTCTGCTCCTATCAAGGTTCGGCCATAACTAATTAAATAGTAATATTATGAGTGTGTCTATGGTACTATGCATATCACGGGTTGATCCGTAATATGGATTAATATTTTCGTTTCAAAATTTTAATAGTCGATCTGAACCGTTCAACATGATCTCTATATGAATATCTACTTGCAGACCGAATTTTATATTTTTTGAAATTTTTATATTATTTTTTAAGATAGGTAGAAAATTATGGACCATCCAAAAACAGTAATTTTCTATCTATCTTAAAAAATAGTAAAAATAAATTTGGTTTGCAAGTACATATTCATATGAAAATTATTTTGAATGGTTCAGATTGACCGTTAAAATTTTGAAAATAAAAATATTGATCCGTATTACATACACGGACTAAATTGTGATATGCATAGTACCATAGTACCATAGGCTCTCACTCGCATCTTATTATATATTAAGAGTTTCTAGTTAACTGTTCAAAAGGATCAAAACATTCGTTAATAATATAATATCGGTCCAATATTTGTTATTTCAAATAATACACTAAATAGGTCATGATTAGGACTGTTGCAAACAAATCAAACCGAATCGAACTTATCTCAGTTTGAGTTTGGTTTGAATTAATTTCGAACTAAGTTTGGTTTGAATTAATTTCGAATCAAATTGTTTACGAACTCAATTTCGAATCTTTTACGAACCTTTTTAAAACCAGAAAGAGTGATTGTAGTCGTCGAAATCGAGATGTGAAAGTCGTTTAGGGTTTCAGAATTGAGAGCAATGGTTACGACTTACGAGTTATGACTTATGGTTGGGCGGTCTTATATTTTAACTTTTAAGTCATCATCGAACATAACTCATCAGCAGAAATCAACGGTTTACGTTACTTTGAGATTCGAATTAGAATAGTTCATGAACCTATTTTGAACGAACCAAGTTCAGTTTGAATTTGGTTTGAATTAATTTCGAATCAAACTCGAATCGAATCACGAACTACAAATTTTTTAGCTCTAGTCATGATAAATTCTATAAAATACAGACATATGACGTATCAGGATTCAGGAGCTATGACGATTAATTATTCAGGTCAGTGCAATTGCAAGTCTGCAACCCATATTATCTGTAGTTAGAATAGCTAATATTTTCTTTTTCTTTTTTTAAATATGGGTTGTGGGTCAAGCCATCTAACATATTTCAAACCCTTATGTATTAATATAGATGATTTCTCTGTTTTGTAGGTTTTAAATTCACGACCTCTCACATAGGAGTCATGTGTCTTTACTGCTAGATTAAAAATGCTAGATTAAAAATAAGTTCTCATGGCTCACATTTTCTTGCTAATTGTTTGTGGATAACAATTTCTTGCTAAATGTTAAGATAGTACAGAACTATTTAATGAATGAACTTATCCATTGAAAATTTAGTGGGTGAAAAATTTGTAACTCAAAGAATCCGCCTCTTTTTGTGTATATCGACGGTGTTAAAAATAGGAGGTTTCAAATGTCTCATCTGTATTTCACATTTTTATTTTTATTTGTGTTTTTAATATCCAAATAGCTTATTCAAACGGTTAAATAAGATTTTCATAATAAAATGTACTGAAAAAATAAATTTTATATTTTTAGAAAAAAATATTATGCTTTTATATTTTTAAAGAACAAATTTACTCCACTATTTTTGGATATTTTAGATTCTTATGAAACCAATGATTTTGAATTTATCTTAAAACTAGTGAAAAGTTTTAAAAAGTATAAAATTTGATCAACAACCACATTTTAAATATTATTAACAATTATTATCATAGAAAAAAAAAAGTAGGACAAAAGAAAAGTTAGACGCACAAGTGCACGACGTACCTTTATTGCTATGAGGAGGGTTCCAATGCACCCAAAAATTTATACTCTCATTTGCATCCATTTTTTTTTATCTCTTTTATCTTTATTTTCAAAGTCCAAATAGTCGATCCGAACCGTTCAACACGATCATCATAATAAAATATACTTGGAGACCAAATTTTATATTTTTTGAAATTTTTTTACCATTTTTTAAGGTATGTACAAAATCACTTTATCGGATGGTCTAGAATCTCATTAAAACAATAATTTTGTACCTATCTTAAAAAATAGTAAAAAATTTCCAAAAAACATAAAATTTGATCTCGAAGCATATTTTATTATGATGATGATCATGTTGAACGGTTCGGATCGACTATTCAGATTTTGAAAATGAAGATAAAAGAGATAAAAAAATAAATGCAAATGGGAGCATGAAATTTTGGATGCATTGGAACCCTCCTCTATAGAGGGAAGATTAAAAAAAAAACAAATTCTGTTGAGAGTGGGATTTGAACCCACGCCCTTTCGGACCAGAACCTTAATCTGGCGCCTTAGACCAACTCGGCCATCTCAACTTTATTGTCAAATGTTTAAAATTTATAAATAAAACTTATAAATATTCTTCCAACTACTGCCATCGACAAAAACGCAGTGATAGAAATGTTGAAAACTTTACCATTCAACAGCCAAAGAGTCACGCACGTGCCAAGCAAGAATCAGTAGTAGTTATGAAAAGAAGATGATTAGCACCGACAAATACTCTTAGCATAAAAAATGTATAGAAAATGTTTGCAATGCTGGAACTTGTGCAGTCACCCAGAATTCTGGTATATTGTTGAGACTTCCATTAAAATTTTTTTGTAGTTCTTAGCTAGACAAAAAAATACGTGACACACATAAATTGATTACGTAACGTGACGTGATGTGATTAACTTTTTTTTTTTTTCACGTGACGTGATTAAAATAGTGGCAAATAATCACATCATGCGTAGTCATACTATGATTATACGTGACGAGACGTAAATTATTCATGTCAATTTTTTTATATTTTAATTTAAATTGTTGAAAATTTAAAATTTTTTTATAAAAAATATGAAAAATTCTAAAATAAGTAAATAATGTTGCAAAGAAGCATCTGATATTATTTTTAAAATTCAAATTATAAGTATTCATTAGAGTAAACTAGAGGATATAAAAATCAATACTACATTAATACAAGTATCACTGAACTTACACTAAAAGAAAAATCTGAATACTCTATACATACCAAAACAGTTGGATACTCTATGTTTCATATTGTGACGTGACGTGACAGGTTCGCTTGACATGACGTGATATGTAATTTTCGCTCGAATGCGGTCATGTCACGTAATTGACACACATGACATTAACGTGATGCAACGTTTCGTGACGTGACTAGTCATGCCGTGACAAATTTTCTTCTCTATTCGTAACCTCTGTAGTACGATGCTAGTAAGAATATTGATTAATTCAAGAGATGTGACATGGTAACAATTTTGGAATACAGGGAACTAGTGATCGAGATCAGAAGGGGATTAAAACTTTAAAATACTAATAGTTGTAAAGATCCAAAATATCTTTTTTTTTGTGCATTCATTGTACTTCATTGTACTGTATGAATAATGAACATTTATAAGTATAGTAAGTAATCAATCATTAAAAATATTTAATGTGCTCAAAATATTAAAATTGGGAGCAGCTTGGGTCAGATGTCCATCGGACTAACTGTTTCTGATGGGCTCCATCACCGTCCAATCTGCTTTAATATCTGTGCACATTGTTTTAATATCCGTGCAAGATCACTTTAATATAGTGCGCATGAATCTTAAATTGGATCGGACGGTTATGGAGCCCATCGGACCCAAGCTCGTCCCATTAAAATTACCTTCTTATTAGTAACATGAGTTATTGGAGTATTTTTTTTTTTTAATGCTTGTTTAGAGCATCTGCATCCCTGAAACTTTTGGAGTTTCAAAGCTGATTTGATAGTTTCTAAATCAGTTTTAGGAATGTAAATGGATCAATATTTAACAATTTTGTTCAATAGTTTCTAAATATGAAACCGTTTTAAAACTCTGACGTGGCGAAATAATCAATCCGTATTTGCTTAATTTTTAATACTATTTTAATTAAACACTAATGTGGCAATTAAGAAACTCTAATTTTAATTTCAAGAATTAGACATTTAGAAATTTAGAGAGTCTAAAATTTTTAAAATTATGTTAACAGTTATTTAAAATTAAATTTTTAAGGGTTTCAGATGCTCTTAATAACTATTTCAGTTGTCGTAGTGTTCAATGGTGCCGCTGTCCATGGTTGAGAAAAGTGGGGGCACAATTAACTAATAGCCCCCCTTGTTTTTTTAATTAGATTAGAAAAAATAAGTGACTTGTCCGACCTTCCAACCAATAAAGATACATCACGCTAAAGTGAAATAGACTAAAATATTTTAAATCTTATATGATCTTAAAATTTTATATTTTAATATGTATAAAGAATAAGAGATCATTCTTGTCAGAATATTTTTTTTTTGTATAGAGAATTAGAGTTTTTTTTAAATAGAACTCATACAAAAAAAATTAACCAAAGCAGACTCGTACCCATTAAAGCTATAAAAATAGCCTTCACCGGTCCCTCAAACCGGTGGAACCATTTTCTAGCTTTCCAGAGTATAGTGGCTCCACCGGTTTGAGGGACCGGTGAATGCTATTTTTATAGCTTTCTAGAGTACAGTGCTGCTTTGGTTAATTTATTTAAAATAAATTCTATTTAAAAAAAATCATCTCATTAGAGATCATTCTTAATCTGGAGTGAGACTGATACTTTGTCAAGTGCACATCAATATATAATATAGATTTATATTTATATTTTTAAAGTTTAAACAGTTAATATGAATTGTTTAACATGATCTTCATATGAAATTGTACTTGAAGATCAATTTTTTTTAATACTTTTTTACTATTTTTTTAAAATAAGTAGAAAACCATTTAGTTTAAAATTCTAGACCATCCAAAAATAGTGAAAAAAATTTCTAAAATAAAGGTAATATACTAATATCGGTCTCCATCTACATTTTCTTATAGATATCATATTGAGCCGATCGAATCAACTGTTTCGATTTCAAAAATAGAAATATAAATTCATAACATGAACTGGTATGTGATTTGCAAAGTACAATAGCCACACTCTTTAATTTGTACATTATTTTCTCCCAAAGAGCTAAGAAAGAGAATTTACTAATTATTAGCAAGTTGGCAAGTTTCTGAATTATATATTGGGGCATATGATCTACTGACATCTACAGTTAATTGAAAAAAAAGGTGTATAAATTTATAATATATGTCAGAATTGCAGATACATTATAATTGCTGGCTCTGTACTGATTTTTTTTTTTTAATTTAATGAAAAAAAAGTGTACTGACAAGAAAGAAAGAGAAATATGAATGGAGAAAAGAATAAGCAGGCTCTGTATTTTTTTTTCTTCTAAAAATAGAATGTTTGGAATGGAAAAAATGTTATATGTTTGCTGTTTTGTGACACGATAGCATCTTCTATCTCATATTTGTTGTTGTTGTTGTTTGTGTAAGAGAAAAGAAATCTGTATGGATGGAAAAATTTGTCCTTTTTATTTTTTAAAATTTATTTGTTATTTTTCTAAAAGTGAATTTAAAATTTAACTTTCACATTAATTAATTTTTTTGGCTGCTTTAAGCTTGTCAGAAAAAGGGTATTTCACTTTCCTTTTCCTTTTCCATATTAATTAATTTATAATTGTTATTTTTGGCACTATATATTTGAGAATTAGAATTTTTTTTCTGGAGCTCGTAAAAAAATAAATCAATTTGGACAACATGAATATTTTTTTTTTTCATACACTAAGAAATCATTAAAAAATTTAGATGTACACAGTGAAAATGATATAAATCATATTTAACAAAAAATTTAATTGACATGAGCCTCTCTTTCACTTGACTACAAGATGTTCTAAAAATAGCAGCTAACTTTTGTTTAAAGCTTCTAGAATATGTTTGAGCACGTCACTACAAAACCAACTAATAAACTTAATTACGTCTCTAATTACTAATTAGACAATTAATTGAAATCTATCATTCACCAGCCACGGTGCATAAAAAAATGAGAAAAAAGAAAAAGTCTACATCCGTCATCAATCATAAATTTGACGATAAAAGTTGAATATATTATGTAAATAATTTTTCAGATACGCAATTCCATCACTGGTCTACAGAATCGACTGCATACCAATTAGAAAATATTTTTTCTCTTATAAATTCTCTCTGTATTAGAAACTGACAAGGATACAGGACGAAATTAACGAAAAGTTAAAGGGACGAAATTAACGAAAAGTAAAAGGGGTGAAATTAACGAAAAGGATAGCATTGAATTCGTATCATCTGCAGTAGCTCAATTGTAAGAAATATATGAACCGTCCCATTCGAATTGGTAGAATATTGAAGGAATTATGTGCATTACAGATTTGGATTGAATTGGTCCGAATTCTTTTCGAAAGGTTCGAATTTGAAAATGAAAATATGAGGTTTCTCATATCTAAAAAATTAAGATGCCCCATGATGATCGCCTGTTCTTGGTTAATCCTCAATGTTGATATCTGATCAAGGGAGTCTGGCAACTAATTAATCTGTGCATTCTTCTCAACTCAGGTATTTGTCTAATATCATTCTACGATATCTCAAATATATCTAACTGTAGTTAAATAATATTTAGACTTAAAAATTCACTTCACGATATTAATTAATTAAGTATAAACTATAATACAATTTTGAAAAGCAAATATGATATTACAAACTTTTAAGGGCGAAATATGTAATATTAAAGTTTTTGTGGGGATACAATCATACAAATGACAACTAAACTTGCATCAAATTATAAAAATAAATCAATCTCTTCTCTCTATTTCGCTCTCACTCACTTGACATCTCTCCTACCAGACAGTCATCTTTCATTCTCTCCCTCTGTAACCAAACCCCCAATCATATCTCATCATCTCGCATGGAACCCTCCTCTCCTTCGATCGCCTCCGTATGGGACCGCCTCAGCTGTGACCTCACCGAGCTGATCCTCTCTTACCTACCCCTTCGCTCCCTCATCTGCTCCTCTGCAGTGTGTCGCCAGTGGCACCACGCCGCCGCCTCCTCTGCCTCCCTTTGTCACCACCGTCGCCGTCCTTGGTTCTTCCTCTTTGGCCTCAATAACGTTGTCTCCCGTCTTGATCAATCCTTTGGCTTTGATCCTGAGACTTCTACCTGGTATCCGCTTCCTCCTCCCCACCCTGATTGCTTCTCTGGTGCTGGCGGTTTCTCATTCGCCGCCTCCTCATGCTCCCGGTTCGCGTATTCCCCGCTCTTGTCAGGTGGGACCTACCCAAACTGGCGGTTAACCAAACCCCTCACTTTCCCCAGGTGCAATCCTATTGTGGCGGTTTTTGATGAGAACCGGTTCGTGGTGGTAGGTGGTGTTCGATACATAGGCGGGCTAGTGGATCTGGAAGACCGGTTAGCGGTTGAGATTTACGATCCGGTAGCTGAGGCCTGGGAAGTGGCGCCACCGTTGCCAGTGGACTTTAGATCAGGTGGGAGCTCCTCTCAGTGGCTTTCGGCTGCGCTGTTGCCTAAAAGAAAGATTTTGTACGTGTTTGGGACATACTCCTGCCATGTGGCAGCCTTTGATTTGTCGAGGCGTGTGTGGACTGGGGGAGTGGGAACGCTTCGGCCCCATGGCACACTTTTCGCTTCCCTGCTTGCGGGTCCGGAGGACAGTCTCCTTCTTGCTGGCCTCTGCAGTGGGGAACAAGGTATAAACCAGCAACCAACTTTTTCCTACAAGTTGGAAACAATTTAGTACATAATTGATTCTGTTAAATAAAATATTTGTGTTTTATCAAGTGCATCTTGGTACTCTTTACTATTTTAATTCCAATCAAAGCCATATTAGCCTACAGCCGTACGAGCATCTTCAACCGTATCCTAAATTCCTAATGTGGGAACAAGATTCTCTTCCATTCAAAGGAAAAAGAAAGATTTTTTTTTTCTTTTGTTAAACTATTCAGACATTTAGTACAAAGAGTAATCTAACTCAGAAGAAATTTCTTACGAAATTGGTATTGTAATTAATTAACTTTTGAATTGCTTCATAGAGGGCGGCAATGGTGGGGCTCAACCCTGCTTTGCGATCTGGGCCGTGGATCCCCTGATGATGGGCCAGCCTAGGAGGATTGCGGTAATGCCCCTGGACCTTCTAACGGGGCTTTTTGGTACCGATGATGATGACAACCGGTTTGCAAGCTTAAGGTGTGTTGGCACTGACGGATTGGTCTACGTGTTCAATGAGAACCCCCACAAGGGCTACCCTGCCTGTGTGTGCCAAATAGAAGGAAAGGAAATGGACCAGTGCTCCTGGAGGCTGATCCCACCTCTTCCTGGTTCAGTGAACCGGTTCCACAAGATCATCGCCTTCTGCTCCCCTGTCCCCCTTGGCCCTGTGCTTCGTACGGCCCACCCCTAGCTCTTGAGTATACTTGGAGAGGTTTTATGCTCTTTTTTTTTTTTTTTTTTTTAAATACTTTAGGTTTTTGATGTTAGATTATAGTTAAATGGTCCCAATCTGTGAAGGGAGTTGGTATAATCTCGCCAGATATTGTGATTGCTTGCCTACTCCTTGTTGTGCTAGTAATTTGGGCTTTCAAGTTTGTTTATAACTGTCAATGTGATGAGGTTGCGGATGGCTTATGGATGCATAAAATATGTAAAATAACAATCTATGTGTTTGTTCGAAGAGAGGTTGTAATATAGCTTGATAATTGTACGCATCTTGCGGATGCTTGTGAATTAATGTTATGTTTCCGTTTCTCTTTGCTATTTGAAGTGTTTTGTTGTAAATTGTAATGTTAGCTGGGTGCCATGTTCTCTACCTGTGTTATTAGCTTAGGATAGGTTATTTGCAATTTACTTTGTTCATAGTGGCTCTAAAGATGTGATTAATTCACGCTTCATTCTTTGTTGAGTCTCTAAAATTTTTGTCACTGCGTATGTGCAATTCTGAAATTGTGTTTGATTCAAACTTGGTGAACAACCATGAATTTTTATTGTGATCTGATTAAAGGGTATAGTTTCGAACAGCATCCAGTTTTGATGCTTTTGTTCTTAGGAAAAAAATGGTTTCAACGGTCTCAATTGCTTTAGTCTAGTGCAAAAGGTGCTCGCTTTTATTGGTTACAATTAGTATTTTGTTTCAATCAGAATCTCATTTCGTCATTTCTTCGAACAACTTGAGTGCATCAGAATCTGTTGTTTTAACAACATATCAGAGACTTGTGTTTTTATACCAATCTCTTGACAACTATCTCATTTTTTTTTTCTAATTATTCTAGCTGCGTTTCTAGTCATGCCACTACAATTTTTCTAGGGGTGCAAACAGATCGGATAATATCCGACCGTATCCGAAAATTTGATACGGATGTTCGTATCCGAATATCTGTGCGGATATGGATACGGATATAGTTTTGAATTTTAATTATCTATATCCAAATAGTAGATATGTACCATTTAGTTTAATATATATTATGAAAATATTTATGTATATATTTACGGATATCTGATATCTTATTCGAATCCGCACGTATCTGTCTAATATCCAATCCGTATCCGTATCCGAAAAATAATATAGATATGGTTTTATCACTGTCCGATCTGTATCCGATCCGTTTTCACCTGTAACAATTTCACACAATATTGTTATTTTATAGTGTAGTGTGTACCACATGGTACGACACTCATTTGTTATTTAAATAATGGAGATGAACTTGAGAAACAAATATGGAGCTAAAAAGAAATAATTTAGACCATCGATTATCCTTAACGGCGGGGATCGGAGAAAAGTAGGTACCAACTTTTTCTATGGAATGAATAACAGAGCATATGAACGCGGTCAGAAGATCTTATCCTTTGACAGTAGCGTTAGTACTTGGTGAACAACCGGACAAAGAAAAAAAAAATGGTTATTTTCCTTCCACAAGATTTGCCATTTATTAGAGCTTTTTGGTTATGGCAAAGAATAACACTAGCTTCATGTTGCGGGTTGTCTCGATGCCCGCATTAGTTTGAGCAAAAACAAAATTATCCATCTTCCTTTTCTTTTTTTTTCATAAAATAATTTTCTTCGAAGAATCCTCCAATTCTCGTTCAGTGTAAGATTCATTTTTTTTTTTTCGCTTTGTGCATATATTACTTTCTAAATATACTGGATTCACTATGTTAATTTTTTGCATTAAAATCGCACCAACACACTGAAAAAGACTTGAACAACTTGTCCCGAAAGAATGAACAAAGTCATTTTGAATATTCTTTTGGAAGTTCACTCGACAAGATTTTCAAGTGACATTTCGCATCAAACTTCACTAAAATTTCTTGATACTAATTTGGGATAAAGTTGAAAGCCACAAAGAACGAGTATTTAATATTCTATTGTTGTTCACATCTTACTCTTCATCTACATTCTCCTTCACAATAACCAACTAGCATGAGTATTTAAAATGTTTTTAATTAACATAGAAAATGTTTCTTAGGCTTTAATCCTATTCTATAATTTTCGACTTTTTTAGTAACTATTTAAAGAAAAATGATATGAGTACTGAGCAAGGGCAGATGGAGCTTACATGCCCAAATTTTTATTAATATTTAAATTCTTTTCAAAATTTAACAATTTGCATTTGTTTTCGGATTATTTCCGATTATGCTTAATCCGGAGAATAATTCTCCGGATTCAAAGTTCTCTTTCTGGATAATTATTCTCCAGATTTGTGTTTTTTTACTTTTATTTATTTTTAATTAAAATAAAAATGTTATGGTTTATTTTTTTTATTAAAATATTAGAAATATTTTATATTTTTTTTGAAAATGGGTGGAATACTATATAATTTGATTTATTAGAAAGAATGTGACAAATAACCTGGATCAACATTTTTTAGGCTGGATTTTTGGCTGTTGTAAGAAAAAATAAAATATTTTTTTTGTGTATTATTGGAAAAATAGAAATGTATTGTTTGAGTTATTAATTCTGGTTCAAAAGTCATTTCTGAATAAATAAATAGAATATTGCGGTACTTCTAGTACATTTAAATTCTTAGATATTGTATTTATTTTGAAATTCTTTTTGATAAGAAAACATTTCGTCTGACTTTTGTCTGAGCAAATTTTTATTTTTCATAAATAGAAGGCCCGCAATATTTTTATCATTTACCTAGAAATGATTTTTGAACTGGAAAAACATTTTTATTTTTTGAATAACACACAAAAAATATTTAATTTTTCTTATAGCCTGAAAAATTCAGTCTGAAAAATATTGATTCGAATTATTTGTCGCATTCTTTCTAATAAATTAAATTATATAGTATTCCAACTATTTTCAAAGAAATATATAAAATATTTCTAATACTTTAATATAAAAAAATAAATCATAACATTTTCTATTTTAATAAAAAAAAATCCTGAAAATTATTCTCCGGATTCGCATTAACCGAGGCGCCCCTGAATACGGAGAATAAATTTCCCGAAAGAAGGCTTGGATCGGGAGAATTATTCTCCGGATTAGACAGATTTTGAATTTTCTTAAATTTGGATGCAAAATGTTAAATTTTATATTTTTTAATATTAATAAATATTCCGGGCTTATATAAATGGAGTTCAATCAGTCTTTATTTTTTTTTATTTACTTAGTTTTTCTATATAATTTTGTGTAAAATATTATAAGTATTTATAGTGTTTGTAACATAATAATTTTATATAATCGACTCCCATTAATTTTTATAATTTGAAATTCGAACTGTACCTATCATAGTAACAAGATCCGCGAATTATTTCCGAAATTTTCTCATAATTTTTTTTTTAGTTATTTTTTAGTTTTGCTCCATTACAAGACTGAAGTCTCAGATCCGAATAATACCAAATAATTTCCAAATTATATCCGAATTATTTCCGAATCACGAATTTTTGACCTCGCCGAACCGAATATGTGTCGGGAAAAATTCGAGACTGCACCCGTGACGTATTTATTTTGGAGGTACGGATTCATAGAATCTGAGCATCGAGAAATGTTGTCAGTTTGCTATGCAACAAGTAGGCGATCGATATCCAACTGTATTAAATACGGGCAGAGCCTACGTACTTTATTATTGTAAAAAAAAAAGGGTAAAGAAAATGGGTCCATGCGAGCTTCTAGAAGGTAGCGAAAGTTGAGTTTAATGTCAATGCTGAAGCCCTACCCTCATTTCTCTATTTATCTGGTTATTAATTAAAGCTCTACCATTAATTATGAGTGAGATAATTTTCTAATAATTTTTATAATTTGAAATTCGGACTGCATGCACCCGTGACGTATTTATTTGGGACTGCAGGGGCGAATATACATTCATTAAGCCACCTTATTATTTTAAAATTATAGTTATATATATTGAAATTTAATTAAAAATTATTATTTTTTAAAAAAATTATGTAGTCTAGCTCCTCTAATAAAATTCACTTGCAGCGTAGTCGTTAAAGCTTATCTTATTGTTGTGGAGAACTTGAATTCAATTTCCACCAACAATATATTTTGCTTTTAAATTTTAGCACCTCTGTTATAATTTTCTAGTTCCGTCTCTATTTGAGAGATAGGGACTCATACAATTTGAGCATGGAGAAATGTTGTCAGTTTGCTATGCAACAAGTAGGCGATATATATTAAATACGTGCAGGGCCTACATGCTTTATTATTGTCAAAAAAGGGCAAAGAAAATGGAGGGGGGGCAGATCCCCTAATGTAACTCAATTTTTAAATTTTGCATCGGGACCATTCGATTCTCATCCGTCGCTCATGATTATCCGAATTCGCATCTCAGGATATGTGCACTCATTATCAGATGGATGGTCTCGAATTTAAATCAGACGATCCCGATTTAAAACCCAACTTTTGAGGATATGTGCACTCATTACCAGATGGATGGTCTCGAATTTAAATCAGACGATCCCGATTTAAAACCCAACTTTTGAGTTGCCTCACTGCATCTGAATTCGAAAATGGGTCCATGCGATATCGTGCTCGTGGTAGTTAAGTTAAGCCTATTACTTCTAGAATCTGGGAATTTAACGTGATCAACGATCGATCTGTTCCAATGGGACTCGTACCTTTTTAGTGTTTTTTTATTTTATTTTTATTGTTATACAAAGTGTGGAAATGTACTGATGTACTCCACTCACTCACACGTGACACGTGACACGTGCTTCTTAAATGAAATATTTCATTCGGTTTTTACGAAATTCTGCTTTTTATATTAAATCTCTAATTGAAATTTATAATGCTATCGTTAAACTACGTACGTACTCTCTTGGATGAACATTTCAACTCAATTATTACTAAAATTATGATTGTTTTTTCGAACTTTGATAAAGAAGAAATAAAGAAAACACTATATATTTTTGTTTGAACATTTTTTGCATTAATACATTTTTTTTTTTTTATAAATAATAGATATGTGTGTACAATGATAAACAACACAATTATATATCTGCACAATAGATCAACAGAGGAATAAAAAAATGTTCTATTATATTATGAGTGGTATTGCACCTTAAATACATCAGGGACATCAATTTTGAATTTTGAAATAAAAGAATCACATACAAAACCAACCATCCGATCAAAATATAAAGGAGAAAGAAATTAAATCGGACGGATAAATTCATAAAATACATCGGTGATGTGAAATAACTAAAAAGTTTGGAGGTCTAACACTACTTGTGGAGTAAAATGCACATTTTAATATAGAAATCATGTTGTTGGATTGACTGTTTGAACTTTGAAGATTACAAAATCGAATGTTGTAATCTATTGTAATATCCAAAATGTTCTAAGTTGATAGAGAAGGAATATATACGTGACACGCCGTGCCGTGATATGACAAACACGCCGTAATTTGGTCACGTGACGTGACGTGATTAACATTTTTTTTTTTTACGTGACATGACCAAAATGATGGTAGATGATCACGTCACGCGAATAGTCACATCATGTGTAATCACGCTGTGACCAAATGTGATGTGACGTAACTTAGTCACGTCAATTTTTTTATATTTTAATTTAAATTGTTAAAAATTTAGAAAAAATATATCAAAAAATATGAAAAAAATCTAAAACAAGTAAATAATGTTACGAAGTTATTTATTTTTTGATAAAAGACAGTTTGGTATATGGCATTACTTTAAAAATTCAAATTATAAATATTTATTAGACTAAATTAGAGAAAATAAAAATAAGTACTACATGAGTATCAGTATCACTGAACCTAGGGGTGTTCATCGGGTCCGGTTTAATCGGTTTTGAACCGAACCGAATTAGTTCGGTTCAAACGGTTCGGTTATTTCAGTTTAGTGGTTCGGTTCGGTTTGTTTTTTAAAACCGAATTATAATTTCGGTTCGGTTCGGTTTGAAATTTTCAAAACCGAAATAACCGAACCAACTGAACTTTTATATATTATGAATTTGGTCCGGACCACCCCGGTTTATTTCTTAGTATTCCAGTTTATTTCTTAATTAATTGTTTTAAATACTTCGGTTTATTTCTTAATATCCCGATTTATCTCTTAATACTCCAATTTATTTCTTAATATACTTCGGTTTATTACAAAACAATTGATTTAAATAAAAAATTGATATATTTTGGTTTGAACCGAACAAACCGAACAAACCGAAATAAAACTTTGGTTCGGTTCGGTTCGGTTGCAATGCGAATTTGGTTCGGTTCGGTTTTATTTTTGAAACCGAATTATAACTTCGGTTTGACTAGTTCGGTTTGGTTTAAACCGAACCGAACCGATGAACATCCCTAACTGAACCTACACTAAAAGAAAAACCTGAATACTCTATACATATCAAAAAAGGTTGGATACTTTATATTTTATACCGTAAGTGACTGGTTTGCGTGATGTGACGTGATATGTAATTTTAGTTCGAATGCAGTCACATCTCACAACATGCGAATCGCGTCACATAATCAACACACATAACGTGACTAGTTACGCCGTGACAAATTTCATTCTCTTTACAAATATGCACAAACATTTAACAAAGGCCACCTAATTTCTTTTCACTAAAATACAAGTATACAACCCGTGCTCTTTGGCTCTTTTAACACTGTGATAGAAACATATATATATATATATAAAAAAGACTTTTTTGGAGCAAAAAATGCTGGGGATCTAAAGGAATATTCCTACCACACCACACTGACCCCACTGACCCCACTGACGAGTTTAAGTAGAATGAATGAAGTCAAATTAATTCTTATTTTAGAAAAAAGAAATATTTGTGTATAATTTTTTTATATAATTTAGAGTATTGTAAAATTAATTATTATTCTCTGTAGAAAACTTTTATATGATTGATTCTGAATGTGTATTTTGATATTTATAGTTCGAAAGTTTGATTCTGCTCATGTCTGACATGGACAGATTAATCAATGCCGAGCTAAAAAAAATTTCAAAACCTGTTTGAAATATAAGAAACTTGCTTCAATCGATCCGTACAAACTTAAGTTAAACAATTCAAATCAAATCTGATTCTATCAGATGCCTCAACTGATATGAATGCGAGATCTTAGAATTAAACAAAAAATCCACCACCTTCTAGAAAGCCATATGAAAATGAGAAGGACAGCCTCATCCAGTCCATCGACTTGAGAGTAGGTCTGATGTTCATTGAACTTATTTTGATTCGACGGGTTCAATTATCATTCAATCTGCTTTAAGATTCGTGTGTAATGTTTAAATTTCATACAAATTTGCTTCAATTTTTATGCGCACAGATCTTAAAGTGTATCGGATGGTCGTGAAGAACAGGCAGATAGGTTTCAGAGTATAAATATCTAAATCTTCACGTTATAAGATAACTATGAAGTTTTTCTCAAAAAATAAAAATATAAAAATAAATAAATAAACTACTGGCTCTAGTTTTCTTTGACGGCGGATTGATTCCATATGTGTAACGAGTGAGACTTAAAATTGTGTACAAGTACGAATATTCAAATATATAAGTTGGTATACTTGTAAAAGGATGCTGAAGAATTGAACTCAAAGTCGAAATGGTCATTCAAATTATTATTATTATTTTTCCATGATATTGGATCTTTCTGTTCATTTTTGTATCCTAAAATGTCGGTGGAGGGACACTTAAGTGGGATGTAGATATATAAGAAAGACTGACAAGTGAGCATTGTAAAATATAAACAAAAAAAAATAAAATTAAGGGGATTTAATGATAAAAAAAAATTCTGAGCTGTACTAAAGGTCAAAACAGAATAATGAGCTGTAAATAAAACAATGCAAAACGGAAACTGTTATTCTCAGTATTAATTCTCTGATTTGATTTGAGAAGAATCAAGTGTGCATTACTGTCTCAAGTCTCGAAAGGATTGGAGAACTCCAGTACTTGCTATTACAATTTACAAAACCATAAACAAACGTTGTAACAATTAATCACAGTTAATAAAATAAGAGAATGGTTTGATGTGCATTATTGGTGCTGACAATAATTACTAAATTTTCAAATCTAAATTAAAATTCAAATAAAAAGGCTAGTGAATTGATATTGCTTATCAAAATTCAAATCCAAAAACAATATGTTACTTAAATATCATATTGCTTATGAAAAAAATTTGCAGCCCAAACTTTGCAAAAAGTATTGATGAAGTATTATTGTTAAAGCCAAGATCTTACCACATATTTAAAAAATATATATAATCAAAAGTGACATTGATCGTTTGATATCTCTGATGTCTCAGCATACGCGTGTCTTTTATAGCTTTTGTTCGAGTAAAAAGTTGATGTACTCTTTTTGAAATTGCTATAACATTTGTCGTAACCGTTTGATTTTTCAGTAATGATTTTATTCACATTTAAAGGCACTAAGTTAAAAGAGTTTCAATGTCATGTTTTTTGATATTACGATCACAAATGAATCCAAATTGATTAAAAACATTAAAAAAAAAAAACATCCACAACACGCTATAAGTGTATTATAGAAGAACTTGGTGCATAATTTTTTTTTACTTGTTTGATTTGCACGAATAAATTTATTGACATGTGCATTATATAAATTAAATTTTATCACTAACCTTTGGACCTCTTGGGGATTTTACAATTAAAAATTGGCCCAAATTAATTAAAAACATGAACGGACACAAAAAAACGTATTGTATTATATAAGAAATTTATGCATAATATATGCTGTATATGTTAGCAAAGATAAATTTCTAGATTTCTGAAGCACATAAGATAGTGTTTACTAGTCATTTTTGGCGATTATATGATCATAAGATGTATAAATTGATTAAAAGATTCAACAAACACACACTAACACACTTATTATAATTTAAACATAATATGGGATCCACATCCACCATTTTTTTATGACACCGGATTACACCCTACATTTTTAAAGTCTAAATAGTCGATTTAAACCGTTCAACATGATGGATATATTAAAATGTAATTTTTTATTTTTTATTTATTTATTACTATTTATTAAGATGGGTACAGTAATTCAATAGTTTGAAAACAACGATTTTGTAAAATACTTAATAAATAGGTAAACAATTAAAAAAAATGTAAAATTTGGTCTCCAAGCACATTTTAATATGGATATCATGTTGAATGGTTTGGATCGACTGTTTGAACTTTGAAAACTTTGAAAATGTAGGGTGTAATTCAGTGTCACAAAAAAAGTGTAAGTGAGTACTCCACTTACACTATTTTTTGATGACACTAGATTACACTCTATATTTTTAAAGTCTAAACAGTCAATCCAAACCGTTCAATATGATTGATATATTAAAATGTGCTTGTAGATCAAATTTTACATTTTTTTTGAATTTTTTTACTATTTATTAAGATAGGTACAATAATTCAATGATCTGAAAACAACAATTTTATAGAATACTTAATAAATAGTAAAAAAATTCAAAAAAATATAAAATTTGGTCTACAAGCACATTTTAATATGAAAATCATGTTGAACGGTTTGGATTGACTGTTTGGACTTTAAAATTTTTAAAAATATAGAGGGAATCCAGTGTAAGGTATAAGTCGATCCCTTTCTCTTGTTGCAATTGTCTGGCTTAGCCCGAATAAATTTATTCATATATTAATGACACAAGTTGGAGTTATACGGACACGATTACAAAAGGGCGTTAAAATTTTAGAACCACATTCGTACCAATACATATACATATAGAATAAGCAACTGTTACTGAGATAATTTTTGAATATTAATACTACTAAGTACTAACAAACACGCAAGTTAACTAAAAATAAACACCTTACAATATTAACATAAAAAATAAAAATAACAAAATTGACAACAAATTCTGCATATACTATTTGATATTCATAATAAATAATATATGTACAAAAAAATGAGAACAGTCGACAAAAAAAGAAAATACTAGGATTTAAATTAAGTAGATAAATATTCGGATAATTCGAACGATAACATGTTTTTAGGAGACCATAAATTATCCATATTCATTTTAACCTTAACTATGGACACTCATATCCACATTGTTAATATCCATTATGTTTACACTGCTATTAAAAAAGTTCAGAAGGAGATAACAGATATGAAACTTGATTAGCAGGAATGACAATGCAATCAGCTCCGATTCCGACTCACAAAATTTGACAAAATATGGGAACTGATGTATGAAACCACAAGATACAATCAATCAACTACTTGTTTTCAAATCCAAAAGATACTTACAAAACATCACGATCTGCCAGACAACCTGACACGGGCCGTCACTGTGCCTTCATCGAGCCGGTACAACCAATCAACCATATGCATTCTCAAAGAAGCAGGCCCGTTCGCCATCTCCATCCCCAATTCCCCAGCCAATCCAAACACCGCAAGTGCAGATGCGGTTGCTTGGAGAGCGTTCCAGGGATCTACTGCAACAAAGGCTGCAATAAGAGCTGTCACGGCACATCCCGTGGCCGTGATCTTTTGCATCATCTGCACACCATTGTTACATCCAATGACACGGTCTCCATCAGTTATGAAATCAACAGCTCCAGAGACGGCCACTACAGCACCACTGGATTTCGCCAATGACTTGGCAGCGTCTAAAGCGTCGATTGATTCATGAGCACTATCTGCACCCTACGTACTCAGGAATTGAATAACACGTGTGATTAATTATAGCTTATGAACCTAAAAAAATAAAACTGGAAAGGTTTGTGTACTAATTTAGGACACTTGCCCACACAAAACAAATATTGTACACCATATTACTATATTCAACAGTTTATGTCCAAATGTTTTGATGTGCAGAGACTGTCACTAAATTACTAAATTTCCAATCTAAATCAAAATTCAAATCCAAAAGGCTAGTGATTCAATTGGAGTACAAGCAACACAAAATGAAATTGCCAACATATAGCTGAAATCTTTGCCTAAAGTAAATTATAGGATTTGCGGAAACAGGTCAGTCTTAGATATTTTGAAAATGCACTGGTAGGGAATATGATATTGGTCATTTCCCCCAAAAATAATAACACACATGAGACTGAAAAATAAAAAAAAATTGACTGAGCATGATTTTTTTTTTTTCTGATACTTCACTAGTCAAGCAAGGTTGAGATAATACAGTAGTTAAGCTCCATTGCTCTACTCAGAGCATAATTGTTTGATTATTTGACCTTAATCAGTTTAGTTTAGTATAACACCAGCTCTTCAGTTAGTTAGAAACCAGCCTGAATGTATCAGTACAGTATAACAATCCCGAATTATATACCGCTCTCACCTTTGCATCACTGATACGGCATGCAGAAGAAAGCGCAAGAATCTCTGATGCATTTCCCCTAATAACAGTTGGCCTTTGCAGAATCAACTTAAGACATGCATCCATGCGGTAACTTGAGACTGACACTGCCACAGGATCCAGTACCCATGGCCGATTCGCTTCAACTGCTGTCTTAGCACCCGTTTCCATGGCCGGGACCCATTCTGCAGATAGAGTGCCAATGTTGATGTACAGTGCATCGGCTTTAGGAGTGAAATCTGGGATTTCATGAATCGAGTGAATCATTGCTGGAGATGCACCTGATGCCAAAATTGAGATTTTTAATATCCCAGTTTGTATCCATAATTAAAAAAAATATGAGATAGATATGACCAAAACAATAACCTACTTCAAGTCCTCAGTATTTTACTGAACAATTTGATGCAGGCTGCTATTGTTTTGTCCAAATCAATGAATTAAATGCTTATTGCCTTTGAATTTTAATAATTTGGAAGAAATTATTTTGTTGTATTAACTTAAAGGAAATATGCTTTGGCAAAATATTTATTATTATATCATCCAATTGTCACCACAGGTTCTTCCTTAGCTGAATTTTCATAAAGACTTAAAGAGTAGAAAATTGAAAAAAACTACTACAAGCTTATAAATTAGGAAGTCGGTGCTTACTGGTAAGAACATATGAACTACATAATGAGTTAACAGCTAACAAATTAAATAACAATATTTTCACTATAATTAAAGTAACAAAACACTAAGATTAACCTGATGCGAGGAGCACATTAGCGGCGATGTCCATGGATACCAGGTTGGTGATGCACTGTACGAGCGGGGCCCGCCTCCGCACGGCGTCCAGGTGGGTCCACGCCATGCGGGCCCACTCGGAGGACGCGTCTGTGGCGGGCTTTGGTGTGGTCGCGTTCTTTTCGTCCATAATCACTTCTCGTTTTCCTCTTAAGAGAAGAGAATAGAAAAATAAACAAACAAATTAAAATTTCACAAATTTCTTAAGCTTCAATTTGTATTTGGGCTGCATAATCATAACGAATTTTTTTGCCGTCTGATGTCTTTAAGATTTGCGGTTATCTAAGCTTAAGGTGCCAGATGTAAATATAAAACGCTCTCGTATTTAACGAAATAGGAGAAACGGTCGAAAAGCTAGGTTTTTATTTTCTGAATGTAATGTAGATATTGAACAAAAAAAAAAATATTCGAAAAATACCTCAATCGGTTGCAAGTTGCAACATACTCCCAATCCCAAGCATTTATATGTCTATTGTGTTTGTCGGTTGTCGCACGAGAATAGGCAATATCGGAGATGGAAGTGCCAACAACTTTTTATTTTTTGAGGAAGAGTGTAAGGTACTTGACACGAAGCTTAATTATGGCACTCTCAAACACAATTGGGAACAAAGACTCAAATTGAAACAAACAACTTAACGGAATTGATTGAAACCAGTAAAGAATTATAAGAAGTTTGAGCAAGGAAAAACTAAGAAATTGTAAAGATCAGCTATTAGATTTTCATAATCCATTATGCTAACTAATCCTATATTTATAGGCGATCCAATCACTGTTTAGATCAATCTAATCCGATTAGTAGATCTCTTGATTGAATGACGGGATGACACATCACGCCAGCTTCGAATAGATATACACGGTAATAATAATGCCATGTATAAACTATACACGGTAATAATCAACTTCCCGTTCTGTCGCCTGGGTCCCAATCGCAGTGCTAAACCCTAAACCCTAAACCCTAAACCCGTTTCATCTTCCGCCCTGCCCTCGCTGCCCGAGCGCCCTTCTTCGCTAATTCTTGCCTTGTTCCGGTCAAAATTGGCTTGAATCAGCCCCAAATCAGTTTCCGGTCGTGACATTCCCCTCTCCTTCAAAGCATCCTCGGCCTCGAGGATAAATTGAGGAAATCTTTCTTTAATGCGCTGATAGCTTTCCCAAGTCGCATCCTCAATTTCTTGATTGGATCACTGGATGAGCACCTCCACCTCCGCGGCATTGCGTTTCTTAACCATTCTTTGAGCTAGGAGTGCTACTGGAACCAACTGCAAATTGCCATCGGGCCCTAGCACTGGAAGACGCGGGAATGTAGTTTGATCACGACCAATGCGCTTCTTGAGCTGAGAAACATGGAATACTGGGTGAATAGCCGAGCCCTCCGGTAAGTTAAGGCGATATGCGTTATCCCCAATCTTGTCAGTCACCTCATAGGGACCATAGAACCTTGGGCTCAACTTCTGATTCGTCAAACCTGATACTGTTATCTGACGATAAGGTTGCAATTTCAAATAAACCCAATCACCCAATTCAAATTTCCGCTCGCTTCGTTTTGCGTCAGCATACTGTTTCATGCGATTCTGCGCTATAGCTAAATTCGACTTTAATTGTTGTAGCGTAGCTCTCCTGTCTCTCAAGATAGCATCTACTGACTCGACTTGACTTTTAGGAGCGCTGCTTAAGCCTAATTGTGGCGGAGCATAGCCAAATAATGCCTCAAAAGGTGTCATCTTTATCGCACTATGGTAAGTAGTATTATACCACCACTCAACAAGGGTTAAATATTTCGCCCATTGTTTCTGTTTGTCAAACGTCATGCATCGAAGATAATTTTCCAGACATTGATTGACATGCTCCGTCTGACCATCAGTTTGAGGGTGATACGCTGTGCTGAGATTGAGTTTAACTCCCATTTTTGTCATCAATTCTTTCCAGAACCGGCTAGTGAAGATGGGATCTCGATCGGAAATTATATCCTGTGGCATGCCGTGATGTTTGTATACGAATTCAAAATAGGCTTGGACAACATCAGCAGCTTTGTAGGGGTGGGATAGAGCAATGAAATGGGCATACTTGGTGAGGCGATCAACAACCACCATGATGACATCCTTGCCTTCTGACTTAGGTAAGCCGGTTATAAAATCAAGTCCCACACTTGACCAAGCATTGTCTGGTATGGGAAGGGGTTGCAGCAGACCTAGGGTGTGTATGTGTTCTAACTTGTTCATCTGGCACACATCACATTCCCTGATGAACTGATGCACATCCCTCTTCATTCCTGGCCAATAAAAAGATTTCTTAAGCCTTTGATAGGTGGCAGTGATTCCAGAATGACCTCCCATGGTTGATGCATGAAATTCCCTCAAAATTGTTGATCTCCATGCTCCAGAGTCTCCTAAACATATTCTGCCCTTGTACCTGATAATCTGCTAGTGTTGACTGTATGGGTTGTCTTGGTTGCCATCTTGTTGCAAATTCAGCTTCTCCTGAATCCCTTCAATCCACTTGTCATCCAAGTAGCTAGCTTGAATGTCATCAACCCACTGGGGCCTGATCTCACTCAATGAATTCAAACCTGCATAAAGAAAAGAATCCCTATTTTGCCCCTCTTGTCTTGAGAGAGCATCAGCCACAGTATTTTCATTTCCCTTTTTATATTCAATGATATAGTCTAACCCCAAAAGCTTACTTAACCCTTTATGTTGGCTTGCAGTATTGATCTTTTGTTCTAACAAATACTTTAAGCTTATGTGATCAGTTTTAATAATGAATTTGCTCCCCATCAAGTAATGCCTCCACTTAGTAATTGCTGTTAATAATGCCAAGAACTCATTTTCATAAGTTGAGAGTAGCTGATTTTTGGAACCTAATTTCTTACTTAGAAAGGCAATTGGCTTTTTGTTTTGGATCAGTACAACCCCAATTCCATTATTACTAGCATTAGTTTCAACTATGAATGTTTGATTAAAGTCAGGTAATGCAAGTACTGGAGCTTGTGTCATAGCCAATTTAAGTGAATCAAATGCCTCTTGTGCTTCTACACTCCACTGAAAAACATCCCTTTTCAATAACTCAGTCAAAGTTCTAGCAATTACCCCATAATTCATGACAAATTTCCTATAATACCCAGTTAACCCTAAGAACCCTCTTAAAGCTTTTTATATTTCTTGGTGTTGGCCAGTTTGACATAGCTTCTATTTTCTTAGGGTCAGTAGCTACTCCTTCCTTTGATATTATGTGACTTAAGTACTCAAGTTGTTCAACAGCTACGTCACACTTACTTTTTTTCAAAAATAGCTAATTCTGTCTCAACAATTCAAAGGCTACCCTTATATGTTCAACATGGTTTACCAGGTCAGCACTGTAGATCAATATGTCATAAAAAAAACACTAGAATAAATTTCCTTAAATAAGACTTGAACACTGTATTCATTAATGCTTGAAAAGAGGCTGGTGCATTAGTAAGTCCAAAGGGCATTACGTTAAATTTATATAAACTATCATGGGTGTGGAAGGAAGTTTTAAAAATATCCTCTTCATGCATCCTAATTTGGTGATACCCAGACCTTAGATCTAACTTAGTGAAAATCGTAGCATGTCTCAGTTCATCAAGCAAATCATCTATTATTGGTATTGGATATTTGTTTTTGACAGTGTTTTCATTTAATTTTCTGTAATCAACACACATTCTCCAAGTATTGTCATTTTTCTTAACTAATAAAATTGGAGAGGAGTAAGGGTTGCAGGAAGGTTGTATAAAAGAGTTCTTAAGCAATTCCTCAATAATTTTGTCAATTTATAGCTTTTGGTAGTGAGAAAACCTGTATGGTCTTAAGTTTACTGGTCTGGAACCTGGTTTGAGTGGAATTCTATGATCTATGGGTCTCTTAGGGGGTAGCACAGTGGGTTCTGCAAACAGGTCTGAATATTCATCTAGAATTGGAATTAGGGAAGGGTGTACTTGTCTTTCTATCTTTTCAACAATGCTGAAAATTTGTGCTAACAACACTTGGCCTTCTTCATGTTTTTCCTTTAGTATTCCCTTTTCCTGTTCACTGACAATGAGTAGCTGCAGTTTAGATTCTACATCTTCATCCTCTAATTTAATGAATTTGCCATCCCTTTTTAGCTTCATGGTTCCTCCATTCCAGTCTACTAGGGTGAGACCTAATTTAGTCAACCAGTTCATGCCTAACAGGAGGTCATGCCCTTGCACATTTAGTACTCTCAAATCTGCACTGAACTCATGATTCTATAATTTAAACTTAAGATTTTTACACACATCATTAGTTTGCATTTTATGTCCATTGGCTACTCTCACTGTCAAAGGATTAGACTTAGTTATTTCTAAATTCAAATTGTGCACTATGTTCGGATGGATGAAAGAGTGAGTACTCCCACTGTTCATGAGAGCACAGATGAGAATTGTTCCAATTTTTCCTCTAAAGGTCATTGAAGAATTATACTCTCCATTGCACAAATTTACCATAGCCTGTTCTCCTTCTTCAAATTCAAGGTAATCATCAAATTCCCCCTTTGAGTCATCAGTTGGTGGTTCTATTAGGTTTGGATCAGTCTGGTTCTCCCCATTAGTTTCTATGGTATTCAAATTCCTAGGTTGACATTTATGCCCTTGGTGTCATTTTTCATCACATTTGAAACATAAACCTAGTATCCTCTTTTGATCTAAACTCATACTGTTAGCTGGTTTGTTCATAATTCTAGGGGCTTCAGGTTTGGGATTAAATTTGGGCATTGTTTGGTTCTTGTCTTTCCATCTACTGTCATTGTTTTGGTACTGAGTTTTAGCCTGGTACTGAACTGGCCTAACCAGTTCATTAACCTTCTTAATGGTATTGTCAATAGACAATTCAATTTGCCTAGCAAGGTTAATAGCATCACTGACAGTGTTGGGCCTAAACAATTCTATGGTATGCCTAATTTCATCATTTAACCTACAAATAAACCCCTCAGCATAAAATTCTTCACTAGTGATTCCCCTCTTGGAAGTGAGTCTAGCTCGTGCTTGCAAGAAATTGGCGATGTATTCTTCTAGACTGCATGTTTGATGCACTCGTTTGAATTCGTCAACAGCATTCCCAGTGTTGTAGGCGAAATAGCTTAGCACCTCCTGTACCAGTCCTGGCCAGGAAGGATGAGGGTTGACTATTTTGAAAAATTGGTACCAATCATCAGCTGGGCCCGTGAAATGCATAACCGCCATTCTAGATTTGTATTCATCAGGCACCTGGTACATGTCAAAATAAAAGTTGCAGCAATCTACCCAAGATTGGGGTTTGCTTCCTGAAAAAAATGGGAAATTCGACTCGAGGTAGGTTGAATCGGATTGGATTCTAATCTATTTGTCTTCTTTCTTGACGGCCTACTTCTCTTCCTAGTGTTTCTTGATCAAAGATTACATCTTGGGAAATGAATTCAGTTGCTCTTGGGTTGCTTGTCATCTCTTGGTTTTGAATTCCCAAGTTACTGCTTCCTGGAACATCAGAACCTTGACCAACATTCCTAACAGTAATTGCAGCCATGATTTCCCTGAATTGATGATCCATCTTCTTGTCTAACATAGCAATGGCATGTGTATTATTGTTGGTGGCCTGAGTGTTCGCATTAAGCTGCAATCTTGTTGCTTCTGCCTGACTCTCCAGTTGTGATATACGATGGTGCATATCACTTTGCAATGTCTCTGAATGTAATCTTGATTGCTCCATTTGCAAGAATTTAGCCGTTAGAGTAGCTAAATCCATTGTCGGCTCTTCATTGTTGCTGGAACTACGAGTGGTCATCGGCATGATTAACAGGCCAATTCTTGCTCGCTCTTACTACTCTTGATACTTCCAACGGCAATCGGAACTGCTCTGATACCACTTGTAAGGTCCTTGACCTCACGAAGCTTAATTATGGCACTCTCAAACACAATTGGGAACAAAGACTCAAATTGAAACAAACAACTTAACGGAATTGATTGAAACCAGTAAAGAATTACAAGAAGTTTGAGCAAGGGAAAAACTAAGAAATTGTAAAGATCAGCTATCAGATTTTCATAATCCATTCTGCTAACTAATCCTATATTTATAGGCGATCCAAGCACTGTTTAGATCAATCTAATCCGATCAGTAGATCTCTTGATTGAATGACGGGATGACACGTCACGTCAGCTTGGAATAGATATACATGGTAATAATAATGCCATGTATAAACTATACACGGTAATAATAATGCCATGTATAAACTATACACGGTAATAATCAACTTCCCGTTCTGTCGCCTGGGTCCCTATCGCAATGCTACAGATGTTTAATTGTGCTGCCCGCTTCATCTTCCGCCCTGCCCTCGCTGCTCGAGCGCCCTTCTTCGCTAATTCTTGCCTTGATCCGGTCAAAATTGGCTTGAATCAGCCCCAAATCAGTTTCCGGTCGTGACAAAGAGCAAGAGTACGGTGCTCATTGTGAATAGAAATCGCATCCTCTGCGGAGTTTTTACCTGTGGAGCTCTGCGGTTCTTTTAATCTGGTCCGTTCGTTTTTGATCGGACGGACGGAATAAGATTTTGGCACGAATTTAAAGTAAAATTAATACTGCTCCTCCATGATCCGAACACTCACCGGCTGAGATTAAATCTGGGCCGTCCGATCAGCTTCGCAGAGGATCCTGGTCTCCCAGTAAAGCGACTTCTTTCTGAATTAGTCAGGGTGAGTCTTCAAGATTCGTGCCAGGTTACAATGGAATGTGTGCAGATTCCTCATTGTACGTGGTAGAGTCCCAATGGATCTGAACTCGGATACACAATCCGCACAATCGCACATCCACATTGGCACAACCCTTTTTAATATCTCTTGTCTAGTATCCTTGTAATTCATATCTTTTTGGGGGACGATACATATTAATTATACTATCATATTTTTAAGTTGTAAATCAAATTAAAAAATAATAATAATGCTATTCACCCCGTACGCACTACGCAGGTATGGACCTACTAATAACAATAATACTGATGATGTGAATAACATCAAGTTTTTTTATTAAAAATATTATAATGCTATAAAGTAGGGTAAATTTCGTTGGAAGTCACTAAACTTTGTCATTTGTCAGGAATTGGTCACTCAAGTTCGATTTGTCCCTTTATAATCACTAAATTTTGCCATTTGTTCTAATCAAGTCATTTTATACTTTTTCGTCCAAAATGCTAACGGAATATGCTCATTTCGTTAGTATTTTGGACGGAATATTCTCATTCTGTTAGTATTTTTGGACAGAACGAGTATATTCCGATAATATTTTGAACGGAATGGGGTATTTTGGGTGGAAAAATTATAGAGTGACTTGATTGGGACAAATGACAAAGTTGAGTGATTAAAAATGAATAAATCAAACTTGAGCGACTAATTCATGACAAATGACAAAATTGAGTGACCTCCAGCAAAATTTACTCCGTAAAATAGAATTGTGTTATTGAATAAAGAAAGTTATTTGAGAAGAACTGATTGTAATATTGAAATAATATAAAATAAATGTTATTTTCGTAAAGGAAGAATTTGGATCTTCAACCACATAGGAGTTTTGTCCATTTTATTCTATATTTTGCTGGAATAAATTTTCAGAATATTCAAATAGTTATAAATTAATAAAAAAAAATTAAATTGAAATATAATTGTTCGGCTAGTGCGAAGCATTGTCTTTAAACATATTTCGTCTCATCATGCAAGAAGAAACCACAATCAAGATGAACATGTCATGAAAGCAACTGACGATAACTCTGCAATATCCAGCATAGATCAGAATTTAATATTTGAGATAAATGAAAAAGGTTATTTGGGAGATTAAAAGACAATATATTTTCTCTTCTCTTTTCGGATGGAAAGATGGGAGAGCAAAATTAGGTTTTACTTCTGCTATATTCTCTATACTGGGAATGAAAGATTGATGAACTTATGTAGTAAATAATTAATTGAATTCATTAAAGGAAAGAAAACGCATCCAAAATATTTGGTAATTGAAAGGTCATTAATATCTTAATGAATCAAGGATTAAACGGATTTGAACAGAGAAAATCGGATCCGACTCTGCTGCTTTTTTCAGAGAAAAGCAGGGTCCTGCTTTTCCGATCTCATCCATTCAAATTCGTTCAGATTTGAGCATGGAAAAGTTTTTTTTATCGAGATACATGAATGAAAATTTTTAAATGGTTAAGATTGAAAAGGCAGAACCATGCTTTTTTCTTAAAAAAACAGCAGGGTCGGATCCGAGAAAATCTAAATAAGGTACTACTAAGGGGTCTGTTCAATTGGCAAATATTTAACAAATATTCAATTTTCGGTTAGTCCCTCAAATTAACATATATTACACATGCTAATAAAATTTGAGTTTTTCAAATAAAGTTCCAACATATTTTGCTTGTGTACGACAACATTTCTTAAAAGATTGATTTTTTTATTTTATTTTGGACGTAATCTGAATTTTTATTTTTTTAGATTAAAATGAGAGTCAAATTTTCGAACTTTAAATCTTAGAGATTGTCCAGTAATATTTCGAACATTCAATTTTTCATATAAAGAATATTATTCTAGGATTGATTTTGAAAAAACGAGACATCATTTTTTGAATAGTAACCTGACAGGGCATGTACCAAAGAACTCATAAAAGCCACCATAAGCTGAATACTAAGCTCAGATAATAAGCTCAAGAAGAAGGCTCAGTTGAGTTATCCATAGGCCTGTGAGGAAAGCCCATTCGGGTCGTCCGAACCGACTTACCAGCCTGCGGGAAAGGTCCAGTACGAGACCCAAACCGACCTACAGACCTATAAATATCCCAAAGTTCACTGAGTTCAGGATCCACACACCCAGCAACACAATATACAAAAAGAAGATAGAGTTACGTACCTATCGGATCAACAATCAGTTTCACCTGGACACACAATAAATTCACATCAACAAACACGGACTAATCTCCTTCGAGTTAAAACGTGACCAGACCATTGCGACTTAATCTGTTCGGATGTGGGTCGTATCATAACCTTTGTGAAATATTTTTGAGATATCAAATACCTAAATACAAAGATTCGTCACATCTGATTGGGAGGAAATATGTTATATCAAATTGAACATACTAGACATTGCTTCAGAATGGAACATATAAATGGAATGAAAGGAAGCTGAGGCAAAATGGCAGGTAAAAAAATCTCTGACCTCTATAATAGCTTATCGAGTTCAAACAAATTATCTAACTAGTTCAAATTTATTAACTAATTGATTATTAGATAAAAAATAAACAAAATTATCTTTTACATAATAAAAAATAAATAATCCCAATTTTCTTTAATATCCTCAATTAAAAAAATTCCACAAATGTCCTCATTTTTTTGAAATGCCCTGGCGGTTTACTTCCTAGAGAACTGCCAGAAATCTTAGCGGTACGGGTATCTAAAAAAAACTGACATTTGTGAATTTTTTTTGTATATGATATTAATAAAAATTTTGGAAAAATAATCTCTTGCATAATAAAAAAACAACAAAATAATATATTTTTTACATATTAAAAGCAAAAAAAATGACACGAGGCAAAATTAATTTCTAAGAAGAAGCAAATTAATCCGGAACCGGACCTATTTAATTAAAATTATTTTTCAAAATTCGCCCCTCTATAATCCAATTTGAGTTAAGAATGGGTGAATTTTTTTTACTGAAATTATACATCAATTTTACCTCCTGTCCTTTCTCAGTTCGTGCCGCTAGGGGTGTTCATTAGGTTCCGGTTTAATTGGTTTTGGACCGAACTGAATTAGATCGGTTCAAACGGTTCGGTTTTTTCGGTTCAATAGTTCGGTTCGGTTTGAAATTTTCAAAACCGAAATAACCGAACCGACCGAACTTTTATATATTATGAATTTGGTACGGACCACACCGGTTCATTTCTTAATATTCCGGTTTATTTCTTAAACAATTGTTTTAAATACTTTGGTTTATTTCTTAATATCCCGCTTTATTTCTTAATACTCTAATTTATTTCTTAATATACTTTGGTTTATAACAAAACAATTGCTTTAAATTAAAAAAATTGATATATTTCGGTTTGAACCGAAGAAACCAAAATAAAACTTTGGATCGGTTCAGTTCAGTTGCAATGCTAATTCGGTTCGGTTCAGTTCTATTTTTAAAACCGAATTAAAACCTTAGTTTGCGTAGTTCGGTTTGGTTTGAACCGATCCGAACCGATGAACACCCCTACTCGCCGCAGCGTTAATGCATCGATAAAGTATAGAAACTAGACTGAAGTCTATCAACTGCACGATACTTTAGATCTCCTGTGGCAGTCACAAGACAACTGAAGTATGACGAGTATCCTGTGGCAGTCTGCAACCATAGTGATAAATGAATTATTGGGGTTTAATTCGACATAATAGAAAACTCGTAATTCGAGAATAATTTGATCCCACAGGAGGGCAAAAAAAATAAAAAGGGAAAAAAATAGCAATTATCTCCACTCTCAAATTCAAAAGAATCACATTTCTATTATATTATATTTTAGTAATTATCAATTATCTCCACGCCTCTCGAAAAAAATTTAGCAATTATCTCCACGCCTCTTAGCGAGCTCCGGAGATGTAGGTGTTAGTGCCGAACTCCATAAACAACTCTCATGTCAAGTGTCTCTAAACTCTACTCTTTATTTTATTATATTTTAGTTTAAAACCAAATTATTCAAATTTCCATCAAGAATAACTTTAAGACACATTAAGAATTTATAACTTAGATTAAAAGTTTAAAAATGTCCTATTCACCCCCTCTAAGTGTCTTTGGGACCAACACACATTTTTAAAGGAAAAATTGTCTTTATGCCATTCCAAAATATGAAAATTAGAAAATTACCACTCCAAAACATGAAATTAGTTATTTGCCACTCTAAAATCATTAAATTTATAAAATGCCACAATTATACATCTAATGTACATATTTGATTAAAATTATTCTGAAAAATATTGTATAAAAAAAAATATTTTGATATTTCCAAAATTATCCTTCAACAAAAAATGGACGCCTTCCCTATTTTGCCTTTCTCTTTCAGCAGGAACCTTCTCTCTACCTACGTGAATTCAAAATCGATTCAGACAAAGACGCATTCTTGCTACTTCCTGATCCCGTTACACCCTGCTCTCTTTCTCATCTACCCAATTTCATTCCTGCCTCCATTTCAGATCAGCCCCAAAAATCTCCTTCTCCTTTTTTCATTTTTTTTTTTTTTGCGAAAACTAGAGGTCATGCTCATATTTCATTAATGAATTGGTTACAAAGTTTGTATCCAAAAGGATGAAAGAAAACCAAATACGGTAAAAAAAAACTCAATACAGTTGAGCTGTAGACAAATAAGAAAGAAAATAAAAATAATGTCAAAACAAATAAAAACAAAGTAGACAGATGTAGCAGCAAAACATAAGCTTCAGCCTATGAAAATTGCACAATCCTGACACCATTCTTTTTGGTACCAGTACCTACTCGTACCAATTCAGTACTGTTTAAATTCCTTAAGGCCTAGCCCGTATATTTGCTGCAAACAACCTTTCCTGATTTCGCTGATTTCTCCTTATTCACCTCGGTGCTCCCTGTTTTCATAATATTTTAGTTGCCAAATGACTTCCTGTAGCAGGTCCCGCACATCCTTACTGGTATCTGCAAAACAGCAAGCACAACGCGCTCCCTCCATATTATAAATTGCATAATGAGCATGACCGTCATCTGGCTGAGGAAGGGTGAAAGAGAGGCGAAGGGAACGAAGAGAAGGATACTAGAGAGATCAATTTTCTAATTTTATCTGTTTACTTGAAGAGTATTTTTGGAAATATTAAAATACGTTTTTTATACAATACTTTTCAGAATAATTTTAATTAAATATATATATTAGATGTATAATTGTGGCAATTTCATAAATTTAATGATTTTAGAGTGGCAAATAACTAATTTCATGTTTTGGGGTGGCAATTTCCTAATTTTTATATTTTGGAGTGACATAAAAATAATTTTCCCTTTCTAAAAATATCAATATTGTCATAACTATGTGGGGAAACCGTAATACTTAATAGTTTTTTACATATGGCGTCGGATGACTTTTGAAAGTATTACTATCAAGTATTGAAAGTATTTATATGTATATACAAGATACAAAAAATAATTTTCAGGAGTTTGATCGTATTAAGTTGAGGAGGGTTTCAATACCTCATGTTTTTCATACCTTATCATGCCTTAATTTTTATATCTTCGTTTTCAATGTTCAAACTATTGATCTGAACCGCTCAACATGATATCAATACTAAAATATGTTTGGGATGAAATTTTATAATTTTTGAATTTTTTTTTACTATTTTTTAAATAGGTTGAAAATCACTGTTACTGAATGATCCAAAAACAATGATTTTATACCTATCTTTAAAAATATTAAAAAATTTCAAAAAATATAAAATTTCATCGGCGATCTTATTTTAGTATGGATATCACGTTGAACAGTTCATATCGATAATTTTAACTTTGAAAATGAAGATATAGAAATGAGGTATGAAAGACATGAAAGATCGATAGTTTTAACTTTGCAAGTATTGATACACCCATGCATTGAAGTATTTATACTTATGAGTAGGGCTGTCCAAAAAAGCTCATAGTTCGTGGCTCGCTCGCAACTCACATCTAGCTCGATCGGTAACAGCTCGTTCGATAGTGGACCGAGCTGTTAACGAGCTGGCTCGCTAACAGCTCGGGCCAAAATTAACGAGCTGAGCTTTTGCCCAGCTCGGCTAGGCATCAATTTGTGAATTTGTATGAATTTGTGTGTATTTTATACTGTCAAGCTCGGTCTAACTTGGTTCAGCTCGATTCAGCTTGGTCCAAAAATGCTTGTAAAATTTATTTTCTTCTTAAAACAAGGTCCAACCAAATCCAGCGAGCCAGCTCGTGAGCTGGCTCGTCACGAGTTTGAGCTGAGATTTTAGCTCGCGAGCTGTTAACGAGCTGACTTGCTAACAACTTGGTCCAGAATTAACGAGCTGAGCTTTTGCCCAGCTCGGCTCGAGCCAGCTCATTTACAGCCCTACTTATGAGGTCAATTATTTTTGTTATTCAAAAGTTGATGCGAGAATACAAGATTCTTACTATTTCATTAGAAAAAAGTTGACACGAGAACTATTGAAGAACTGAAAAGAGGGTTATCATATCAAATTATACATACAAGTATTAATATAAGTATTAATATGTTATTATTCATCAAGTATTTATATTTATAAATGTTGATGTCAAAACAAGTATAATGACAAATAAGAAAAAAAAAAAAAACTATAATACAACTTTTTTCTATTGTAGTTGTAGAAACAGAGTTAACTGAAGTGCATGCGATGATGAATATAATTATTTTAATTTTAATATTAGTCGTTCCTGTTCCTCTCCGTTTACTATACCTATACATGATGTAAAGAGGCCAACGTGTCAATTTTGTCAGCCCCAGTTCCTAAAAAAAGATCTGTTGCGGTGTTCCCCACTCAAACCTCTAAAACACCAAAGACCAAACCAAGCGTCTTATTATTATAATCTTTATCCAACTGCTTGTCTGCCTCGCATTTGATTTTTGGTGTCCGTATTTGTTGTACCATGTCGGCATCTTATAGCAACTTTCCTAGTTAAGGTTTATCTTATATACTTCAAATGGTCGTGTAACACTATGCGAAGATATAAACATTATTTCACAAACAGTTTCAGAGACGGATCCATAATTTAAGGAGGGGGCAAAAAAATATTAAATCGGATTTAAATAGCTAATTAAGTTCAAATCTATTAATTAATTAAGTACTTAATAAAAAATAATATTTTAATATATACTTTTCAATGCTCTAACTTGTAATTTTTTATATTTTAATTTATAATTATAATTATTAATCATAATTGAAAATATTTATTTTAATTTTAACTCTAAATTTAACCTGAACAACAAATTAAACATCCAGCGGGGGGTAAAAAATTTTACAGAGAGGGGCAGAGTCGATCAAAATGTCTCGACTTGCACTAAAACGCAAAATCCGAGGGAGGGGGGGACTGCCCCCGGTTCAACTTGGGTACGCCCCTGAACAGTTTAATATATATATATATATAGAGAGAGAGAGAGAGTAGAACTAGGGTGCTCCTAAGTTCACCCAATCTCTTGTGAACATGACTCTAAAATATATCGAATCGACTTTAAACGATGAATCCAAACTGTTGAAATTCTTCTATCTAATTATTAATGCGTCTACATGTGAAAATTTTAAAGTTTCAAATTAATTTAATATAGAATCAAGTGGTCTAAGGAGTCCAAAAAATAAATGCATTAAAATTAATTTATAAATCTTAAATTTTGACCACTTGACTCTATATTAAATTAAATCGAAACTTTAAAATTTTGACATGTAGACGCATCACTCATTAGGTAGAAGGGTTTCAACGGTTTGGATTTATCGTTCAAAGTCGATTCGATATATTTTAGAGTCAAGTTCACAAGAGGTTTGGTGAACTTAGGAGCACCCTAGTTCTACTATATATATATATATATATATATATATATATATATATATATATATATATAATAGGTGTATCGTATTCTAGAATTTTGAAAATTGCCGTATCGTCGTATCCGATACGATTCCCGTACCCGTATTCATGCAACATAGATGGTGACACAAGTTGTGCCATAGTTACAGGATTTAAATGAAAATAAAATTAAAATAAATAAATGAGAAAGATGAAAAGAAAGAAAATTGACATATTGTAACAAAAAAGAAAAAAAAATACCGTAAACGATCAGAAACAACAGCTATTGATTTTCGTATACAGGGTTACTGGTAAAATGACTTTTTTGCTGGTAAGGTCTTGTCAATCTTATGCATGCTGTCACTGACAACATTTTATTGTTAAGTACACAAACAAAGACAAATGAGATTCATAAGTACAAGAACAAATGCAAATGAGATTCATAAGCACAATATCAAGGGCAAAAGAGATTGTTAAGCACACGAACAACGCCAATCGAGGTTGTTAAGCACACAAACAAGAGCAAATGTGGTTCCTAAGCACAAGAACAAATGCAAATGAGCTTTATCAGTACAAGATCAAGGACAAATTATGTTGCAAAACACAAGAACAATGACAAATAAGATTGTTAAGCACTAGAACAAATGTAAATAATGTTGCTAAGCACAAGAACAATGACAAAAGAGGTTAAGAAGCACATTAACAAGGTTAATTGAGGTTTTTAAGCACATGAACAAGGGAAAATTAGGTTCCTAAGCACAAGAACAAATGCAAATGAGTTTCATAAGCACAAGATCAAGGGCCAAAGAGGTTGTTAAGCACAGGAACAACTCCAATCGAGGTTGTTAAGCACACAAACAAGGGCAAATGATATTCCTAAGCACAAGAACAAAGGCAAATGAATTTCATAAGCACAAGATCAAGGACAAATTATGTTGCAAAGCGCAAGAAAAACGACAAATGAGGATGTTAAGCACAAGAACATGCGTAAATGATGTTGCTAAGCACAAGAACAAGAAGAAAAAATGTTAAGAAGCATATGAATAACCCCAAAAAATATTACGAAAAAATATTACGTACGATCAGAAATTCAATCCAATACTTATTATAATGTACTATATATACAATCATAATGCGCTATTCTAATTAAAATGAATATATATACATCTATCCCGAAATGAAATACTAAAAAATGTGCTTCTACAACTATTGAACTTCCGTACATTATCTGAATCTTCTGAAACATGCACACTAACACATATTTATTTAAACTAAAACGGACATCTTTTTTAGAACTAAGATGATCATAATTTCAGTTTAAAATAACTGTTGACAGCTATACATGCGTTGATCAAAATGAAATACATTTTAATAAATACATATACTAATTCTACTATTCTCCTTCAAAAAATATATACTAATTCTACTATTATTAACTTGCAAACTTATTTTTAAAACCATTTTAATCTGAACCGGTACGTCCAGAAATTCTATATTTTATATGTTACTAAATAATGACTAAATATAATTTATCTATCTGGACTAGCTAGAATCAACATTGAACTGAATGGAAACAAAAACTTGCCATTGATCTTCTTTTTAATTAGTGATCTATTAAAAAGTATCCAAATAAAGGACGAAGACTAAAGAAAATTGCACGAAGGAAATTGCAATGAAGTAAAAAAAATATTCCTTGCGTGGAGGTAGGGATGTATTCGTGACGGCATGTTGTATTGTGATCGAAGTGAAGTGAAATGGGGGGACCCTTAGCCTATATATTCCCTGTAAATTGTTTTTCAATATTATATATAGAGTAGAACTAGGGTGCTATTAGGACTTAGGAGTACCAAGTCTCTTTGTACTCTTAACTCTAAAATCTTTCGGATTAATTTCGAGCGACGGATCTAAACTGTTGAAATCTTTCTATTTTACGAGTGATGCGTCCACATGTGAAAATTTTAAAGTTTCGAATTAATTTAGTATAAAGTCAAGTGGTCAAAAGGCTTCCAAAAAATGAATGCCTTAAAATTAATTTAGAAACCTTCTAATTTTGACCACTTGACTTTATACTAAACTAATTTGAAACTTTAAAATTTTCACATATAGACGCATCACTCATAAGGTAGAAGAATTTCAACAGTTTGGATTCGTCGTTCGAAGTTAATCCGATAGGTTTTACAGTTAAGAATATAAAAAAACTTGGTATTCCTAGGAGCACCCTAGTTCTACTCATATATATATATATACTTCTAGTTTTGTGATTTTTTTAAAAAATTAAATTATAAATACGTACTTTGAAAATGTCTATTTTATATTATTTTTTTCAAGAAAAATAATAATAATAATATACTTCATATTCAAAATAATAACAAAATTATTTATGACTCATTAATTGTTTTTGTCCCACTCAGCTAATTATTCTAACTATATCTTTCATTATCATTCATTATCGAAGCGGAACTAGAAAATAGATATTTGAAGAGGGGACTCAAAAATCAAATATAGTAGTGTAATTTTATTTTATAAAAACCGGCTAAAAAATATACTATATATAAATATTACAAAATTTTAATGGACTAAACTATATATAATTTTACAATTTATGGAGATAGTTTATCCATCTTTACTGACCGCTATGTTCCCTATTAACTTAATTTGTTATATTTTTACATATTGTGTTGCAATAAAATTTGAAAAGACGGTCATAACACATGAATGGTCATAGCGTGACTGCACGTATCATGTCTAAATAAAATTAGTTACATTTAATTATTATTTCGTAATTTAAATTAGTTTATTCAAAACTCTCATTTTAATGATAAAAAATCTAATGTACAAACCTGATCACACATGACCCGCAACCACATGTCTACATATGGTGCCATGAGAGACCATTTCACGTACATATCGTGTTATTTTTCCAAAAGATAATCACACAAGAAAACATGCAAATCACCGTACATGTCCATCGGTACCTCGTACCATGCTGTAATAGAACCATGAGAGCCAACTAGAGTGAAAAAAACGTGTCGTATCATGCCGTGCCGTGATTTTAGTATCGTGTCGTGCCGTACCGTGACTAGATGAACAGTTACACGTGTCGTGACTAAAATATGGAGAGGTGGTCACGGCACGTGAGTCATGGCGTGACTCACGTGCTGTGTCCAAACGTAACTAGTCATGTTTCTCACATTTAACTATTTTTTCATAATTTAGATTAGTTTATTCAAGATTCACTATTTCATCAAAACTTAACGGTCCTAATTACACGTGACTCGCATGACCACGTGCCGTGTCATGACGTGACCGGATTTTTAGCGTGACGTGCCGTGCCGTGTCAAATTTTCAAAAGATGTCACATCACGCGAATAGTCACGGCACGCGACACGCGAATCACAGCAAGAAAAAATCACACATGCCGTGCCATAACCGTACCGTTCCGTAACGAAACCGGCTTTGGCGTGCCATTTTTCGAAATTTTGACCAAACTCTAATTTAAGTCCGAAATCTTTCTTTTTCTTTTTCCCGCGCACCTTCTGAGAGGATAGTAGAACAATAACTCGAGTAATTATAAGGAAAAAACGTTACACCGTGTAACTTACACGAAGGTAATTAGCCTTTTCTCGAATATTGTTCTTTTTTTTTAATATTGTTCTCAAATAACTTGTTCCCGTCAAATCCTTCTAAGTATTTACTTTTGAATCCCATATAAAAAAAATGACCTCCCCATCAGTATTCAAGAACAAAATTTAAAAAAATTAGCAAAGACAAAAATGATACTTTTTTCGAATTTTGATCTTGTAATTATATATTAAATTAACACATAATTAATATTTAATAAATGTAAAATTGTATTAGGACCTTTTTTATATTTGTATTGTACAAAATTTTCTCATTTTTAAAAATACACCTCTATTTTTAATTCGTCTGTCAAACTGCACATTTAACATATCGTTCATGCACTGTTAATAGTGATCAAAGCTTCGACATATTAATACCCACATTTCACAAACATGCATGCCCAATTCCCACGGCCTAAAATTATACTTTTTTTAAGTAAAAAGAAATGCATGCAACATACTGACTGCGAAAACCGGAGTACCCTTTAATTAATGTTGTTGTAATTAATGAATTGGAATTCAAATTAAACCAAACGAACAAATCATCACGTCATCCATCCACCAGCGCACACTACGATCGATGGAAATTCAATAACATAACATCAGAAATTAAACTACAAATAACATCAAACAAACTTCATTAATTAGATAATGTCCCTTTAAAACTCTACACAAATAAGAACATCTAAACATGTACATGCAAATTAAAAAAAAAACCCCTATGCACACAATATATATAATACGTATATGTAACACACTACACCATGCACAGCCATAAGCTAAGAATAATTTAATTATTCAAGTGCACCAGCTGAGCGGCAATATGTCTAAGTTCATCAATTCACCATTCATCTCTCCTCCATTTGAATACCCCGCATCGTCAAACAACGGAACCTCTTGAAACCCCTCGAGACAGAAATCCTCAGCCTTGGGCAATTTCGATACAAACTCATCCAAATCCTCCAAGCTGCCTTCTCCTGATCTGCTCAGATAACACGGTCTCTCCAACCCCGCATCGCCATACCCGACAAAAGATTCGCCCGAGCTCATCTCAGTACTGGACATGCTCGGCGAAGATGAGAACTCCATCTTAGTACCACACAATTGTGCAGGGTTGTTAAACCTGGAACCGGCTGATTCAGTCAGGTTTAACCTTGCGCATTCTCCATAGAGACTCCTGGCAGCGTTGTCATATGCCTGTGCCGCCTCATAAGCAGTGCTGAATGTGCCGAGCCAGAGCCTCGCACCACGGTTGGGCTCGCGAATCTCTGCTACCCATTTGCCCCAGGTACGCTGGCGTACCCCCCGGTATGGGCATAGTTGGTTGTCTGGCCCACCTTTTCCCTTCATGCAACCTTTTCTCGACCGCCGGAGCGGGCAGCATTTCTTGTGCTTCTTCTCCTCGGCCCCAACCATTCTCTCTCGCTCTATCCGAGTTAATTCTGAAAGCTAGCAACTGGTGATCACTGTAGTGTGAAAATGACAGATGTTAGTTGAAAGCGCAACGGAGGAAGGGGGGGGTTTGTGAGAGAATATATAGGAACAAGACGGAGGTGTGGGGCCAAAAGGGAAAATAAAGATGGTAGTGATCAGAAAATCAGAAAAGAGATGTTTATCTAAGGAGGGTGAATTCTGGAGTCTGGAGAGGGGCAAAAGCGGCACGTGGGAGAGGCATGAGGGGAGACACGACACGAGGCAGAGGATGGTTCCACATAGGTAGGAGGGGGGCACGTGGCAAACAGCTGTTTATCCAGGTATAAACTGGAGAGGGCATGTGGCTGTTTGCTGAGAGAGGAAGGCAGACCAAGGCCCAAGGGTTGGCTGATGTCAGCCCTTGGCGGCGGTGATCAAACCGTTATATTTCCTGTGGTGAGTACGATGTGGTCTTCTGTGAATCAACTGTGTAGTTCCTCGTGCAGTGGGTTTCTTGGCTGAAAATTAATTGAAATTTCTATCCAAAATACGCAAGTGCAGATTGTTCCAGGAGTTCAGAATTTTCATAAATATTATGACTCGCAACATGATTTACTGTACTTGAAGCGAAACGGGGATTTATTCTTTTGATTACTTTCCCTTTTTTGATAATTGTAAACCGGATTTGGAATAATCTTGAACTCTGAAGTGAATGGGGTCTGTACAGGTGGCACTGCATTTGGATGCATTTCTTGACACGAGGAATTTATATAACTCGGATCTTATATGACCATTCTACATTCTACACCCATAATGGTTAAGGCTGGATCTGGCCCCCACTAGTCAGTGCTGAACAAGTAATAAATTGTAGCAGGTATTCCTCTGTTACCGTGTAGTATTATTGCATTTTTTTTTAAATTAGCTAAAGAAATAATATCAGATTTTTTTTTCTAAAGATAAATATGATTTCCTTTTTTTTTCAGCAAAAAAACTGGGTTATGGATAAGATCTAAATTGGTTTTAATAATTTAAATTCATTGTTGATATTAATGCAATATATTTTAAAATTAAGTTCGCAAAGAGCTTGGTGAGCTTAAAAATCCCTAACTCTTACTCATATAATTAGATAGGTTTTAATTCTAATATCAATTTCAATTGTGTACGAAAATTCTTCTAAACTATTACGTAAGCTTCTTATAACCTCGTCAATTATTTTTTTGAAGAATCAAAAGGATTGGAGAGAGCGTTGAGGTGATATAAATAAAAGAGAAATCTTTGTCCTAACATATAGACCAGTGATTTCCACGCCACAGATAAACCAGCTCCACAGAGGATCTATTGGATTGGATCAAGCGAGGTTCTTCAAGGAATCAAGAATCAAGACCCGGAGTGTTATGGGAACCCATTCTCAAAAATATGAAAATTAATTCTAACAGAACAATATTACTATATTAGTGACCGAATTAATTACAGAGAGTTCATCTTGAGTTAACAGAAATGTCACATCAACCTAAAATAATTAAAAGAGATACATAGTTTCACAATTGAATTATCATAGCATCCTTTCAATTTGTTGATCTTTGTTGTACCTCTCCACAAGTTCCTTTGCGTATGACGGGATATGTCTCTCAGCTCTGTTAATCACAATACCATTATGCATTAGAAACCATCCTCAATTAAAATTGATTTTAGAAAAAATGCCTTCAGATTTCCATAATCTGATTTCATTAAGTCAACATAAATTTGTTTTAAAAGAATATTAGCAAATCTATACAACAAGGATGCCATTGTAGTCGGTTTACGAGCTAGTAAACATTAAAGCAGCCACTTTTTAGCACTAGAGAGGCAATACAGTGGACAATTTAGCTTTATTTTGGCCAAATTAGCAACCTTTTCCAGTTTATCCGTTTCTTTTGGAGGATGAGGAAACAGGGGAAACGAAATTTAACTTCCATCCACCTTTATTCGTCTTAATTCTAAATTGATTTTTACCTTTGCTTTCCCCAACTGCGGTTCACATAGAGATAGTTCCTTATGGTATGGTAATCTAAGGAGTAGCGACCGAATTCCAAACCTTTAGGACCAATCTGCAAAATTGTTACTTTTTGGTCAGTTCAACAGAATACCAATATACTTTCTTGAGGGAGGTGATAATAGTTAAGAAGGAAAACTTACTAAGTTTAGCAAAAATGCAATTATATTACCGACAAATCTAGGAGCCGGCTTTTCAGGACCAGTTCCTGAAATATTACAAGATCTTTATTCAAAAGTTACTGTCAAGGATAATGCCATGCCTACTGGAAAACCTCAATATAACATGTAAAACCATGCCAAACAAGAAATGCAGAGAATTCTCAAGAAATTCTTTGAGTTAATTTGGGAATCAGCCAGGATGTAAATACAACCTTTGCTTATTTATTAAAAAAAAGGGAAGGCAAGCATGTTTAATATGCTTCAACAAGTTACAATATTTGCATAGATATCACCGTCTTACATGGAACATATAATTATCCTTCATGGAACTGATTAATGTAAAACAATTTTGGGTTCATATTAAAGTTGCATGAACTTTACCAAGTTTAGCAGCATCATCAGCCTTGACAGTCTCCATCACAAAGGGTTGTCTCTTACCCTGTAGTTATCTCACTTTGTTACCACCAAGTTTCTCTATCTAACAGTGGTGTAAAATTTCAAAATTTGGGAAAAGAGATTCAGAACAATTATCACGTACAGAGCTGATAGTAGACGTGACATCTAGAAGATTCTCCACCAATTTTAGCATTTCCTGTCCCCTCTCATTCCTACGCTTATAATTAGAAAATTTTATCATTCAGTATTCACGAGCTAATTCCTTCTAAGTAAAATGGAGATTCTGTAATCATACCCCTCTAAGGTCAGGCATGCAGATTTGACTGGTAAAGTTAGAAGTATTATGTCATGAATGATAATACCTGACAGTAATATATTGTGGGTGCTCAGTCATAGATAGTCCTGAATACTTTGGCACCCCCATATACCCCACCACTAAATCCTGAAAATTTAATTAAGCTATTAAAAATAACAAGAAAGAAAACACAGCTTGCACTGATATTTAAGCTAAGAGAATATACTCGGCATTGATCACCTACCAAAGATTATAAGTATCATTTAGTATACCCATACTATACCATTTCTTAAAGAGGAGATACATCTTCTACATGCAATTTGTTTATGCAAAATTTTGGATGGTTGCTAGCAGAATTTCTTCCATGCAATACAGTATACAAAACCAACAAGCAAACACAAACAACAGAATGGAAACAAAAACTGACCGCAAGTGCATTTGTGTAGTCAAAACAGCTGCAAGATGAAACAAGAAAAAAAGTATGAGATATTAACAAATATGAATTTAATGATAACCAACAAGATGTTTTCAGTGCTTGTGCTGATGAATACAACCCATTAATATCTAATGCTCCCTGCCACGTGTCGCTTTGTTCACAGTTCTAGACTCATCTAATTTTATAACAAAGGGCTGTTGGGGTTCATAACCAGGACATATGGTTCATAACAGTGTTAACCAACCAATTAATTCTTAAAGCTTTAGCTAAGGCGATCGTTTACTATTTTCAATAATAAAAAATATGACAAACTGAAAATCCCATTTAATTGTTTTTCTTCCGTAGTTTCTTTTGTATCCTTCACATATCTCAAAAATACCCAATCCCTGCAGAATGGAGTCATATACCAATGTCTAGTACTTCAAGTATCAGATTATTGCTCATACCACTTCAATCAACATTATTTCGACAAGTGCCCAAACTACCCCTCTGACTTTCTCTCTCCATGATCAGTGAGGAAGGATGGTTAGGTTTGGGCATCTTCCGGAAATTTGGGAGAAAAATACAGTGTGTATATTTTTTATGCTCTCTTTCCTCACTTTTCCTTGTTTTGCATCAGTATTATGGTTTATCAGATATTTTGAGGCTTGTTGCCTGGTATGGACCAAAGAACCTTATCCTATTTTTTTTTCCATAATAACTTACATGAGTGAGAGAGAGAGAGAGAGAGAGAGAGAGAGTGTTGTAATGTACTAATGTTAAGCATTGTGTACCTATAACATGATGGTGCAATAACATCAACTAGTTCATTTGCTGGGAGACAAAAATAAGGAACCTGCTTCAATTTTCTGATTTAAAAAAATGTCTACATTTTTTAGCATAAATCAGAATAAAATACAGAAGAATTAAAGCACCTCTTCAATATGCCCATCTAGATGCTTCAAGTGAACCTGCGAGATATTATCAATTTATCATTATTACACCAAGTTCTATGTGAAATACAACTAGCAATTTCATCTTTACCTTTATGAACTCAAATTAACATGTATTGCTCTAGAAAAGAAACATTATACACCCGTAACAAAATATAAAAACTATTTATGCATTTTACTATTTGTTTCTCCGTACACGAACAAAAAAGAAAACATAATTTTTTGGGAAATTGATGAAGAACAGGCAGAGAATATAGGAGACAGTTCTTATTCTTTTTTTACAGGTGCAAATGAGCTGTATTTAGTTCTAGTTGATTTATGCATGTGATTCTGATAGGGAATCTGGAAAACTGTAAATTCATACAGTAAAAGAGATACACATCTTAGTAAAACAGAAAGAATGAATGAATGATGTCCACTGCTAATCTTTTACAGCACTCTATTTGGAGAATAAATGCAACCCCAGTATTTTAATGGAATAAATAAGTAAAATATTCTGAACTAGCAGGACATGTAGAATATACACAGAAATTATGCTGTCTGACAAAAAGTGGGAAATCTGTTCAAACCTTGTAATCTTGCATGAACTCATAATGCAAAACTGTGTCTGGGTCAGTGCTGGCGGCCTTTAAAAATTTGTCCAGCCCCTCACGAGTTCCATTGTCCACTAAAAGTAAGATTAAAAATAATGATGAAGAAAGAGTTACATCACTATCTATGAATTGGAAGTTATTCATCATATTTGACTGAGCTAACACTAAAATAGCATTGTATGATCTTAAGAAAAAAATAGATAACAAGGATTATCCATGATACAGCATGCAATACTAAGTACAATAATAATTACAGAAAAAAACATTGTGTGCTCTTAAGAATTGAAATAACCACCCATTACTCATGATACTGTATGGAAAATGGCACAACATTAGGAAATGTAACTTTCTTTGCTTTCCAAGTCTGATACTTCCTATCTCTTCCATTCTCAAATTAGCTTGATTTACACCGAGTCAGTGTATTATATAATGGTACTAAAGCACATAAAATAAGAAAATATGACATGTTACATACAAAATTATATGTAACATATGCATTATGCAAAATGTTATATACATACAAAGATGACACGTTTTTTGAATGACATACTAATGTGTAGAAAAAATGGAAAAAGAAATGCAAAATGGTATATCCCATCACAGATGGTGCCTGACCAAACAATAGCACAGCGTACAATTGGTAGCAACTAATGGTAAACAAAGATACTAAATCAAAATACGATATGGTTTAGAAGAATTGGCTGAGCAACTCAAAACCATTGATCTTTGAGTCAAAGTGTACAAAATGGAAAATTACAAAATTACCACAATTTGTGCCGAGTACATAGAGTTTCTCCAAGCCAAGATATTTCTCAACGGACCTTAATGCTGCAGTTAAGAAATATGTCTGGAGCTTTCAATAGTCATTATTTATGGCATAACAAAATAAACTATTCCAGAAATTATGAAATGGCTGGAAGTATCACCCTTTAGTTTTTTGCTCCTCAGGTACTATAGTTTCCACTTTGGTCCTGAGGCATTTCAATTTATACCATTTCAACCATTTCAATCCTTACTATCATACTTCTGTAAAAGATAGATGATAATAATAGTCAACAGTGAAGCAGTACGAACCATCCATTTGATTGAAAGAAAGCAGTTTTTGTCCAAGGTTTTCACTTACAATGATGGAGACCAGGACCAAATGGTAGAAACTGAATGTTTAGGACCAAATTCGAAACTTCGAAACTTGAGCAGATAAAGCAGAACTGCGCTATGTTTTAGGGATCACTTGTGCAATCTACTTAAAACAGAATTAGTGGTCTGAGGAGACAATGGGGGAAAAAAACCCATCCCCTTCAACACCAGCACCCATATCCAGACAGCCCCCCGCAACCCACCCCATCACAATTCTTCTCTGTTTTATTATTTACTTTGGTTCCTCTTTCTATCCACATATCCCCTCCTTGTAACTCTCTATTTTTATTATTCATAAAGTTCTAAGTAGGCGAAGCCTGCTTTCCTCGAGAAAAAAAGAGAGAGAGTTCTAAACTAAGGTGTGAAGCATGATATTATATGTTACCTTGGACTTGGCAACCCACACCACAAAAAAGCAACCTCTTTACACCTGCCGCCTGAGAACAAAAAAAGGATACGGTCTGCAATTTCAGTACCTATGCTAGTTGATCCTATCTATATATCTAGTTTAGACAAATGCAGTAGGAGATGATACCAGTGCATGTGGGGGACTGGTGGTTACAAATTATGACAGATTCAGGCTCATAGGTAGCAGGTACAGGTACAGTGCAGAGGCAGAGAGGTTGGTATTGGTGGGAATATTTCTCTCCTCTTTTCACTTTATCTTAAATTTATCTCATTTTAATTCATTGGTGTATAACTACTTATTGTTGCAAATTCACAGGTCAGTTATTGTCAACTATGACAGCACGTAAAAGTAACCAAGGTATCCAATACTGTTTACCATACATACTATCAATGTCCCAACTTTGAGTACCAACAGAAATCTCCACATTGCACCATGTAAATCTTAGTTTGCTAAAAGATCAATAGCACTAGCACATTCAAAACCAGGAGTCTTCTTTCTATTTTGATAAGAAAAAAATCTATTCAGTGCTGTTATGATAGCCAATGTCAAATCAAATGCTGGCTCTTATTCAGGCATACAAGTACAAAGCAGGGGTAATTGTTTGAGAATATTCGGTATTACTATATGCAGGACAGACAACATAGGATGCAAAAATAATATGGGGGAGTGTACCTCGACAAGAGCAAGAGTATCAAGGTTGGGAGAAAGTGTTGGTTTGACACCTTTTGCTTTGTAAACTTCTTCTGGTGTCCTGGCATTATCAAAATTTTGCGAAATTTGTGTCAAATTACTTATTATAATGAAAAGACCATGATATTTCAGACAGAAACAACATGTGTACAGAAATTCTAAAAATAGCTCCACTTCCCTGAAAGGGGAAGTTTATCTCCTATTAGTGGTGGAATATCTCTTCACATATGAATCTAAAAAACTAGGAACTACAACCTGGGCTGGACCCAACATTTTGGCCAGCGGTAGGCAAAAAATCAGTTCAGCTGGGATAATCTATTGGGCTTCAACAGGGTAGGCAAATATTTTTTCAGGGATAGGCAAAAGCCTGATAATATATAGGCAAAAATATTTTCACTTGCCTGCCCCTAGGCTACATCGGGTCCGCCCCTGACTAAAACTAACAATACTTGATATCAGAAAAAGGGGGGGACAAATAAACCCTTAAAATTTAACAGAAAGCTAGAAACTAAAAACTTAAATAAAATAACAGCTTGAGATTGTCACGTCAGCTTAACAAATCTATACCTTGCTAAAACAGGTCTTGGAGAAAGTCTATCTTCAGGATCACTGCTCAAATATAATTACACCATTAGTTAAAACGAATGAAAATTTTCACCATGTTGGTTTCATTGAGGTGCTTGTGAACAATGAGAAAATTTAAGTTTCCTATACTTGCAGAAACCAACCAAATATGCTTCTTCTTTTTTAGTTACAAAAATAAAATAAAATAAATTCAATATGTTCTTCAATTTTTCCAAATAACTAACAAGTGCTAGGTTGTGCTATAGAAAAAGTATAGCTCTTCAAATGTTGGTAATTAGTACCCATCTCATCTTACAAGCCAAACTAAATGAAATAAAGCCATTTATATTATACATCGGCATATCCAAATGTATGGAACGGTGGTTGCTTGAACCCTTCTTTCTTTCTTCCAAATATGGTTGCTTTTGTTGCATTTTTTCTTTTTGAGTTTTTTAACAATTTCATAGATATGTCCACTTTGATCCCCAGTCATGCTAAATTTCCACTATTAACCGCCAACCAGAAATGGTCTGTAGAATCCACTCTTACAAGATATCAAAATCATAGATAAAAATCCAATAATTGACCCCCACTAGGAACTCTGTCCCCTCCCTGGAACCTAGGATTTGTTTTGAGGTCGGACCAAACAGGTTATGACAAAGTTCAGTCAAGGTAACATGAAGTGTGGCTAAGTCTTTTTGTTTAACTTAACCTCACTATTTTTGTTACGGTCAATTATCCTTTGCATTGTAGGTTGGTTGTTGACATTAAGAATGTTGGATCTTGGTAGCCTATATTAGTTAATAAATAAATTATTTTGAGATAAAATAAGGGTCAGCCGCCTATTCTATTAATTAAAGAAGTGTAACAAAAGAGCTCATGAGTGATGAGCCATATAAAATTTAAAACAAGTTGAGCGAGAGAATGAAAAAGAAATAACAGAAAATAGAAATTGATATTCAGCATCTAGGAAATGAAGAGTATGCTAATGAGTAATAAACATATTATTACCTTTGAACGCAAATCACAGCTTCTACCATCTTTGATTTCAGCATTTCAACAGCTATTGTTGTCACAATTCCCGTCCACTGAGCTCCTGACATGCAAAGTGACATACAAAGAGAATCATATACCAATAGGCTTCATTCTGTTCAGCATGTACCTATCTCAGGGTTATATTCCCACGTGCTGGTACAGTTTGGTAAGCTAGTACACAATATGTACCAGGAAATGCACTATTGAGACTGGATTTAGTTATATTGTATTTAATTTATTTCTCTTTTATTGAGAAATTGAAGGGTTATCTGGGAGTAAATTCATCTTAAGATATATAATTGCACAAAATTGAAGGTCAATTTAGGCACAATAGGGTAGCAGGGACTACTATTCAGGAGCAACAATTATTGCAAATATTAAATTCAATTTCAAAATTTGGGACTAGAGCATACCTTCAACTGGTTTTTTCTTTTTGGCATATAAAAGTTTTTCATGAACACCAAAGTAAATTTCATCATCATCTTGAGCATTTCTACCCCTCCCATGAACTTGAGGTTCCAAAACCTAAATGGGGCAATAAAAAATGAGAGAAGTTCTAAAAGTATAAATGAAAATTTTGTGTGTAAGAACAATTGCTCATAAGATATTCAGAACCAAAACAAAAAACAAAAAGGAAGTCCCTTGTCAGTCCACAAATAGTTTGGGAATTGGGACTAAAAATTTGTCCAGGATGTTCAAAGATTGTATTAAATACAACTGCAACTCCCTTGTGATCTCTTCCCAATATTGTGCAAATTTGCCAATTTGTTGTCTCCTGGCGAAGATCAAATCACAACAAATCAACATTCTATCATAATTATTCCTAGGTTTTCTACTTCTCGTTAATGGTGGATTTCAGAAAGCTGCAGTCTAAGTTTTCAACTCCCCGTAATGTGTGAATGATTGTGGTCAGGCCAGTGGCTGAGTTAGTGCTTTTCTGTTTGTCAGAGTGACTCGTAAACTCTGTTAGCAGTCTTAGACGGGTGCAAGTTGTTTGATGAATTGGTTCAGAGTAATAACCAAGTGTTCGACCAATGGCCAACATAATACATTTCCACGCTTGCGAGTGTGTTAGTGTGTGCCAGAGAGAGAGAAGAACCTCAATCCTTGACATGCCATCTCCAAGAAAAGCACATGCGTTCTTCACATGCGCTATATAGTAGGTATCACAAAGCCCACATCGACTACCGAAACAAAATTAAGAACAAATAATGAAGAAAAAAAAACATCAGTAAAAATAAGGAACACAAAACAGAAACCCTCATAATTGAGCTAAAAATAGAAACTAAAATAAGTACCTGCAATGATCTTTTGCCGGATAAACACCGCCAGGACGAATTGGCTTTGATTTATCCCTCCAATCATCTCTTATCTTCACCACTCCAGGCTCTGTCACGAATAGAAGAAAGACAAAAGGATCATTGAAATAACAAATCTGGAAGACCAGCAAGTTAGAGCCTGACTTAGAAAGTGGGGACCTTGCGGGGAAGAAGAAGAGGCTCGCACGGAGAAATGACGAGGCAGTGCTGAGCAACGGTTGAACACAGATGCCATGCTGTGAGGATAAGCGGTCCTTGAGCTTCCCTCGCTAACTCGAGTATAATCTGTTTTTCTAAAGAAAATGGAAACAAATCTGCTGCGATTCTTTGGAATCGCAGGCTCCTGCTTGTTCAAATCGAACCATTCATTTGTTTTGAGATTCGTACATAAAATCAACTACTTTGAGATTCGTGCTTAAAAAAAATGAATGGTTTGATCTGGAAAAGCAGGGAACCTGTGATTCCAGAGAATCGCAGAAGATTTATTTCTAAAGAAAATATCCTCCCACCCGGCTACGAATTCGCATCCTCTGAGATATCTCAAACTTTGCGTGACTTTTTAGAATATCTCAATCGTTCAAATAAGTTCTGCGCGAATCTCAAAGCTCAAATAATACCGCCTCCTACATTCCCCCGAATAGGCACCGGACACGTCGGTCACGCAAAAATTGAGATATCTCAGAGGATACGCACCCGCTACCCCGGCTACGTACCTGATTCAATCAGCAAATTGAAACGGACGGTCCAGATTAATTCCAGCCGGGCTACACTCAAAGTGCCGGGTTTTTTATATAAAACATAAATAAAATAAATAAATTTATTAAAACAGCATGATTATGGGAAGATTTACAAAAACCATAAGAACCGGTTTCTCAAACCGTTTTCCATATCCCAAAACGGATTGCCAAACCGTTTTGGATAAATTTTCATCACCGCAGCAATCTACGCCACTGAAAATCCAAATGACAGACAAACCGGTTTGCCAAACCGTTTTGTCGGTGGAAAAAAAAAAAACCGGTTTGCCAAACCGTTTTGGCGGTGGAAAAAAAAAAATCAAAACCGTTTTGGCGGTGAAAAAAAAAAAAAAAAACCGGTTTCCCAAACCGTTTCGATGGGGAATAAATCCGATCCCCTCTCTCCTTCCCAAATCGTTTTCAAACAAAACCGAACTCGGGCTGCTTCCTCTCTGCCTCTGAAGTGAGAAGGTAAGCCTCCTAAATTTTTTTTTTCAGCTCTAAATTAATGATTATTTCTTATTTTAAATGCATATAATTATAGGTTTTGTTGAGAAGAACAAAATAAGCTTCAGATCTACTAATTTCATTAGGTATGTAGTTTATATTTTTTTTTGGAAGATATAATCCGAAATTTTAATTTTTTTGTTAGTTTAAATAAGTAATTGTAGTTAATTTCACATTTGTATTGTTAAATTAAGAGTTTTTGTAGTATATCTCCCGTTAATTAATAGTATAATACGAAATTGAGGGTATATAAAGAAATTATGAGTATATGAATAAATTGTGGAATGATTTGGTAATTTTTAGTGTAATTTAGGTAATTTTTTTATAAAAATCTGAAATATATTTTGCATTTTAATTTTTTTGGTATAAATAAGTTCTTGTAGTTTAATTTAATTTTTGTAGTGTAAAATTGGGGGTTTGTAGTTTAATTTTAGGGTATATGAATGCATGTATAATTTAGGTATTTTAGCGTAATTTTAATTATTGTATAATGATTTAGTAATTTAGAATTTTGCATGTAATATGTATAAATTGTATATTGTTTTAGTTTAGTTAGTGTTATTTTAGTAACTGTAGAATGATTCACACATTGGAGTATATTACCTCTTAAAATTTAATTTAATGAATGTAGAATAATTTTTTTTGGTTGTAATTTAGGCTAGTTTTTTCGATGAATTAGAGAATTTATTTAATTTAATTTTGTTGTGAAATTTCTTTGAATAATTTCTTTTTTTTGCATTGTAGTTTATGTAATTATATGTATATAGGGAAAAATGTATTCTGAACAACCCTTACCCCCTTTGTTGGTATTGTCTGAAGACCAACACAAAATAAGCCAAGCGAGTATGCAGGTATTTGTCATAACTTTGTGATTTTTCTTGAAATTTACTTATAAGGTTGAATTCAATTTTGGGATTTAATTTTTTATGCATGGCAATTATCGTTACAGGACGAGTCCACGCTACGTACTAGCACTCGTCAAATGGGCATTCCTTACCAGCCTCAGATGAAATCAGGTTTGGTGAATTTAGGCTTGTTTCAGATGAAAGATGTGAATAAATGCTATATTGATAAAGGATTTATCACCGCTCTTGTTGAGAGGTGGAGGCCGGAGACGAATTCATTCCATCTTCCGGTGGGGGAGTTGACAGTTACATTAGAAGATGTCAGTTGTTTGTGGGGATTGCCCGTTACCGGTAATTTTTTTTCTATTAATAATTTATTTTTTTTAATTTATATGTTCGTCTAACATTTGTATTTACAGGTACGGCTGTAGCTAGATGTACCGATGATAATTGGTCCCAATTAATCGAAGACTGCTTGGGACATGAAGTATACGATGGGTACGAATACGATAACGATGAATTTTTCTTGAAAAAAGCGGACGGTGAGACAAAGTCGAAATATCACATGCGTTTGAAATGGTTAAAGGACAGATTTGTTGAGAAGATGACTCCACCCAGTGACCAGCAGACAATCGATCGGTACACCCGTGCATATTGCATGGACTTGTTTGGTTCTATAATGTTTCCTGATTCATTGGCAAGCGGTGTCCCGATAATGTATTTACAGTTTTTAGAGAATTTGGGACCTCGATCTGTGGACTACAATTGAGGAGGTGTCGTGCTTGCTTGCATGTACCGGGAGTTGTCCCGGACTTGTAGAAAATCGACTGTATCGATTAATGATCTGGTACTACTGCTCCAAATGTGGTCTTGGACTCGGTTTCCTATTGGACGACCGAGGCCCAAAATTAATTTGCCATTTGGTCAAGGTGACCCTAACGAAAGAATGGCTTTTGGAGCGAAGTGGATTCAACCGCATGAATGGGAGGGTAATCCACTGAGAGGTACATTTTAATAATAAATATTATTTTCAATTCAATTTAGTGTTCATTCAATATTTAACCACCATGTTTTTACAACTTAGGCACATCGCAATTCCGGAATCAATTTGAGCGTCTGAGAGCCAGTGTTGTCAACTGGAAGCCGTACACCGATTACTACCAGCTCGGCATACATTCGCGGGATCAGAGACTACTCATGCTTTACATGCAGGTTGTGGTGCGTCCATTTCTGGCAGGTAGAGATTCACCGTCCCGAGAGAGTTCTCCCGAGATTCGACATATTTCAGGTCCATTCCTCCTTGTCCTCCACCACCCTTTCAGGATCTTGAAGAACTTCGGCTTTATCAGCGAGCGAGCGGTTTGTCCGATGACGGACACTCTGTTGACTAGAGCGACTATCTTGAAGTGTATTACACGACACAACCCGTGATTATGTTTGAGCATGCACCGTACGACGATGCTAGGTACAAATAAAGATACTTTTTGGCTTAAAGATATTCGTGAACAATTTTATTTGGCTTAAAGATATTTTTTCGATTTATTTTATTTGCAGGTACGACAAGTACATGCACTGGTTCTTCAATAATGGCATGCCGTCTGTCTTTCCGAATCAAAATAATGCAACAATTCTGAGCCAGTCAATGCCAGAACCAGAAGGAGATGTCGGAGACCTGGGGTATGTATCAGATGCCCTATTTCAAGCTCGAATTGTAAGTATTTATTCTTTGTAAATTATATCATTTTATTTTATTACGCAAATTACACAAATTAATTTTTAAAATATAATTTTATTGTAGAAATTTCGTATCACAAAATACACTGCGCAAGGAATTGCAATGGTGAAGACATGTGGGCAAAAGGCTTATGGACTACAACTGCTCAAATATAGTCGCGATATTCTGCAAGATCTAGGTCAAATGGCACTATTCAGAGCCATGCTGAACCATGCAGGACTTCCATCTGATATTAGGCGCATTAATATCAATGATGATTATCCAGACCAATTTCCGATTGATCCAGATATCCAAGTTCCTGAAACAACTGCCGATGATGTAATGAACGGAATTTATGAGTCCCTTCAGGCAATAATGATAGACGGCCGTCATATCGGAGATTCTGCGGGGTTAGCAGGTGCGGGGTCATCAGGTGCGGGGCCATCGGCCCCAAGGCCGCACATAGTAGAAGAGGAGAGAAGACAACCCAGACCAACTAGGCGGTTCAGTCACTCAAAATTCTTTGGTCGTAGCAGAGAGAACGTATCATGAAGTGTGTATTTAATTGGACAATCAAGTGTATTTTGTTTGGATTTTAGTATGCCTATGTTTTAATTGGACAATTAAGTGTATTTTGTTTGGATTTTAGTATGCCTATGTTTTAATTGGACAATTAAGTATGGATTTGCATAAAAAAAATATAGTCTTACAAACAGTACTACAAACATATACATATAGTCTTACAAACACAATCGTAGTTTTATGAAATAATTCATCGTTCTTTACGTCGGAATATTCTGCTAATTAAACTACCAATGTTCGGCTACCGAAGGTCGACCGCCGATGCTATACTACCGAGATATGCTTCGCCGTGATCCTTGTGTAGCAGATTCGTCCACGTGCATAGCAGGTGCACAAGGTCGGCTACCAGATACGCTTCTTCGTCTTCCACCTGTTAAATAATGACAAGTATATAGTTAGGTGTGTGTAAGATGGAAATATTTAAAATATGAACTTCATAATTCTTAACCTGATGTTCTTGTTCTATTGGATCCATCTCGCTCTTGTCTTTGCCAACCGCGTGGCCTGATACGAGCATCCATATGATCCATAGAATTAGGAATTCTTTGGTGCTTCCTCCTTCCCTTGCTAATTTTTGTAGGGTCCGGTCTGATTATAGGTGCTCCCATGTCATATGGCCAATTTGTAACATTACCAAATCCGTGAAATTCCCCTGACCATGTGTTCACATAGTTCGAAATGCTATAGTAGTGACTTACATATTGTATCGGATTTAGGCGTCTTAAACAACACACCGCCAGTACATGGTTGCAAGGAATGCCAGTAAATTGTGGCTTCTGACACTCACAAACAGGCATTCCCCCTCCCTCTAAAAATATAACTCCATATTTCATATCTCCCTTCACTCCCTACAATTAGTAAAGCAAAATAATTACAATAATATCATATATAAATTTTGTACGAATTTTAATAAAATAAATGACATACCGTCTTAACAACTCCGTCGTGATCTATGACCTCATAAGTGTCGGGTCCCAAAGGTATCACTCGGTGCTCCTTCGCTTTTCTAATCCGATGTTCCAAAACGGATAATATTTTTGCTGATAATTCCATTTCGTTTTGAAGCCACTTTTCGGCAACCTCACGTCTTTTCACGAACCAGTCCACAACTTTGTAATATGTGCGATCCACTATTGCTGATACAGGGAGTTGGCGAACGACACGAAATACACTGTTCAATGATTCTGACCCGTTCGAAGTCATAATACCCCACCTATTCAGGCCTCCGTCATGACATTGTGCCAATTTATGGAGTTGCAAAAGCTCTTATTCGAGATTTTGCACCATTTTACCACACCACATTACATACTTATGAGTAGTAATACTCCTATCTTTTATCATTTCCATACCCTCATTAAACCTCCATGGTTTCATCTTACCCACAAATTTAACAAAAATATCTTTCAACCTTCTGTCCTTGCACAGCTTGTAAACATTTGCCGCAATATGTTGAGTACATAAACGATGCACTGCTTCACCGTTTTCCTCACACCACCCTAAATCTGGTCGATCAAACACTGAACGGATTGCCCCATGCTGGTCTGATATAACACAAATCCGACCAGGCCCCACCACATCTTCGCGTACAAATTGCATAAACCAGCCCCAATTAGATGAAGTCTCTTCATCTGCAATCCCAAATGCAAGGGGAAATACTTGTTGTTCTGCATCATAAGCACATGCCATGAATAGTTTCCCTTTGTACCGGCCAGATAAATGTCCTGCATCTACACTTATAACTGGTCTGAGATATGGCCATGCTTGAATGCATGAACCGAAAGCCCATGCCACGCGGGTGAAAATATGGACACCCATACGTGTAGATGGTTCATGCTCAATTATGTATTTTGTGCCTGGGTTAGACCTATGGATTGCACCAAGCAAATAAGGTAGCATTTCGTACGCTTTTTCTCAAGAACCAAATAAATTAGCCATAGCTAACTCCCGTCCTCTCCAAATTTTGTTGTATGAAGGTTCAACCATTGGGTATTTTTGTCTAACTAAATTGTAACATGCTTTTATTGACATCTCCATATCCCTCTCCATACTAGGTTTGATTATTTCTGCAATCTTCCTAGCAGTCATCTGACTATTGTCTGCTGTACAAGCAATACTGAAACAATTGTGTTGGTATGGGTTTGTTGCAATTGTCCACTTTCCAGTTTCAGTAGTTTTTGCGTATAACCTCCATGGACACCCCTCTGCTTTACATATAACAACATAGCCAGTACGATTCGAGTGAGTTTGTTTTATTTGTAGGTTATTATCCATGGAAAATCCACCCAGCTTGGATTTAAGTTCGGCTTTGGACTCGAACATCTGTCCCACTGAAAACAAACTGTCGATTCTGGGTGCATGACCAAAAAATGCTTCATCTTTGTACGGCATCAGCACATCATTATTAAATACCAAACAAGGATGCTGCAAATCCCGATTAATAAAGGGAATAGACGATTGTCACTCCTTTATTACCTCTTCAACCCTAATCTCATCCTCAATCTCAGCCATGTCCTCTTCCCCGACAACCGGACCATCAGGATCAGAGTTTGAGTCAGAGTCAATATTATTGTTTAGTTGGTCAAAATAATTAGGCAAATCATCTGATACTGGCATTTCAGGGGAGCCATCACAATATATAGGTGATTCAAACACCGGTCTGTCTCTACTACTTCCGGGTTCACTACCCGGATATGGGTCATAATTGTTCTGACTAACAACCGGTACTAACTCAACAACTAATTCAAGAAGTTTAAAATTCAAGACCGGAGTGGCGTGTTGAAGCACCATCTGCCATACCAGTTCGTGGTCTATGTTAAACAATTGGTATTTTTCTACTGAGCCAGGTGGCGCCGTGTTCAAACGCGCCCTAATTGTGAGATCGAACTGGCTAGGGAGCAAATGAATACCACCACATACGTGTCTTTTTAGCTCATCAAGACTGATTGTGTCAGAAATCAGAAAAGTACATGTCGGTGTGTCTAAAATTTCACGATGATAGTACACATTTATTAATACTTGAGACATTTCCTGAAAAAAAAATTCCACAATCAATCTAAATATCATTCTGAATTTGACATCCTAAAAAATAATCAGAATTAAAAAAAAAAACTTACTATAATCTTCAGACGAATACGAAAAATATAATGTAGAGGTCGATATGTAGATCACAACTAACTCTCAAAACTAAAAAAAATTAAGATGGCATGGCCATATAATACTCTCAACTCTCGGAACTTTCAGAAATCTGAATAAACTCACTCACTCTGGAAACTCTCTCTCTCGGAACTCTCTCTCTTATAATACCCTCCTCCACCGACAGAAAAAAGCAAAAAAAAAAAGGGATCAAAACGGGATCCCAATCCGGTTCAGAGGCGAGCCGGTCAAAAAAGGGGTCAAAACCGGATTGGGAGTCCGGTTCCATGTATGAAACCGGTTTACCAAACCGGTTCATAGTTGCCACACCATTCGCTACACAGTCGAAAGCATGAGCCGGTCAAAAACGGGTCAAAACCGGATTGGGAGTTCGGTTCCATGCATGAAACCGGTTTGAGAAACCGGTTCTTATGGTTTTTGTAAATCTTTCCATAATCATGTTGTTTTAGTAAATTTATTTATTTTATTTATGTTTTATATAAAAACTCCAAAGTGCCTATGGTAAGGGTCCGTGTTGAGATTAGTGCCAGATTAAAATAATCGGATGTAATTGTCCTCAGTCAGGTAATCTACCGCTGTGCTCCAGAAAAACAAGCAGAGACAACGAATGGGAAAAGAAGGAAAGAATTGGAGGTCTGATTATTGTGTCTATATTCCGATTTGAGATGACAAACTTAGGTAAATATATCTGCTGCGATTCTCTAAAATAGCAGGTTGCTGCTTGTCCAAATCAAATCATTCATTTTGTTTTAAATGCACGAATTTTAAAGTAGTTAATTTTTATGTACGAGTCTCGAAATAAATGAATGATTTAATTTGGACAAGCAAAGAATCCTGCGATTCCAAAGAATCTGCGATTCCAAAGAATCGCAGCAGATTTGTTTACCAAATTTAGAAGAATTTATGTAGCGATTTTTTTTTTTTTCTCTCCACTCTCCTCAACTTCTTCTTTGATTTTTCTTTACTGCAGCAGAAAAATAATCTCGGTTATATTTAGTCTGCTTTTCTTTCCTTTCCTATTTCCTGAATCATATATAATTTTTTATTAAGCCTATTTCCTATATATGAAAATCATCGCATATATCTTTTGGGCTGCTTTAAATTACTCAACTCAGATAATGGGAGTTCCATTTCTTATATAACTAAAACTATAAATTTTATGAATGAGTTGTTATATGTAGGCTGCTAAAAAAATTTGTAGTTCGTGATTCGATTGACTTTGATTCGAAAAAAATCACAATTAAGTCGTTCGATTGAAGTTTGTTCTGAAAAAAGTTAAACCAGTTCGGTTCAAATCTTATTTAAACTCACTGGATATAATTTGTTCGAAATTGATTCGCGAACTATTTAGGTTCGAATCTTAAATAATGCAACTAATAGTTTCAACTATTAATCTTTAATAATGCAGGAACCAAACTTATATCAGAACTCAAAATTGTTAATATAGTGGTAACTTATAATAGGAAAATGCTTTAGCGATGCAATAAATTAACAATGAAATAAGTTCCATTTAACTAGGTTCATGCGTGATTTTAATCAATCCAATAGCATAAAAGGTAAAATAATTTTGGATTGGACCATAATCCATTAATGTGAATTCGTAAAAGATAAAAGGTAAAAGAAAACTGTGTGAATTTTGTGCATGAAGAAAATTAATGCATAAACTACTGGTATAATTAGGGCTGTCAAAAAAATCTGTAGTTAGTAATTCAATTGACTTCGGTTTGAAAAAATAAATAGTTCGCAATTAACTTGTTTGATTGAAGTTCGTTCAGAAACAAATAAAACCAATTCAGTTCGAATCTTATTCAAATTCAATCTGGAATAAGTTTAATTTGATTTAATTCATTTGCAGCTCTAATTATATAATTAGTAAATATTATTAAAATTCAGATATATAAGTCCACATTAAAATAAATGAACAAAACCGCATTTTATAAAATTGATAACGCATTTTATAACATTGGAGAACGGTTATGGCCACTGCGTTTTATATGTGCTACAAACCAGAAAAGTTTTCGCTTGAGGTCCAATAACCCGCCTTACCCGGCTCAGACCCCAAACTATCTCCCGCACAGGCCACGCTCAGGTTTTCCTCTACTCATTCTGGGCCGATCTTTCAGCCCAAGACCGCACTCTTACCTAATTCATCTGGGCTGACCTTATTTCCTGGCCCTCCTCTCTCCCCTCGGCCTGTTACTGCTTCAAATCGAGCCCCTTTCTCTCAGCTCAGCCCAAGACTTGCCTAATCTGTTTTAAAAAGGGCCACTTAGCCGGAAGTCAATATTGGGGACTTGAGGCACTATGATGCAAACTTCGGTATGCAGAAGGCCACCGCATATCGTATATATGATATGCGGCCGCATATACGGATTTTTATTCGAATTTATATATACAAATTTTAAATGAGAATTCGTATATATAAATAAGCATATGATAATATGTGGTATGACTGTTAATATACTCTAACTGGTATTTTTATCATTATTAATATACTCTAAACCAGTAATACGTAGTATAAATCGTTGTTAATATACTTTAAATCAATATTTTATCACTATTAATATACTCTAAATCAGTAATATGCTCTAAACTTCATATTCATATCAAATATAGATTTTCTATTCGGATTGCAACCGAATAGAAATATTTGGCTGAATAGACCGAATTTTAAAACACTGATTGGAATAGCAGGGAATCAAATATTACCATGTCAGTTCACTCGAGATTAGAAAGTTTGCTCTGCAACCCTTGGGCTCTGTTCAGCTGCAGCCCGGGAATAGAATTGGGTACAGGAACGGGCGAACAGTAACACGCGGAATTGCAGCCGGACAGGCCCTTATTCTTCCATTCATTATGGCAACGTGCAGGTTTGAGAAGTTCAAAAGGATATTATATCAATAGAGTTTCATTGGTCATCACCTCCACTTTAACTAAAACCATATTAATTGCTATTGCCAGTATTAGCACTAATTGCTTATGCCGCACTAATTAATTGTGAGAAGCCTTGATATTTAATATTCTTTTTGGAGTATAGATTTGTATAATCAAATCATTAATTATTGGATTATTTAATGTTAATATGTGTATGTTAATTTTTATCATTATTTTCCGGAACATATTTCAGTTCGAAATTAAATTGACGTAAAATATTAAATTCACATTTTAAATCAAGCTTTTACTTTTTGCACAAATTAATATTGTTAAATAGATTGTTTCGTTTTATATTCTTCCTTTGAGTTGATGTTATTTGTTCTCCGAACATATGCAATTCTGGAGCCTGAAATCCAGATATATTGCTTAATTTGGCAAAATAAAAAGCAAAATACTGAAGGTAATATTGCGCACACATAAGTGTATATTTAGGTCAAACGTTGTTCAAGTTTTCATAGGAGGAACTTCATAATATATATTAAACTATAGGGGAAATTGTGAAAATACCACTTCAAAATTTTCAAATTGTGAAAATATTACTTCAAACTTTGAAATTGTCAAAATGCCACTCCAAACTTCATTAATTTGTAAAAATACCACTCCAAATAATTAATGACTAAAATACCATCGCTCGTCCATCTTCGCCTCCGCCCCTCCGCCGCCTTCTCTTGCACCCTTCGCCGACCCGACCCTCGCCCGTCGCAAGAGGGGCAAAAAGCAGTTTCTGGGCATGATTCCCTTCGTCCATCGCAAGAGGTGGAGATGGACGAGCGAGGGTATTTTAGTCATTAATTATTTGGAGTGACATTTTTACAAATTAATGAACTTTGGAGTGGCATTTTGACAATTTCAAAGTTTGGAGTGGTATTTTCACAATTTGAAGGTTTTGGAGTAGCATTTTCACAATTTTCCCTAAACTATATGATATATATCTACTATTTGAATACGGATAATTAAAATTTAAAACCATATCCGTATCCGCACGGATATTCGAATATTGAATATCCATATCAAATTTTCAGACATGTTTGCACCCCTACTGTGTGATTCGAAACCAAGCTGCCTTGTAGAAAGCCAAAACGCTTACCCACTGTACTAGATTCTATTATTATGTGATATTTTCTTGTAATTATGATATTTAATGTATACTTCGGGTTAAGTCTTTGTACAAGTTTGGTTTAAATTTAGTATTAGGCTAAATACCATAATTAAAATAAAAATAATATATATATAATAGGTGTATCGTATTCTAGAATTTTGAAAATTACCGTATCGCCGTATCCGATACGATTTCCATACCTGTATCCATGCAACATAGATGGTGACACAAGTTGTGCCATAGTTACAGGATTTAAATGGAAATAAAATTGAAATAAATAAACGAGAAAGATGAAAAGAAAGAAAATTGACAGATTGTAACATAAAAGAAAAACAAATACCGTAAAGGATCAGAAACAGCAGCTATTGATTTTTGTATACAGGGTTATTGGTAAAATGATTTTTTTGCTGGTAAGGTCTTGTCAATCTTATGCATGTTGTCACTGACCACATTTTATTGGTAAAATGACAAGTAAAACGAGTAGATGGACACCACATTTTACTGGTAAAATTTATTTGACAGGTAACTCGATTTTTCGGCAAAACTGACACCACATTTTACTTGTCATTTTTTGGATTAGTGACAGAGGCTGCCAAATTTTAATAATTAAATTATTACAAAAATCACACAATCATAGAACCATGTCACCAACAGCATTTCCTACTCCCAATTACAATCAATAATCAAGATATCAGCACGATAATATTTTAACTCCAACAAAATTACAATTACCAAGATGCATGATTTACACAATCCAAAATCACTTAGAGAAAACTAGGGCAAAAGAAGTTCATAAGCACAACATCAATGGCAAAAGAGGTTGTTAAGCACACGAACATCGTCAATTGAGGTTGTTAAGCACACAAACAAAGACAAATGAGGTTCCTAAGCACAAGAACAAATTCAAATGAGCTTCATAAGCACAAGATCAAAGGAAAATTATGTTGCAAAGCGCAAGAACAATGTCAAATGAAATTGTTAAGCACAAGAACAAGTGTAAATGATATTGCTCAACACAAGAACAATGGCAAAAGAGGTTAAGAAACATATGAACAATGACAATTGAGGTTGTTAAGCACACGAACGAGGGCAAAATGAGGTTCCCAACCACAAGAACAAATATAAATGAGGTTCATAAGCACAAGATCAAGGGCAAAAGAGGTTGTTCAGCACACGAACAACGCCAATTGAGGTTATTAAGCACACAAACAATGGCAATTGAGGTTCCTAATTACAAGAACAAATGCAAATGAGCTTTATAAACACAAAATCAAGGGCCAAAGAGGTTGTTAAGCACAGGAACAACGCCAATTGAGTTTGTTAAGCACACAAACAAGGGAGAATGAGGTTCCTGAGCACAAGAACAAATGCAAATGAAGTTCCTAAGCACAAGATTAAGGGCAAATTATGTTGCAAAGCGCAAGAACAATAACAAATGAGGTTGTCAAACACAAAAACAATTGTAAATGATGTTACTCAGCACAGCTACAAGGAGAAAAGAGGTTAAGAATCATATGAACAACGACAATTGAGGCTGTTAAGCACACTAACAAGGGCAAATGAGGTTCCTAAGCACAAAAACAAATGCAAATGAGGTTCATAAACACAATATGAAGGTCAAAAGAGGTTGTTAACCACACGAACAATGCCAATTGAGGTTGTTAAGCACACAAACAAGGGAAAATGAGGTTCCTAAGCCCAAGAACAAATGCAAATGAAGTTCATAAGCACAAGATCAAGTGCAAATTATGTTGCAAAGCGCAAAAACAACGACAAATGAGGTTGTTAAGCACAATAACAAGTATAAATGATGTTGCTAAGCATAAGAACAAGAGTAAAAGAGGTTAAGAAGCACATGAACACCGACAATTGAGATTGTTAAGCACACGAACAATGGCAAATGAGGTTTCTAAGCACAAAAACAAACACAAATGAGGTTCATAAGCACAATATCAAGGGCAAAAAAGATTGTTCAGCACACGAACAAACGCTAATTGAGGTTATTAAACACACAAACAAGGGCACATGAGGTTCCTAAGTACAATAACAAATGTAAATGAGCTTCATAAGCACAAGATCAAGGGCAAATTATGTTGCAAAGCGCAGGAACAATGACAAATGAGGATGTTAAGCAATGGAACATGTGTAAATGATGTTGCTAAGCACAAGAACAAGGATAAAAGAGGTTAAGAAGCATATGAACAACGACAATTGAGGTTGTTAATCACAAGAACAAATGCAAATGAGGTCTATAAGCACAAGATCAAGGGCTAAAGAGGTTGTTAAGCACAGGAACAACGCCAATTGAGGTTGTTAAGCACACAAACAAGTGCAAATGAGTTTCATAAGTACAAGAACAAATGCAAATGAACTTCATAAGCACAAGATCAAGGGCAAATTATGTTGCAAAGCACAAGAACAATGACAAATGAGGTTGTTAAGCAAAAAAACAAGTGTAAATGATGTTGCTAAACACGAGTAAGAAGCATATGAACAACGACAATGAGGTTGTTAAGCCCGAACAAGGGCAAAAGAGGTTCCTAAGCAAGAACAAATACAAATGATTAGCACAAGACAAGGCAAATTAGTTGCAAACGGAACAATGACAAATGAGGTTGTTAAGCAAAAAACAAGTGTAAATGAGTTGCTAAGCACAAGAACAAGAAAGAGGTTAAAACATAGAAAAACAAGGTTTAACACACGAACAGCAAATGAGGTTCCTAAGCACAAGATCAAAACAAGATCAAGGGCAAAAGAGGTTGTTCAGCGTACGCACAACGCCAATTGAGGTTACTAAGTAAAGAAACAAGGAAAAAAGAGGTTCCGAAGCACAAGAACAAATACAAATGAAGTTCATAAGCACAATATTAAGGATAAATGAGGTTGTTTAGCACAAGAACAAGTGTAAATGATGCTGCTAAGCACAAAAACAAGGGCAAAAGAGTTTAAGAAGCATATGAACAACGACAATTGAGGTTAAGAACACAAACAAGGGCAAATCAGGTTCCTAAGCACAAGAACATATGCAAATGAGGTTCATAAGTACAATATCAAGGGCAAAAGAGGTTGTTAACCACACGAACAACGCCAATTGAGATTGCTAAGCACACAAATAAAGGAAAATGAGGTTCCTAAGCACAAGAACAAATGCAAATGAAGTTCATAAGCACAAGATCAAGTGCAAGAACAATGACAAATGAGGTTGTTAAGCACAAGAACAAGTGTAAATCATGTTGCTAAGCACAATAACAAAAGAAAAAGAGGTTAAAAGGCATATGAACAACGGCAATTGATGTTGTTAAACACACGAACAAGGGCAAATGAGGTTCCTCCGTACAAGAACAAATGTAGATGAAGTTCATAAGCGCAAAATCATGGGCAAAAGAGGTAAGCACACGAACTTTGCCAATTGAGGTTGTTAAGCATACAAACAAGGACAAATGAGGTTCCTAAGCACAAGAACAAATGCAAATAAGCTTCATAAGCACAAGATCAAGGGCAAATTATGTTGCAAAACTCAAGAACAATGACAAATGAGATTGTTAAGTACAAAACAAGTGTAAATGATGTTGCTAAGCACAAGTACAATGGCAAAAGAGGTCAAAAAGCATATGAACAATGACAATTGAGGTTGTTAAGCACACAAACAAGGGCAAATGAGGTTCCTAAGCACAAGAACACATTCAAATGAGGTTCATAAGCACAAGATCAAGGGCAAAAGAGGTTGTTAAGCACACAAACAACGCTAATTGAGGTTGTTAAGCACACAAACAAAGGCAAATGAGGTTCCTAACTACAAGAACAAACGTAAATAAGGTTCATAAGCACAATACCAATGGCAAAAGAGGTTGTTAACCACATGGATAACGCAAATTGAGGTTGTTAAGCACACAAAGATGGGCAAATGAGGTTCCTAACCACAAAAACAAATACAAATGAGGTTCATAAGCAAAAGATCAAAGGCAAAAGATGTTGTTAAGCACACGAACAACGCCAATTGAGGTTGTTAAGCACACAAACAGGGGCAAATGAGGTTCCTAACCACAAGAACAAATGCAAATGAGTTTAATAAGCAAAAAATCAAGGGCAAAAAATGTTGTTAAGCACACAAACAAGGGCAAATGAGGTTCTTAAGCACAAGAACAAATACAAATGAGGTTCATAAGCACAATTTCAAGCGCAAAAGAGGTTGTTAAGCACACGAACAACGCTAATTGAGGTTGTTAAGCACACAAACAAGGGCAAATGAAGTTCCTAAGCACAAGAAGAAATGCAAATGGAGTTCATAAGCACAATATCAAGGGCAATTTATGTTGCAAAGCGCAAGAACAACGACAAATGAGGTTGTTAAACACGAGAACAAGTGTAAATGATGTTGCTAACCACAAGAACAAGGGCAAAAGAGGTTAAGAAGCATATGAAGAACGACAATTGAGGTTGTTAATCACACGAATAAGGGCAAATGATGTTCCTAAGCACAAGAACAAATACAAATGAGATTCATAAGCACAAGATCAAGGGCAAAAGAGGTTATTTAGCACACGAACAACGCCAATTGAGGTTGTTAAGCACACAAACAAGGGCAAATGAGTTTCCTAAGCACAAGAACAATTGCAAATGAGGTTAATAAGCAAAAGATCAAGGGCAGAAGATGTTGTTAAGCACACAAACAAGGGCAAATGAGGTTCTTAAGCACAAGAAAAAATGGAAAAAAGGTTCATAAGCAAAAGATCAATCGTAAAAGAGGTTGTTAAGCACACGAACAACGCCAATTAAGGTTGTTAAGTACACAAACAAGGGCAAATGAGGTTCCTAAGCACAAGAACAAATGCAAATGAGGTTCATAAGCACAAGATCAAGGGTAAAGGAGGTTGTTAACCACACGAACAACGCAAATTTAGGTTGTTAAGCACACAAAAGGGCAAATGTGATTCCTAAGCACAAGAAAAAATGCAAATGATGTTAATAAGCAAAAGATCAAGGGCAAAAGATGTTGTTCAGCACACAAACAAGGGCAAATGAGGTTCTTAAGCACAAGAAAAAATAGAAAAAAGGTTCATAAGCACAAGATCAAGCGGAAAAGAGGTTGTTAAGCACACGAACAATGCTAATTGAGGTTGTTAAGCACACGAACAAGGGCAAATGAGGTTCCTAAGCACAAGAACAAATGCAAATGAGGTTCATAAGCACCAGATCAAGGGTAAAATAGGTTGTTAACCACACGAACAACGCCAATTGTGGTTGTTAAGCACACAAACAAGGGCAAATGAGGTTCCTAAGCACAAGAACAAATGCAAATGAGGTTCATAAGCACAATATCAAGGGCCAAAGAGGTTCTTAAGCACACGAACAACGCCAATTGAGGTTGTTAAGCAGACAAACCAGGGCAAATGAGGTTCCTAAGCACAAGAGCAAATGCAAACGAGGTTAATAAGCAAAAGATCAAGGGCAAAAGATGTCGTTAAGCACACAAACAAGGGCAAATGAGGTTCTTAAGCACAAGAAAAAAATGGAAAAAAGGTTCATAAGCACAAGATCAAGCGCAAAAGAGGTTGTTAAGCACACGAACAACGCTAATTGAGGTTGTTAAGCACACAAACAAGGGCAAATGAGGTTCCTAAGCACAAGAACAAATGCAAATGAGGTTCATAAGCACTAGATCAAGGGTAAAAGAGGTTGTTAACCACACGAACAACACAAATTTAGGTTGTTAAGCACACAAACGGGCAAATGAGATTCCTAAGCACAAGAACAAATGCAAATGAGGTTCAGAAGCACAAAATAAAGGGCAAAAGAGGTTGTTAACCACACGAACAACGCAAATTGAGGATGTTAAGCACACAAAAAAGGGCAAATAAGCACAAGAACAAATGAAAATGAGGTTCATAAGCACAAGATCAAGCGCCAAAAGAGGTTGTTAAGCACACGAACAACGCAAATTGAGGATGTTAGGCACACAAGCAAGGGCAAATGAGTTTCCCAAGTGCAAGAACAAATGTAAATGAGCTTTTTAAGCAAACGATCATGGGCCAAAGAGGTTGTTAAGCACAGGAACAACGCCAATTGAAGTTGTTGAGCACACAAACAATCGCAATTGAGTTTCATAAGTACAAGCACAAATGCAGATCTTCACAAGCACAACATCAAGGGGAAATTATGTTGCAAACTGCCAGAACAACGACAAATGATGTTGTTAAGCACAAGAACAAGTGTGAATGATGTTGCTAAGTACAAGACCAAGGGCAAAAGAGGTTAAGAAGCATATCAACAACGACAATTGAGGTTGTTAAGTACACGAACAAGGGCAAATGAGGTTCCTAAGCACAAGAACAAATACAAATGAGGTTAATAAGCACAAGACCAAAGGCAAGAGAGGTTGTTCAACACACGAACAACGCCAATTGAGGTTGTTAAGTACACAAACAAGTGCAAATGAGGTTCCTAAGCACAAGAACAAATGCAAATGAGGTTCATAAGCACAAGATCAAGGGTAAAAGAGGTTGTTAACCACACGAACAATGCAAATTTATGTTGTTAAGAACACAAACGGGCAAATGAGATTCCTAAGCACAAGAACAAATGCAAATGAGGTTAATAAGCAAAAGATCAAGGGCAAAAGATGTTGTTAAGCACACAAACAAGAGCAAATGAGGTTCATAAGCAAAAAAAAAAAATAGAAAAAAGGTTCATAAGCACAAGATCAAGCGCAAAAGAGGTTGTTAAGCACACGAACAACGCTAATTGAGGTTGTTAAGCACACAAACAAGGGCAAACGAGGTTCCTAAGCACAAGAAGAAATACAATTAAGGTTCATAAGCACAAGATCATGGGCAAAAAAGGTTGTTAAGCACACGAACAACGCCAAATGTTGTTGTTAAGCACACAAACAAGGGCAAATGAGGTTCTTAAGTACAAGAACAAATGCAAATGAGGTTCATAAGCACAATATCAAGGGCAAAAGAGGTTCTTAAGCACACGAACAATGCCAATTGAGGTTGTTAAGTACACAAATAGGGGCAAATGAGGTTCCTAAGCACATGAACAAATGCAAATGAGGTTAATAAGCAAAAGATCAAGGGCAAAAGATGTCGTTAAGCACACAAACAAGGGCAAATGAGGTTCTTAAGCACAAGAAAAAATGCAAAAAAGGTTCATAAGCACAAGATCAAGCGCAAAAGAGGTCGTTAAGCACACGAACAACGCTAATTGAGGTTGTTAAGCACACCAACAAGGGCAAATGAGGTTCCTAAGCACAAGAACAAATGCAAATGAGGTTCATCAGCACAAGATCAAGGGTAAAATAGGTTGTTAACCACACGAACAACGCAAATTTAGGTTGTTATGCACACAAATGGGCAAATGAGATTCCTAAGCACAAGAACAAATGCAAATGAGGTTAATAAGCACAGGAACAAGTGTGAATGATGTGGCTACGTACAAGACCAAGGGCAAAAGAGGTTAAGAAGCATATCAACAACGATAATTGAGGTTGTTAAGGACACGAACAAGGGCAAATGACGTTCCTAAGCACAAGAACAAATACAAATGAGGTTAATAAGCACAAGATCAAGGGCAAAAGAGGTTGTTCAACACAGGAACAACGCCAATTGAGGTTGCTAAGTACACAAACAAGGGCAAATGAGGTTCCTAAGCACAAGAACAAATGCAAATGAGGTTCATAAGCACAAGATCAAGGGTAAAGGAGGTTGTTAACCACACGAACAACGCAAATTTAGGTTGTTAAGCACACAAACGGGCAAATGTGATTCCTAAGCACAAGAACAAATGCAAATGATGTTAATAAGCAAAAGATCAAGGGCCAAAGATGTTGTTAACCACACAAACAAGGGCAAATGAGGTTCTTAAGCACAAGTAAAAATAGAAAAAAGGTTCATAAGCACAAGATCAAGCGCAAAAGAGGTTGTTAAGCACACGAACAACGCTAATTGAGGTTGTTAAGCACACATACAAGGGTAAACGAGGTTCCTAAGGACAAGAAGAAATACAATTGAGGTTCATAAGCACAAGATCATGGGCAAAAGAGGTTGTTAAGCACACGAACAACGCCAATTGTGGTTGTTAAGCACACAAACAAGGGCAAATGAGGTTCTTAAGCACAAGAACAAATGCATATGAGGTTCATAAGCACAATATCAAGGGCAAAAGTGGTTCTTAAGCACACGAACAACGCCAATTGAGGTTGTTAAGTTCACAAACGGGGGCAAATGAGGTTAATAAGCAAAAGATGTTGTTCAGCACACAAACAAGGGCAAATGAAAAAAAAAGGTTCACAAGACAAAAGCGCAAGAGGTTCTTAAGCACAAGAAAACTCTAATGGAGGTTGTAAAAAAGGTTCAAATGAGGTTCTTAAGACAAAAAAATGCAAATAGAATAAGAAAGCAAGGGTAAAAAGGTTGTTAACCACACGAACAACGCAAATTTAGGTTGTTAAGCACACAAACGGGCAAATTAGTTTCCTAAGCACAAGAACAAATGCAAATGAGGTTCATAAGCACAAAATAAAGGGCAAAAGTTAACCACACGACCAACGCAAATTGAGGATGTTAAGCACAAAAAGGAAATGAGGTTCTAAGCGTAACAAATGGAATTTATCATAAGCACAAGATCAAGCGTAAAAGAGTTTGTTAACCACACAAAAAACGCAAATTGAGGTTGTTAAACACACAAACAAGGGCAAATGAGTATCCTAAGCGCAAGAACAAATGCAAATGAGCTCTTTGAGCACAAGATCATGGGCCAAAGAGGTTGTTAAGCACAGGAACAACGCCAATTGAGGCTGTTAAGCACACAAACAAGCGCAAATGAGTTTCATAAGCACAAGAACAAATGCAGAGCTTCATAAGCACAACATCAAAGGCAAATTATGATGCAAAGCGCAAGAACAACGACAAATGATGTTGTTAAGCACAAGAACAAGTGTGAATGGTGTTGCAAAGTACAAGACCAAGGGCAAAAGAGGTCAAGAATCATATCAACAACGACAATTGAGGTTGTTAAGCACCTGAACAAGGGCAAATAAGGTTCCTAAGCACAAGAAGAAATACAAATGAGTTTAATAAGCACAACATCAAGGGCAAAAGAGGTTGTTCAACACGCGAACAACGCCATTTGAGGTTGTTAAGTACACAAACAAGGGCAAATGAGGTTCCTAAGCACAATAACAAAATGCAAATGAGTTTCATAAGAACAAGATCAAGAGTAAAAGAGGTTGTTGACCACACGAACAACGCAAATTTAGTTTGTTAAGCACACAAACGGGCAAATGAGATTCTTAAGCACTAGAACAAATGCAAATGAGGTTAATAAGCAAAAGATCAAGGGCAAAAGATGTTGTTAAGCACACAAACAAGGGCAAATGAGGTTATTAAGCACAACATCAAGGGCAAATTATGATGATAAGCGCAAGAACAACGACAAATGATGTTGTTAAGCACAAGAACAAGTGTGAATGATGTTGCTAAGCACAAGACCAAGGGCAAAAGAGGTTAACAAGCATATCAACAACGACAATTGATGTTGTTACGCACACGAATAAGAGCAAATGAGGTTTCTAAGCACAAGAACAAATACAAATGAGGTTAATAAGTACAAGATCAAGGGCAAAAGAGGCTGTTCTGCACACGAACCACGCCAATTGAGGTTGTTAAGTACACAAACAAGGGCAAATGAGGTTCCTAAGCACAAGAACAAATCCAAATGAGTTTCATATGCACAAGATCAAACGCAAAAGAGGTTGTTAAGCACACGAACAACGCTAATTGAGGTTGTTAAGCACTTAAACAAGGGCAGATGAGGTTCCTAAGTACAAGAACAAATGCAAATGAGGTTCATAAGCACAACATCAAGGGCAATAGAGGTTGTTAAGCACACAAACAGGGGCAATGAGGTTCCTAAGCATAAGAACAAATGCAAATGAGGTTCAAAAGCAAAAGATGATTTTAAGCATACGAAAAACGTAAATTGAGGTTGTTAAGCACAAAAACAAGGGCAAATGAGGTTCCTAAGCGCAAGAACAAATGGAAATGAGGTTCGTAAACAAAAGATCAAGCGCAAAAGAGGTTGCTAAGCACACGAACAACGCCAATTGAGGTTGTTAAGCACCAACAAGGGCAAATGAAGTTCTTAAGCACAAGAAGAAATGCAAATGAGGTTCATAAGAACAAGATCATGGGGAAAAGTGGTTGTTTAGCACACGAACAACGGCAATTGAGGTTGTTAAGCACACAAACAGGGTCAAATGAGGTTCCTAAGCACAAGAACAAATGCAAATGAGGTTCGTAAGCTCTATAACAAGCGCAAAAGAGGTTGTTAAGCACACGAACAACTCCAACTGAGGTTGTTAAGCACACAAACAAGGCAAATGAGGTTCCTAAGCACCAGAACAAATACTAATGAGGTTCATAAGCACAATATCAAGGGCAAAAAAGGTTGTTAAGCACATGAATAATGCAAATTGAGGTTGTTAAGCACACAAACAGGGGCAAATGAGGTTCCTAAGCACAAGAACAAATCCAAATGAGGTTCATAAGTAAAAGATCACGGGCAAAAGATGTTGTCAAACACATTAACAACGCCAACTGAGGTTGTTAAGCACACCAACAAGGGCAAATAAGGTTTCCTAAGCACAAGAATAAATGCAAATGATGTTCATAAGCACAAGATCAAGGGCAAATTATGTTACAAAGTGCAAGAACAACGAGAACTGAGGTTGTTAAATACGAGAACAAGGGTAAAAAATGTTCCTAAACACAAGATCGATGGCAAAAGAGGTTAAGAAGCAAATGAGGTTGTTAAGCACATGAACAAGGGCAAATGAGGTTCCTTAGCACAAGAACAAATGCAAATGAGGTTCATAAGCACAAGATCTAAGGAAAAAGAGGTTGTTAACCACACGAACAACGCAAATTGAGGTTCTAAAGCACACAAATAAGGGCAAATGAGGTTCCTAAGCACAAGAAGAAATGCAATTGAGGCTCATAAGCACAAGATCATGGGCAAAAGAAGTTGTTAAGCACACGAACAAAGACAATTGAGGCTGTTGAGCACACAAACGGGGGCAAATGAGGTTCCTAAGCACAAGAACAAATGCAAATGAGGTTAATAAGCAAAAGATCAAGGGCAAAAGATGTTGCTAAGCATACAAAAGAGGGAAAATGAGGTTCTTAAGCACAAGGAAAAATGAAAAAAAGGTTCATAAGCACAAGATCAAGCGCAAAAGAGGTTGTTAAGCACATGAACAATGCTAATTAAGGTTGTTAAGCACACAAACAAGGGCAAAATGAGGTTCCTAAGCGCAAGAACAAATGGAAATGAGGTTAATAAGCAAAAGATGTTGCTGAGCATACAAACGAGGTAAAATGAGGTTCTTAAGCACAAGGAAAAATGGAAAAAAGGTTCATAAGTACACGATCAAGCGCAAAAGAGGTCGTTAAGCACACGAACAATGCTACTTGAGGTTGTTAAGCACACAAACAAGGAAATGAGAAAAGGAAAGACGAAACACAAGACAACCAAAGGGTTAACCACACAACGGGAAATGAGGTTGTTAAGCACATAAACAAGGGCAAATGAGGTTCCTAAGCGCAAGAACAAATGGAAATGAGGTTCATAAGCACAAGATCAAGCGCAAAAGAGGTTGTTAAGCAAACAACGCAAATTGATGTTGTTAAGCCACACGAACAAGGGCAAATGAGTTCAAAGCGCAAGAACAAATGAAATGAGGTTAATAAGCACAAATCAAGAAAAGTGGTTGTTAAGCACATGAATAACGCAAAGAGGTGTACCACAAACAAGGGCAAATGAGGTTCCTAAGCACAAGAACAAATGCAAAATAAGGTTTATAAGCAAAAGATCAAAGGCAAAAAGAGTTGTTAACAAAAAACCAAGAGGTTGTTAACCACACAAAAGAGGCAAATGAGGCCAAGCAAAGAATAAATGCAAAAAGATTCATAAGCACAATACAAAAAAACCACAAACAAGCCAATGAGGTTGTTAAGCACACAAACAAGGGCAAATAAGGTTCCTAAGCACAAGAACAAATGCAAATGAGGTTCATAAGCACAAGATCAAGGGCAAAAGAGGTTGTTAAAAAAATTTAATCACACAAACAAAAAAGGTTTAAGCCTTTATCAAAAAGAGGATGTTAACACACAAGAACCAATTAAAGTTGTTAACGCACAAACAAGGCAAATCAGGTCATAAGCTTTAAAAAGGTGTTAAGCACACAAACAAGGGCAAATGAGGTTCCTAAGCACAAGAACAAATGCTAATGAGGTTCATAAGCACAATAAAAAGGTTTTAACACATGAACAACACAAAGAGTTGTCAATCACACAAACAAGCAAAGAACAAGAAAAAAAGAAAAGTTCTAAGACAAGAACAAATGCATATGAGGTTCATAAGCACAATATCAAGGGCAAAAGCAAAAATGAGGTTGTTAATCACACAAACAAGGGCAAATGAGGTTCCAAGCACAAAAAAAAAGCATAAGCACAATATCAAAAAGAGGTTGTTAAACATAAAACGCAGATTAAGGTTGTTAAGCACATAAAAAACAAAAAGAACAAATGCAAATGAGATTAAAGTAAATGATCAAAGCAAAAAGCTCTATGCAACCAAAGGTCAAAAAACAAATGAGGTTCCAAGCAAAAATAAATGCAAATGAGGTTCATAACACAAATCAAGGGCAAAGGAGGTTGTTAACGACACAGAACAACGCACATTGAGGTTGTTAAGGACACAAACAAGTGCAAATGAGGTTCCTAAGCACAAGATCAAGAAAAGTTAACAAGAAAAACGCAAATGAAAAACAAATGAGGTTCATAAGCACAATATCAAGGGTAAAAGAAGTTGTTAAGCACATGAACAATGCAAATTGAGGTTGTTAAGCACACAAACAGGGGCAAATGAGGTTCCTAAGCACAAGAACAAATACAAATGGGGTTCATAAGGAAAAGTTCAAGGGCAAAAGATGTTTATAAGCACATGAACAACTCCAATTGAGGTTGTTAAGCACACCAACAAGTGTAAATGATGTTGCCAAGCACAAGAACAAGGGCAAATGAAGTTAAGAAGCATATGAACACCGACAATTGAGGTTGTTATGCACATGAACAAGGACAAATTATATTCCTAAGCACAAGAACAAATGCAAATGAGGTTCATAAGCACAAGATCAAGGGCAAAAGAGGTTGTTAACCACACGAACAACGCAAATTTAGGTTGTTAATCCCACAAACGGGTAAATGAGATTCCCAAGCACAAGAACAAGTGCAAATGAGGTTAATAAGGACAACATCAAGGGCAAAAGAGGTTGTTAACCACACGAACAACGCAAATTGAGGTTGTTAAGCACACAAACAACGGCAAATGAGGTTCCTAAGCGCAAGAACAAATGGAAATGAGGTTCATAAGCACAAGATCAAGTGCGAAAGAGGTTGTTAAGCAAACGAACAACGCCAATTGAGGCTGTTAAGAACTCCAACAAGGGCAAATGAGGTTTCTAAGCACAAAAAGAAATGCAAATAAGGTTCATAAGCACATGATCATGGGCAAAAGAGGTTGTTAAGCACACGAACAACAGCAATTGAGGTTGTTAATCACACAAACAAGGGCAAATGAGGTTCTTAAGCACAAGAACAAATGCAAATGAGGTTCATAAGCACAATATCAAGGGCAAAAGAGGTTGTTAAGCACACGTACAACACAAATTGAGGTTGTTAATCACACAAAAAGGGCAAATAAGGTTCTTAAGCACAAGAACAAATGCAAATGAGGTTCATAAGCACAATATCAAGGGCAAAAGAGGTTGTTAAGCACACGTACAACACAAATTGAGGTTGTTAATCACACAAACAAGGGCAAATGAGGTTCTTAAGCACAAGAACAAATGCAAATGAGGTTCATAAGCACAATATCAAGGGCAAAAGAGGTTGTTAAGCACACGTACAACACAAATTGAGGTTGTTAAATAGACAAACAAGGTCAAATGAGGTTCCTAAGCACAAAAACAAATGCAAATGAGGTTCATAAGTACAATATCCAGGGCAAAAGAGGTTGTTAAGCACACGCACAACACAAATTGAGGTTGTTAAATACACAAACAAGGTCAAATGAGGTTCCTTAGCACAAGAACAAATACAAATGGGGTTCATAAGCAAAAGTTCAAGGGCAAAAGATGTTTATAAGCACAGGAACAACTCTAATTGAGGTTGTTAAGCACACCAACAAGTGTAAATGATGTTGCTAAGCACAAGAACAAGGGCAAATGAAGTTAAGAAGCATATGAACACCGACAATTGAGGTTGTTATGCACATGAACAAGGACAAATTATATTCCTAAGCACAAGAACAAATGCAAAGGAGGTTCATAAGCACAAGATCAAGGGCAAAAGAGGTTGTTAACCACACGAACAACGCAAATTTAGGTTGTTAATCCCACAAACGGGCAAATGAGATTCCCAAGCTCAAGAACAAGTGCAAATGAGGTTAATAAGCACAACATCAAGGGCAAAAGAGGTTGTTAACCACACGAACAACGCAAATTGAGGTTGTTAAGCACACAAACAACGGCAAATGAGGTTCCTAAGCGCAAGAACAAATGGAAATGAGGTTCATAAGCACAAGATCAAGTGCGAAAGAGGTTGTTAAGCAAACGAACAACGCCAATTGAGGCTGTTAAGAACTCCAACAAGGGCAAATGAGGTTTCTAAGCACAAGAAGAAATGCAAATGAGGTTCATAAGCACATGATCATGGTCAAAAGAGGTTGTTAAGCACACGAACAACAGCAATTGAGGTTGTTAATCACACAAACAAGGGCAAATGAGGTTCTTAAGCACAAGAACAAATGCAAATGAGGTTCATAAGCACAATATCAAGGGCAAAAGAGGTTGTTAAGCACACGTACAACACAAATTGAGGTTGTTAAATACACAAACAAGGTCAAATGAGGTTCCTAAGCACAAGAACAAATGCAAATGAGGTTCATAAGCACAATATCAAGGGCAAAAGAGGTTGTTAAGCACACGTACAACACAAATTGAGGTTGTTAATCACACAAACAAGGGCAAATAAGGTTCTTAAGCACAAGAACAAATGCAAATGAGGTTCATAAGGACAATATCAAGGGCAAAAGAGGTTGTTAAGCACACGTACAACACAAATTGAGGTTGTTAAATACACAAACAAGGTCAAATGAGGTTCCTAAGCACAAGAACAAATGCAAATGAGGTTCATAAGCACAATATCCAGGGCAAAAGAGGTTGTTAAGCACACGCACAACACAAATTGAGGTTGTTAAATACACAAACAAGGTCAAATGAGGTTCCTTAGCACAAGAACAAATGCAAATGTGGTTCATAAGCACAAGATCAAGGGCAAAAGATGTTGTTAAGCACACGAACAACTCCAATTGAGGTTGTTAAGCACACCAGCAAGTGTAAATGATGTTGCCAAGCACAAGAACAAGAGCAAAAGAGGTTAAGAAGCATATGAACACCGACATTTGAGGTTGTTATGCACATGAACAAGGGCAAATTAGATTCCTAAGCACATGAACAAATGCAAACGAGGTTCATAAGCACAAGATTTATGGCAAAAGAGGCTGCTAACCACACGAACAACGCAAATTTAGGTTGTTAAGCCCACAAACGGGCAAATGAGATTCCTAAGCACAAGAACAAATGCAAATGAGGTTAATAAGCACAAAATCAAAGTCAAAAGAGGTTGTTAACCACACGAACAACGCAAATTGAGGTTGTTAAGCACACAAACAAGGGCAAATGAGGTCCCTAAGCGCAAGAACAAATAGAAATGAGATTCATAAGCACAACATCAAGCGCAAAAGAGATTGTTAAGCACACGAACAACGCTAATTGAGGTTGTTAAGCACACCAACAAGGGCAAATGAGGTTCCTAAGCACAAGAAGAAATGCAAATGAGGTTCATAAGCACATGATGATGGGCAAAAGAGGTTGTTAAGCACACGAACAACGGCAATTGAGGTCGTTAATCACACAAACAAGGGCAAATGAGGTTCTTAAGCACAAGAACAAATGCAAATGAGGTTCATAAGCACAACATCAATTGCAAATTATGTTGCAAAGCGCAAGAACAACGACAAATGATGTTCTTAGCAAACGAACAAATGTGAATGTTGTTGCTAAGCATAGGACCAAGGGCAAAAGAGGTTAAAAAGCATATCAACAACGGCAATTGAGGTTGTTAAGCACACTAACAAGGGCAAATGAGGTTCTTAAGCACAAGAACAAATGCAAATGAGGTTCATAAGCTCTATATCAAGTGCAAAAGAGGTTGTTAAGCACACACACAACGCCAGTTGAGGTGGTTAAGTACACAAACAAGGGCAAATGAGGTTCCTAAGTACAAGAGCTAACGCAAATGATGTTCATAAAGCACAATATCGATGGCAAAAGAGGTTGTCAAGCACATGAATAACGCTAATTGAGGTTGTTAAGCACACAAACAATGGCAAATGAGGTTCCTAAGCACAAGAACAAATACAAATGAGGTTCGTAAGCAAATGATCAAAGGCAAAATATGTTGTTGCACACGAACAATGCCAATTGCGGTTGTAAAGAACACAAACAGAGGCAAATGAGGTTCCTAAGCACAATATCAAGGGCAAAAGAGGTTGTTAACCACACGAACAACGCAAATTGAGGTTGTGAAGCACACAAACAAGGGAAAATGAGATTCCTAAGTGCAAGAACAAATGCAAATGAGGTTCATAAGCACAATATCAACGGCAAAAGAGGTTGTTAACCACACAAAAAACGCAAATTGAGGTTGTTAAGCACACAAAGAAGGGCAAATGAGGTTCCTAAGCGCAAGAACAAATGAAAATGAGGTTCATAAGCACATGATCAAGCGCAAAAGAGGTTGTTAACCACAGAAAAAACGCAAATGGAGGTTGTTAAGCACACAAACAAGGGCAAATGAGATTCCTAAGCGCAAGAACAAATGCAAATGAGGTTGTTAAGCACAGAAGAGGTTGTTAAGCACACGAACAACGCCAATTGAGGTTGTTAAGCACACCAACAAGGGCAAATGAGGTTCCTAAGAACAAGAAGAAATCCAAATGAGGTTCATAAGCACATGATCATGGGCAAAATAGGTTGTTAAGCACACGAACAACGGCAATTGAGGTTGTTAATCACACAAACAAGGGCAAATGAGGTTCTTAAGCACATGAACAAATGCAAATGAGGTTCACAAGCTCTATGCCAAGCGCAAAAGAGGTTGTTAAGGACACGAACAACGCCAATTGAGGTTGTTAAGGACACAAACAAGGGCAAATGAGGTTCCTAAGCACAATAACAAATACAAATGAGGTTCATAAGCACAAGATCAAGGGCAAAAGAGGTTGTTCAGCACACGAACAATGCCAATTTAGGTTATTAAGTACACAAACAGGGGCAAATGAGGTTACTAAGTACGAGAACAAATGCAAATGAGCATCATAAGCACAAGATCAACGGCCAAAGAGGTTGTTAAGCACGGGAACAACACCAATTAAGGTTGTTAAGCACACAAACAAGCGCAAATGAGTTTCATAAGTACAAGAACAAATGCAAATGAGCTTCATAAGCACAAGATCAAGGGCAAATTATGTTGCAAAGCGCAAGAACAACGACAAATGAGGTTGTTAAGCACAAGAACAAGCGTAAATGATGTTGCTAAGCACTAGAACAAGGACAAAAGAGGTTAAGAAGCATATGAACAATGACAATTGAGGTTGTTAAGCATACGACAAGGGCAAATGAGGTTCCTAAGCACAAGAACAAATGCAAATGAGGTTCATAAGCACAATATCAAGGGCAAAAGAGTATGTTAAGCACACGAACAACGCCAATTGAGGTTGTGAAGCACACAAACAAGGGAAAATGAGATTTCTAAGCACAAGAACAAATGCAAATGAGGTTCATAAGCACAAGATCAAGGGCAAATTATGTTGCAAAGCGCAATAACACGACAAATGAGTTTGTTAAGCACAAGAACAAGTGTAAATAATGTTGTTAAGCACAAGAACATAAGTAAAAGAGTTTAATAAGCATATGAACAACGACAATTGAGGTGCACATGAAAAGGGAAAATGAGATTCCTAAGCACAAAAACAAATGCAAATGAGGTTCATAAGCACAATATCAAGGGCAAAAGAGGTTGTTAAGCACACGAATAACGCCAATCGAGGTTTTTAAGCACACAAGCAAGGGTAAATGAGGTTCCTAAGCACAAGAGCAAATGTAAATGAGCTTCATAAGCACAAGATCAAGGGCAAATTATGTTGCGAATCGCAAGAACAGTGACAAATGAGGTTGTTAAGCACAAAAACAAGTGTGAATGATGTTACTAAGAACAAGAATAAAGGCAAAAGAGGTAAAGAAGAAGATGAACAACGATAATTGAGATTGTTAAGCACACGAACAATGACAAATGAGGTTCCCAAGCACAAGAACAAATGCAAATAAGGTTCATAAACACAAGATCAAGGGCAAAAGAGGTTGTCAAGCACACGAACAACGCCAATTGAGGTTGTTAAGCACACAAACAAGGGAAAATGAGGTTCCTAAGCACAGGAACAAATGCAAATGAAGTTGATAAGCACAAGATCAAGGGAAAATTATGTTGCAAAGCGCAATAACAACGACAAATGAGGTTGTTAAGCACAAGAACAAGTGTAAATGATATTGCTAAGGACAAGAACAAGGGCAAAAGAGGTTAGGAAGCATATGAACAACGACAATTGAGGTTGTTAAGCACACTAACAAGGGCTAATGAGGTTCCTAAGCACAATACCAAATGCAAATGAGATTCATAAGCACAAGATCAAGGGCAAAAGAGGTTGTTAACCACACGAACTACGCCAATTGAGATTGTTAAGCACACAAACAAGGAAAAATGAGGTTCCTAGGCACAAGAACAAATGCAAATGAAGTTCATAAGCACAAGACCAAGTGCAAATTATGTTGCAAAGCGCAAGAACAACGTCAAATGAGGTTCATAAGCACAAGATCAAAGGCCAAAGAGGTTGTTGAGCATAGGAACAACACCAATTGAGGTTGTTAAGCACACAAACAAGGGAAAATGAGGTTCCTAAGAAACAAGAACAAATGCAAATGAAGTTCATAAGCACAAGATCAAGTGCAATTATGTTGCAAAGTGCAAGAACAACGAGAAATGAGGCTGTTTAGCACAATAACAAATGTAAATGATGTTGTTAAGCACAAGAACAGGGGGAAAAGAGGTTAAGAAGCATATGAACAACGACAATTGAGGTTGTTAAGCACACTGACAAGGGCAAATGAGGTTCCTAAGTACAAGAACAAAATGCAAATGAGGTTCATAAGCACAATATCAATGGCAAAAGTGGCTGTTAACCACACGAACAAATCAAGCACAATATCTCCCCTTTACTTTTATTACATCTTTTAGATTTAATTAATTTAGTAGAAATTAACATTTTTCCTTTATCTTTGGACTGATACCTATTTTACTACACGGATAGGTTATATGCTTGCAACCGACCTATCGTTGTGTACTAAGGTTTTAAAATTTAAAAGTGAAAAAGTGTATCCAATTGACATAAAAATCCAATATCTAAAATAGACAACAAAGGCCGTGCATTTAGGGCTGCAAACGAATCGAATCGAATCGAACTTGCCCCAGCTTGAGTTTGAGTTTGAATATGAGTTGAACCGAACTGGTTTGATTTGTTTCAGAACGAACTAATTTCGAATCAAATTAATTACGAACTTTTTCTGAATCGAATTGTAGTCAATCGAATCACGAACAAATTTTTTTTGACGACCACTGGTAGTTTATACATTAGTTTTCTTCACGCAGAATAAAATTCACATTGATGTTTTACCTAGTCAAATGGAACTTATTCCATTGTTAATTTGTTACGCTTCTGAAATGTTTTTCTATTTTAAGTTACCATTATATTAGAAAATTTGATCTCTGATATAAATTTGGTTCCTACATTATTAAAATTGCAACATTTGAGATTCGAACCTAAATAGTTCGCGAACCAATTTCGAAAGAACTATACCCTGTTTGAGTTTGAGTTTGAATAAGATTCGAACCGAACTAGTTTGATTTATTTCAGAACGAACTAATTTCGAATGAAATTAATTATGAACTTTTTTTTAATCAAACTCAAATCGAATTATGAACTTCGAACTTTTTGTGCAACCCTAGTGCATTTCACTTTGATATGAATTGGTTAAACCAAAACATCAGTATTGCCCTATTGGCAGTGGCCTTTTGAAATAGGTGATACTAAAAAAATATGTATCTGTTATTTTCGAAAAGGCGATACGAAAAACAATCTGTATAGGTTCTATAAATAACCGATACTAATACAGAGACAATATGTATTGGCCTTTTACTAACAGCCGATACAAATAAATCTGTATCGGTTGTCAACTAAGAACCGATACAAATACTTGACTTTTTTGTATTGGTTCTTAATAAACAACCGATACAGAATCTGTATCGGCCCTTTACTAAAAGTCGATACATAACCGATACGATACAGATACATATTGTTTATTAGAACCGATACAGATACAGATTTTGTATTGGTTATTTATAGAACCGATACAGATTGTTTTTGGTATCACCTATTTGAAAATAACCGATACAGTATACATATTTATAAGAAAATTAATTTTCAGATTAATATGTATCAGTTCTAGTAAAGAACCAATACAAAATCTAATATGTATCGGGTTTCTGTTAATAACCGATATAGTATACATATTTATAAGAAATTAATTTTGAGATTAATCTGTATCTGTTCCAGTAAAGAACCGATACAAAATCTAATCTCTATTGTCCTCTCAATCCGCCTCTTCATTTTTCAAAGTTAATTGAAACCTCTTTGTTTTCTAAATTTTCTAAGTTATTTCTCTCTGCCGCTGTCTCTACTCTAGCTCACTCCGTTGCTCACTCTCGCCTAAGGCTTCGCTCACTCTTGCCTAGCTCACTCCTCCACTCATCTCTTTATTTTGTTGTTGGCCCCTCCTTCTCGTGACCACAGTCACTGTCGACCGAGTGGTACAGTCGATCTGCCTTGGTACCAGCCACCTCCACAATATCCGAATTTGGGACCCCTCTCTCGGGTAACCCTTTTGTTTTAATTTAGATTGCTTGTTGTGTGCTTGTTGCCGTGGTGATTATGTGCTTGTTGTGTGCTTCAAAGTAACCGAATTTGGCATGCCTTCATGTGTGCTTGCGCTGTTGGGTTTAGGTTTAGGGTTTATTGAGGGTTTAGATTTTTTTAGGGTTTAGGACATAAAAATAGGGTTTAGTTCAAATCGGACATATTCTATTTGCTGAATTATTTTGAGAGTTTAGGATACAAATGTGAAGTTTATTGTGAAATTGATTAGATAAAAAAAAATTAATAACACAATCATAATATTTTAAGAACAATCTAGGATGTGAATGTTTTTTATATATATAGGCCAACAAAATATATGGGAGCTGGCCCAATTTTTTTTTTTTAATATGAAATAACAAATTTGTATCGGGTTAATTGATGAAAACTGACACAAATGGACTATCTGTATCGGTTTTATACATATAACGGATACAAATAGTCATTAATTTTTTTTAAACCAGCTTATCAACTATTTGTATCGGCTGAACTAAAGGACCGATACAGATAGTACTATCTGTATCGGTTCTTTATATAAAGCCGATACAGATCCGGTTTCAAAAAAAATTATAATAATATTTCACAACTGTATCGGTTCTATTAAACAATTGATACAAATATTTACTTTCAATATCGGTTCTTTACCCGATACAGATTAATTTAGGTATTTGTATCACCTGGAGCAGTGTCGCCTTTAGGTCCGATACTGATATGTGTAAATAACCGATACAAAAAGTGTTTTTTCGAATTTCAGCATTTGATTTGCAGATATATCATATATAATAGCTTGCGGAAGATAATTAAGAAAAGCTTCTTTAGCATATTATTTCGTATATTCTTGATTTGTAATAAAAATAGAAACATACAATTTTGTTAATTATTATTAACCTACTTTTTCGATCTATCTCTGTTTTTTTTTTTTTTTTTTTTGATAAAAGTGGACAGATCCGCCGATTACATATATAAAACACACATTGCAGCTACTGATAACTTGTATCTATAATGTAATCTAAAAAATAACATAATCCAACAAAAGTATGCTTAGAAAGTAACATCCCAGAAGTAGAGTTCTAAATTCGTGCCGTGCCATGCCAAAAATTGGAAGAGGTCAGCACGGCACGGTTAAGACACGGCACGTTTAGGCACGCCGTACCTAAACGTGCCGTGTCTTAACCGTGCCGTGTCTAATCGTGACGTGCTTGTTCATGCCGTGTTGCTTTGGCACGGCGTGCCTTATTCGTGTTGATCGTGCCGAAAATTAAAAAATTCCAAAAAATAAGTAAAAAAATTATAAAAATATAAAAATATGAAAAAAATTCTCAAATTTTATAGATCGTGCATGCGCCAACTAGATGCTCATTGCATTATGATCCCGAGTTCCCGACCACCAAAAATGCTTTACCAATATTTATTTCATTTTCTAATTACTGCCGCCCGTTAAATTAAAAAAAATTGAACTTTCATGTCTAGTCGTGCCTAGTCGTGTCGTGCCTAAATGTGCCGTGTCTAATCGTGTTCCCGTGTTGTGCCGTGTCCCGTGTCGTGCCATGCCATGCCTCTCCTTATAAATGTGCCGTGTCCTACAGTAGGAAACCCAAACACGGCACGCTTAAGGCACGGCACGTGAACAGTACCGTGCCGTGTCTTAACCGTGCCGTGTCCTTATCGTGCCGTACCGTCCGTGCCGTGTTTGACCACGGTGGCACGGTTTTGAGAACTCTACCCAGAAGCAGATGGAATCATTTTTTTTCATTTCCAAGTTCATGGATTATCATCTGCCGCTCCACCTACGTTCTCGATCTACATTCATATCCTACAAATGGTGTAGCCGTGTAGATGTACATAAACTAGTTAAAAACCAAATGTAGAAAGAAACGGAGAGGATATTGCCACTTTATGGGTTGTAATCCGACTAAAACTGAACTATTGTTCATTTTTTTTAACCGGTAGAGGGTCCACCAAATTTACTTCTTCAAAACTTTGAAGATTTTTTTTATAAACCATAAATAGAAAAATTAATTTTAGGAATCCAGTATGATTGATTCGGTTTTTACAGAAACCATAAAAAACGAGTTGCCAATTAACTCGTTCTGGAATTTTTTCCTCACAGAACAAATTGGCAACTCGTTCTTGACCAAATTTCACAGAAGTGTGCGTGGCCAGCGTGTTGTCTCTCCGGAACGAGTTGCCAATTCGTTCTCCCACAGAGAACGAGTTGCCAATTCGTTCTCCCATAGAGAACGAGTTGCCAATTCATTCTTGTCTTCTTCTTTTTTCCCGTGTTTTGATGGGTTATAAAAATATTCTTTTGCAACACATTGTTCGGTTCCTATTCGGGGATTCGCAAGGGGCCGGGCAGTATTATTTGTACTTTGAGATTGGCGCAAAACTATTTAAGATTGGTGCAAAGTTTGAGATATCTCAGAGGATGCGAAGTATTCGGTTCCTATTCGGGAATTGCGTAGGGGGCTATATTATTCGTACTTTGAGATTGGTGCAAAGTTTGAGATATCTCAGAGGATATGACGTGTTCGGTTCCTATTTGGGAATTGTGCAGGGGGCAGTATTATTCGTTCTTTGAGATTGGTGCAAAATGTGAAAAAAAAAACAATAACGAATTGGCAACTCGTTATCCGTGGAAGAACAATTTGCCAACTCATTCCGGAGAGGCAACACGCTAGCCACGTGCAATTCTGTGAATTTGGTCAAGAACGAGTTGCCAACTCGTTCAGTGGGGGAAAAAAATTCCAGAACAAGTTGACAACTTGTTTTTTATGGTTTCTGTAAAAAACAAATCAATCATACTAGATTCTTAAAATTGATTTTTCTATTTGTGATTTATAAAAAAATTCAACTTTGAAACCACCTGTCAAAACTTAGAAGTCCTCTAGCTGGAGTTTTTGTTATAAATCATAAATAAAAAAAAAAAAAGTTTAGACTTCCAGCATGGTTGCTAGGTTTTTTTTATAAAAATCATTAAAAACGAGTTGGCAGTCTGTTCCTTATAGTATGTTATACTCCAGAACGGACTGCCAATACGTTCCAAGCGAAAAAAAAAATGCACGGATTTTAATAAGTAAGCACGAGTCTTAATGCAGATCATATGGTCACCACTCACCACTAATTTCAAGAAAGCCCAAAGCCCAATTTGATGACGCTGCAGAAATCTTTTACAATTAATTGATCTGGACCGTTCTTTTTAACTTGGCACGAATCTCAAAGTCCAAAAATACTGCCCCCTTGATCTGGACCGCTCTTTTTAACTTGGAATGAATCTCAAAGTCCAAAAATTTTGAACTCGCTGGGGAACGAGTTGGGAATCCATTCTAGATATTTTTCTGAAAAATGACTCCTGAATGAGTTGGCAGTCCGTTCTGGAGTATAAAATACTGTAGGGAATAGACTCACAACTCGTTTTTTATGATTTTTATAAAAAACAAAACAATCATGCTAGAATTCTAAAAATGATTTTTTTTATTTATGATTTATAAAAAAAAAACTCCTCTAGCTATAAGTAGTTGAAAATAAAATACAATAAAATGGTTTGGATCGGTAAAAAATTACCAATATAATAGTTTAGATCGGTAATATTTTTACTAATCTTTCTATGAGGCATTATGCATTAGAGAATAGAAGTATTATTTCTATTTGTATTTCTTATTTTATAATATTTTCTATGAATAAAAAGTTCTCAAGATTGAATTAATGCATTAATACCACGTCTCGATCGATCAAACGTCTCGTCCCTCTTTCCGTAAAAAGCAAGCCGTCGAAAGCAGGATACGCAATGATTCTGAATATACTGCAGATTGTGGATCCTCTGCAGTTAATTAATGAGTAGTTGATTCAGATTTTGCATGTGTCCACCTTGATATCGGTCCACTGTTCACTTCGGAATATATTTATCTTTTTTTATTATAACTAATGTGATATTAACGATGAGCAAAGCTAGAGTATGATGTGCTCATCAAAAAAATTTAGTGAACACAACTTCAAAACTATATCGGATCGGTTTCAAATGACAAATTCAAACCATTAAAATCCATGTATTTTATGAGTGACACATGTACATGCAAAATTTTGAAAATTTCGAATTCATTTGCTACAAGGTCAAGTGGTCAAAGAAATTATGAAAAAATGAATATATAAAACAACTTATGAAATAACTTATAAAATGTTCATTTATTTGACCGCTTGATTTTGTAGCAAATGAATTCGGAACTTCCAAAATTTTGCATGTACATGCATCACTCCATGAAGTACTTAAATTTCAAAAATTTGAATTCGTCGTTTAAAGTCAATCTGATATACTTTTGAAATTGTGCTCACTAAACGCTCTTATAAGCACATCACATCCTAGCTTTGCTCATTAATGATATATAAGCTAAATACTAAGAATAATCAGTTAATGAGAGAGAAAATATACCTTGCAGGGTGCCAATTCATTCGTAGTAGATTAATATTTCTCTGTTTCTAATGATATATAAGCTAAATATACTTTCGACGTTTGTTATTTTTATCATTTTTATTAATTATATTTAAAGTTATTATATTTTCCGAAAAAGATTTCAGTTCGAAATTAAATTCACATTTTGAATCGAGCTTTAACATTTTTTCAGAGAACGGCGCAAATAATCAAGATGCAAATATGCAACCTCAACAAAAGGCTAGTTGGACAATAAATTGGGCCAAGTTTTCTGAAAGGCAAGAACTGGAGATGTCCAGTCATGCGGATTAGTTGCTGATTAGAGATTACGTCCTAACAGCTTTTCAGTTAGATTATGCTTGTAACAAGTAATTAGTTAGACACTTAGACTATCAAGAGATTGTAACAGTCTAACAGACAGTAGTTAGATTACTCAACTCTCTGTATACTGTTACATAAAATAGGCATCATTGTATCTGTAAAAAATCATATTGTAATGAATACAAGAATTATCTTCTCTCATTAATTACTCTTGTCTGTCTCTTTAGTTTTACTTTCACGATCCAGATTTAAGAAATCATGGTGATTCACCATGCAACAAAAATAGAACCACTCACTACAAAATCATGCACCCTGATGAGACACAGGAAGAAAACAAAAAATAAATAAAAAAAGAGAAAGGGTTTTACCATCGGGCTTAGGAATCGGGTTTTGGAATTGTATGGCGCTCGGTGTGTGGTGTTGGAGTTGAGGCGAGACGATGTTGAGGAGGTCGAATGATTTCTGAAAGGGTGATGCCATTGGAGGGGGTGATTTGAGGCCACAAAGGAGGAAGTGTTGAAAGAAGCGGGGGAGGAAGTCACCATTAAAAGGTTAGATCAGCTTGGAGTGAAGAGTCGTCAGTAATAGAATAGGCGAAAAGCGAAAAAGAAAAAAATATCACAGAGTTGAAGAAATTATAAAATGTTTAATTCTTGTATTCCAAAATCTTGAATTTTTCTTACAGCAGGTCTGTTTATATAGACATTCAATTACAACAGCATTTATCTACCTACATGGTATTTCTATTTTTAAAAAAATAAAACTTATTTATCTATTTTCATTGTTTTGGAGATGTATACAAAACAATGATCTTGTATAGTGGAAATTGGAGATGCAAAGCAAAGCAAAACAATGCATCTTTAGTTTATTTCCGATCTTATACAACTAGGTTAGACAATATTTTGGTCCAAACGAATCACAACCGTCCAAAGAACTATTTTTTCCCAAGAATTGTCGGAACTCCCAAAATTTTCATTTTCGCGGATTGAGTGATTGATATTTGGTGTGGACCATTTTTGTTACCACTGGAACTTGAACCCAAGTCTCTTGGAGGAGAGTCATACACCTTAACCAATATACTACAAAATCTTTCATGTTACAATGTTGAATCTATATATAATATATACATACAATAAAACAGTAGTCTTATAACTTTCAATTCAAATCATTTTAATGCAATTTTTTTAAGTAATGATATATTCTTTTTAAATGATGTTATTAATATTATTAATGATATAGACATAATACAATTTTTTTTTCTTAAATTTTTATTTTTTTCAAAAATAAAAATACCATAATATTTTTTATATTTACCTAGAAGTGACTTTTGAATCGGGATCAATAATTCAGATTCAAAGAATTTTTATTTTTTTCCAATAACACACAATGAAATATTCCAGTCCTTCTAATAAACTAAATTATATATTTTTCTATCTAATTTCAAAGAAACATATCAAAAATTTCTAAAACTTTAATAAAAAAATAATTTATAACTTTTTCCAAAAAAAAAAAAAAAACTAGGGACCGCCATTTAATAGCCGGTTCCTAATAAAAATTAGGAACCGACTATTAAATAGCCGGTTTGGGTAGTTTTGATAGAATTTAATTTTGATGAACAGAGTTGGCGAATTTCAGTAAATGGTGGACATAAATAAAAATCACGGAACTAACTCAATTACAAACTATAGCTATTTACAAGTGTGTCCTTCCAAAGAGTCTTCAGTTTTGTCTGAAACAGTGGAGTCCAATACTTGAGTTTAGATCCGGACCGTCCAATCAGTTTGACACGAATATTAAAGGGATCCCGTGCATTCTATTGATCCGAATTTTAATTAAACGGTCTGATTTCAATCTCAAAATTTGAGATATCTCAGAGGAACTGGCATGTAGCCATAATGAAAGGAAAACTTAATTTCTTGTTTGTTCTTGAGATTTTGATTTTCGCTTAACACTTTCCAACTCTTTCTTATTATTCTAGAGCTCTTCTTACTTTTATTTTCATTTTTAGGTGATATCTCACCCGATTATTTTATCTGTAGCGTTAAAAAATAATTTAACATGTGGTGATTAAAAAATAATTTAATATGTGAGAAAATTGACTATTTTGAAAATTTTAATGGGTACACTAAAAAGTTTCCCTTACTCTTAATACATACTCTATCATTATTAGCGTTCAAACTGAAATGAAACGCTAACAAAAACATTTAAGATCTTGTAAAATATTGTCATTGTTATCGTTTCACCTCTTGTAAAATGCTAGCATGAATCATGATAGCGTTTCCCAAGTTCTAGTATTTGTTTTTTTTTAAATAGATTAATTATGCATAAAAAATAGTCTTTGAATATGTAAAAACTATCACCTAAGAAATAAGCTATGATGTTTTTGTAATAAATTAATTATGCATAAAAAATGATGAGAAAATAGTACGGTTGAAAAAAAGGGTTAGAGCGCACAGCTTTAAAGAGAGAGAAAAAAAACATTATATTGGAAAAATAAATGAACAATAGTTCACTAGAGGGGACAAATAAGAAGAAATGGACAAATAAGATATAACTAATATTAAGAGATAAATACGAATAAAAAAAGAGAGTTGAAGTATGCATAAGAAATAACAAAAAAATGAAGTAATTATCTAATAGCAACTTATCTTGACAATCTAAACAATATTTTATCAAATTATTGAAAAAATAAGAAATAATTTAGTTCTATGATGTGGGTTATATATAATAAAGTATCAGTCAAATTTTATACAATTTGAATATCATTCGGTGATATATATGATTGATTTCAAAAGTATATTATGCGTCAAATTTGGTATATTTTTTGTATGCATGAAAAAAAAATCGTCTCTCTAAAACTAAAAGTACTCTATATTTAATTATGGGGCCTCACCTAAGGTAACAAAATTTTTGACACAGACCATCATAGTCACCTCTCAGGCAGCATGACTACAAGACGAATGAGAGCGAGACACATACAACATATGCTTAGGAGGCTGCTATTTTTGGGACACAGCCCCCCGCTTGATACCTGGAGGACCGATCCATGGGAGATGCGTACACAGTTGGCGAGACAGGAGCATCAATGGGCCTACGGTTCAGGACCGGGCGTTTAACATGATCATCCATGGGCCGCCAGTTCAAGACCAGTCACTTTGCAGGACAAGCCATGGGCTGTCGATTCAGGATCAGACATCCTGGAGGAGATGGATGTGGATGATCCCTAGAATGTTGAGGAGCCTACAGTCCCACAGAGGCGTGTGCAGTCGCCCAGGGAGTGCGGGCCACGTGAGAGGTTGTCACTGTCTGGTCGTCGCTATCGTCGATAGTTTGTTATATTTCATGTTTTAGACTTGACTGTAGTGTTTCATGTTTTAATTGTTATATTTTATGCTGATCAGACAATATTTTGTTATTTTTGTTACGTTGTTCACTTAGCATTTTGTTGTTTCATTGTGTTTTATTCTGTTCTCTCAATTGTTTTTATATGATAATGATTGAATAGGCTGCGATTGATTTGTCTTTCCAAGCTAAATGTTGGAGAAAATAACATCAAATTTGGACTATGCACTTGACATAACAAATTATAAAAATACAAATTCAAAATTGTATAATCATAACTTTGTAAAACACGTTTATAAAACAAAATTTATCAAACAAAATTTATCAAACAAAAATCTATAAAACAAAATAATCTAACAAAAAAAATGTAAAACAAAATAATATGAAAAATATATAAAATGTTGTTAAATATAAAACAAAATAAAAATAAAAATTACAATCTGCCCCCTGGAGGCTGTTACGGGGTAGTGGCTCTATTGGGGGCGGTCTGGTACGAAGAGAGAATCGCTTCTCAGCAGAGCAGTTTGGTAATTTTTAAATTTTTAAAATTTTGACATTATATTTAATATATTTTTTTGGAGTTATTAATAAAAATAATCGGTCCATTTAGACACTCTCTAGACAAAACCTTCCTAAAACCTCACACAAGCCCACTCTCAGTCTCACACGCTCTCGCCTCCGTAGTAAGCTGAGCTCACACTCTCATGGCGTCCTTCGCTCCGCCGCCTTCCTCCTCTCCATCCCTTCACTTCCTTATACCCAAGCCCGAACCTCCCGAACCCATCTCCGATCTGTCACAAAACCCATACTTTAACCAGAATCCTGATCCAGGGCACCTTCTCGCAAATAACGGATGCAGCACGTCATCCGACCAAATCAACGATCCAATCATCTCTGAGTACCTCCGCCTGACTCAGCTCTACTCCTCTATCGCGATTCCAGACAGAAAAGACCAAAATGCCCTTGCTCTGGTCGCTGACGACCAGTCGGAACCCAGGAAGAAAAAGGCCAGAGGGGACGGGCTGGTTCGCGTCAACAACCTCAGCCCCGCCGATCATCTCTATCATCGCTTCGTCATCAGACAGGCCCGCATTACCTACGAGTCGCTGAGGTGCTTCTTTGTCCAAGAAAACATGACCAACCCACACCCGGTTTCCAAGAACGCATCCGTTATGAAACCACGAAATCGTGCCGACCTGAAGGCATCTGTGAAGATGCGGACGTCGGGATTGTACGTACAAAAGGACCCGGACCTGCGGGTTGTGGGGCCGGTGCCGGGAGTCAATATCGGAGATGTTTTCTTCTACCGGGCAGAGCTGATGGTTCTTGGGGTGCACAATCAAATCCAAGGCGGGATTGGATTCGTTCCTGCAAAAATGGTGCCCGAAGGAGAGCCCATTGCTACTAGCATTGTCGCCTCGGGAGGATACCAGGATGATCTTGAGGTATTTACCCTTTTTTACCTTCCATTTAAAGTTTCTGAACTGTGGAATTATATAAAAAGGGTGTGGAATTTGTCCTATGGCCTTTGGACCAGATCCTATCCATATCCAAAGGGTTCCTGCTTGGTCAGATTAAGTTTATTTTCCTGATCGTGAAACAAATCTTTAAATTTCTTCGAAAGAAATTTAGAAATATTGTATCCTTCTTCATTAGACAACCGCATAAAAACACATGGTGTCTCTATTAACTCCGTTACACTACTAACCATCGTCGTTAGATCCATTTTATGCATCAACAGACAAGAACAAAAAAAATTCAAATTCCAAATTATGTAGACTACCAAAACTTTTGCTCATAATTTTTTTAATTAGTTTTCCTGAAGAACTATATTTTCATTCAAATACCTTAAAAAACTTTCTTCCATCTATTCTGATTAAATGAAGAAAGAAAATGAAATGACATCAATTCAGAATTGTAAGTCACTTCAATTACCTTTGATTCTAGATATATTTCCGACAAAAACAAATATGTTGAATAGAATAAATAACTACGAAATGAGAATATGCAATCAATATTAAAAAATAGAGATCAATTGTTGAGCTACAATCAATTAAGAGTCAACTTTAGCTCTCAAACAAGAATTTCTTAACTAATTAATATGTGCTTTCATGCTGGTTAATTGAGAGAATAACATGTAATATTGAACAGAGGTTAATCACTCGAAGAATAAGAAACTGACAAAAGCACAAGTGAGATTTTGATTTGTCATCTCCATCTTTATATGTTTACTTATTCATTCTTGAAATAAATTTGTCATCGAATAATGTTTGTATTTTGTAATAAGCAAAAAAAATCTAAGAGGTAATGGAAACCTCCATTTGCTTGATGTTCAGCTTAATATCCAAATAAAGAAACAAATTATTGCCTTGTTTGGTTTAGGGGACGTGAAATGACATTTTCCTATTATTAGTTATGCACTTAATTACTCAATCAGACGATTAAGCAGTCCTTTGGACGAGATCTTGTCCAAAGGGCATCAGATCTGATCCACACCCATATGAAAATACTCCAAGAAAGAGTATCTCTCTCCCTTTCTCTCCCTCTCTCTCAATTGAAAAAAGAGAGTGTAAAACGTAAATGAATTTTCTCTATTAGTTTCCATTTGTGACTAATATACAGAGGATGGTAAAAAGAAATTCTAAACCTTTGTTGCAAGGGATCACTTGAACTGGTACTAAATCTTCTGTTTATTGCAAATGACACTTATTTTTATTGTATTTGCAAATAAATAGGCAACTCTTTTTGTTTTCTGCACCTACATCTCCAATGGCCAAGTGCTAGGTTCAGGCAAAAGACTGACCAAACTGTCTCCACCTTTTTAATTTTTTTAACCAAAACTGCTCCATAAATAAATATTAATGTGAACATTATATCAGCATTTAATCTATTATAGTGACTTTCATTCACTTTTTAGTAGTGACAGAAATAGTCAATATGAGTTTGTGGCAATAATGTCAAAAGTTCATTGAAATATAACTCTTTCTTGTGCTTGCCTAATTAAAAGTCTGATATTACTTGTTTCCGTGTAATTTTGCAGTCTTCTAGTCAAATTGTTTACTAAAATTCGACAAGTCTAGATAACATGCCTTTCAAGTTTAAAATTCATTGTTTGGTTTTATCACTGCTTTTACTTGATGCTATAAATTAGTTTAGGATTTCAAGTGATTATCTTTGTTTCTGCTAATACGATATAATGTTCTATGATCTGAACAATCTTTTCTAAAATAATTTTAATCTTTTCTAAAATGGCACTTGCTAATGTCCTTTCTACAATAACACTAACAACATGAGTCGGTTGATGACAGCTTGGCGATGACATCATCATGTACACTGGCAGCGGGGGTCGTGTTAGAAACCAACCTCATGTGTCATCAGACCAGAGCCTTGAGCGGGGAAACCTTGCTCTGGAAAGAAGCATGAACTATGGTGTCGAAATCCGTGTTGTGCGAGGTGTAATCTTGCAGAAGTATCCTTTGACCCGCATTTATGTGTACGATGGTTTGTACCGGGTTGTTGAATGCCGCCGCAACCGTGGTAAGTCAGGCTGTCATGTATACCTTTTTAAATTGTTAAGGATTGAAGGCCAGGAGAAATCTGGTACCTTGTCAATACGTCTCGCCAGAGAGATCAAGGCCAAGTTGGCTGCGCAGGTAATACCAGCTGGGTACATCTGTTCTGACATTTCGGGAGGCATTGAAGCTGTACCTATACCATTCTTTAATGATGTTGATCAGGAGGAGGACCCGTTAGGGTTTGAGTATGTGAAATCCCCAGACTACCCTCTGCCACCAGTCAAAAAGGCATTGAAGGCATGCAGGTGTGAGGAAGAGTGCAAAACCAATTGCCAGTGCATGGGGCGAAACAATGGCGAGCCAGCTTATGATTCGACTGGTATTTTACTTCGGGGCCGACCGATTGTGTACGAGTGTGGAGATACCTGTTCTTGCCCCGCCAACTGTCCAAATCGTGTGACCCAAAGGGGGATGAAACTGCAATTGGAGGTTTTTCGGTCAAAGGACAATATATGGGGAGTCAGATCGTTGGATGTAATCCAAGCTGGCAGTTTTGTCTGCGAGTTTAGTGGGGACGTGGTTTTGAGAGAGGAAGTGGATGCAGGAGTCGATCAGGATCAGAACCGGCTCCTGATTGACCCACTGAGCTTCTTGGAGAGGTGGAGGCAATGGGGTAATGTATCAGATATGTTCCCAGATGCAGGGCCCACCAAGGACCCACCGCTCCAGCACAGACCGATATACCTTCTGGATGTTTCTAGGAGGAGGAATGTGGCATGTTACATAAGTCATAGTAGTAGCCCAAATGTGTTTGTGCAGTATGTTCTTCATGGTCATGATGATGCTAAATATCCTCGAATGATGATTTTTGCAATGGAAAATATACCGCCTTTGAGGGAGCTTAGCCTTGATTATGGGGTGATGGGTTAATTTTGGAAATGGAGGTGTCCATTAGCAGATATGAAGCCCCTTTTGGCCTCTTTTGTAAGGTGTGCTTTCTAATCATCCCCCTTTTTTTAATCATTTCTTAGGGAAATGGCCAGTATACCTTTTTTTGGGTCATTCTCTGCTGTGAGAAACTGTTCCCTATTATACTGATGTAGATTGTGAAACAGCTTGTAGACCACCTGAAAAAGGAATGTGTTTTATTTGACTGTAACCCTACCAGAAGACATCCGATAGGGGCAACACTTGAATCTACGATTCACAAAAATAAGTACATACTGAGGTTTTGTACTTGATGCTTATATGTTGGTATATGCTAAGTGATATAGTGATCTGTTTTATACATGGAGATATGCTCTTCCCATTTAGTACACTGTTCAAGCAAATATAACAGATTAATTTTCCCGAGTTCAATATAGTCTTGTTACTAGATCTTATATATCACTTGTGAGTTTTGTTGTTAGGAAAACTATATAGCGGTACTGCTATGTAGCCTCAGTTTCCTGCTTAGCTTGGATATCTCATTGGCTTTCAACAAGCTGCACTGTTTAACTCATACTTGTGTCATATTGGCACCATATTCTTTTATGTTCAGAACTACGAAAGAGCTGGTACAAAGTTTGTCATAATTGAATATGCAATACTTTATAATTGAATTCACAATATATTATGCCTAAAGTTGGGTACATATATCTATTTTTAAATCAAAGTCGGTATCCTATCAATACTTACAAAAGAGCTGGTACAGAGTTATGTACCTTTTTTTAACGCCGCCAATGTCCTTCTTGCTTTCAGGTAGGGCTAAAGAAATCAAGTTTGGGACAAACCGGATGGATTCGTTCCATAGATGGGATGCAGATTAGCAGAAATGTACATCATTTTGTTCTATTATTAGGAGGGAGTTGAATGCTTACCTGTTGTAATTGAAAGTTGTTTATTTTGTTTTAAAAAGGCTTTCAATTGGAATGGCTTCATTATAGATCTCTCTCAAACTTGAGTTGATAACTAGTGAGTTGGGACACCTAGCTACCAATCAATTTAAGCCCAATACTCTTCTCTGCGTGATCCACAATAGATTGTAGTCTTATTTTATATCCCACCTTCAAATTTTTAAACAACATGCTAGATTCCAACAAATGGCATCCATTCTGGATCCTTTCTCCCTTGCATCCACCAATGCAAACATGTTTTTATTGGTTCGTTCAGGGCTTGGATCGGACAAACTATAATGGGGTAAACATGTCTTTATAAATTTCAATTAAATTTTTTAATTTAGATGTACTTTATAAATTTAAATGTGTTTTATTTGAAATGACGTCATGTACTTTATAAATTCTGGAGATGTTCTATTGTAACGCCTGGGACATCACCATTCATCCCATGTGTCTCAACTCTAATGCCGATTGGTACGAAGACCCAAGATTTATCCGTTGGAAATGCAACACTCACAAGGCAAAGAAGAGGAGAACAAGTGTGATAAGGGTGAAGGAAGCTCCTCCAACACCGTTGAAGGACCTAAAGAATAGAGTCAAATCCAAACTATTTTATTAGGATCTATAATTTTTGATATTAGAATCAACGCACTTATATTTCTTCATGAACTATCCTTTGTTTTCGACTCTTGTTACTTTAATATAAGTACGAATTATAAATCTTTTTCTATTAAGCACAAAGAGTCATAACTTGAGAATATTAACTACAAAAAGTGGGTATGAATACAAATTTCAAAAATAAAATGAAGAAACCTCTATCCAACGAAAGTGATACGGGTCATAAAATTACGTGTGATGGACATGAAGTTTTTGATCACTGAATAAAGAATTACAACCTAATACACAAAGCATTACTTTAGCTGCCACAAACTTCAATATTTCGAATTTTCAGATCTAGAAAAAAATCATTATAGTTTGTGCACCTTAACTTTAATATTCTCAATCAATCTCAAGATTATTCAATCAATACACTCAACTCTTAGAGTGATCCTTGTTGGATTGTGTCATAATCTACTTATTTGTTCGACTAGATTTGCAAAACATATATAAATTGAATTTTACAGTTTTCTTGTCTTGAGATATTATGCAGGTTCATGACAATAAAAGATTGAAGAATTACACATCAAGGATGAAATATTAAAATGCTATCAACATCAAGGATGTGGTTATGAAGTGCAAGGGACTGGACACTAGAAGACCATCTCAAGATTAAGGATATCAAATATGTAATATTGGTAAAATAAGCTTGAGAATGAACTAAATAAGGTCTATCGTTGTAACGGTTCAGGAACCGTTACAACGGAATAAATAAAATGCATTACCGATGTCATGTCGGCATAATTCGGATTGGACCAGCGTGCAACGACAACCAAATAGAGATTACCATAGTGCAGACCGTTGTAATGGTATGTCTACCGTTAAGGATAACAACGCCCAAACCTAGCGTGGTGTGGTTATGGGACCGTTATAACGGTAGGGCCGAATTACTTCCATCTTCTCAGCTCTCTATAAATAGAAGCATGATCTAGGTTTGGACAATGACTCTAGTGCCACAAACTTCAATATTTCATATTTTCAAATCTAGAAAAAGTCGTTATAGCTTGTGCACCTCAACTTCAATATTTTCAATCAATCTCAAGCTTATTCAATAAATACAACCAACTCTTAGAGTGATCCTGCGTGATTAACCTTTTCTACTTTCGAGTCTTAGGACTCACCTTGGTAGCGGCTGCGCCGAGCCGATCACGTGCTTCGGGCCGTGTGATACTGAGGGGGTAAGGTGGGGGGGTCATCAGTTCCAACTTGTAATTCTTTTTTATTGGGTTAGTGCTCCGGAGGCGTAGGCGTTAGTGCCGAACTCTGTAAACAACTCTTGTGTCAAGTGTCTCTAAACTCTACTCTTTACTTTATTTATTACATATCGACGTTAGGACGTTGTCCAGTTCGCCAAGGTTAACAAAGACACGTTAGACCAACTTAGTTAAAAATTAAAATGCCCTATCACCCCCCCCCCATTGACAACTTTTCACTTTCGAGACTTAGGCCACCTTGTTTACTGAGCAGCCAACGGGGTGATTCCCGAAGGTGTAAGGGTTCAGGTCCAACTTGTACTACCTTCTTATCGGGTTAAGAAAGCACCACTCGAAGGTCACGAGCCTCGAAGAGTGTTTTAGTGGGGAACTCATAAACAACCGTCAAGTGTCTCTAAACTCTACTCTTTATTTTACTATTACATATTATAGTTTAGGACCAAGTTATTCTAGTTTCCGCTAAGGTTAACTATAATACACGTTAGTGACTTGTAACTTAGCTAAAAATTTAAAAAGGCCCTATTCACCTCCCTCTAAGTGTCTTTGGAACCAACATAACTTAGAGGCCACCTTGATAATTAATAAATTTCAAAATTCCACTTGCTCAGAAGAACTAAATGATCAAATTAAAATTCAAAATTTCAATATTCAAAACCTTCGTGCACTAATTTCAATAGCTCACCTAAAATAAGAGGCAAATACACTCGAGCTCCGGAGACGTAGGTGTTAGTGCCGAACTCTGTAAACAACTCTCGTCTCAAGTGTTTCTAAACTCTACTATTTACTTTATTATATTATATTTTAGTTTAGGATCAAGTTATTCGAGTTTCCGCCAAGAATAACTTTAAGACACGTTAGGACTTACAACTTAGCTTAAAAGTTTAAAAATATCCTATCCCCCCCCAAGTGGTCTTTGGGACCAACACTAATAACAAAAAATTAAATTTATATGTCAAAATAAAATCGTTAAATGTGATTTATATTATTTTCTCTACATATACATAAAAAATTATCGTGTTTCTTGATTTTGATTTTATATGAATCAATAAGTTGAAAAAATGAACTTTCAGAATTTATCCACATCGGCGTATTTTGCAAGCTCTTATATTAATCAAATGTTATGAACTTTTACGTATGCATAGATAAAATGATATGGATCATGAGTAGAACTAGGGTGTTCTTAAGCTCGCCAAGCTCTTTGGTAAGCTAGCTTGTTTCTAAAACTTATCAAATTAACTTTAAATAACAATTCCAAAATGTTGAAATCAAGCTACTTAACAAGTGATGTCTTTACATTTCAAATTTATAAATTAACTTAATATAAAGTCTAGCTGTAAAAAAAGATTTATAAGTTAATTTTAACACGTTCAGTTTTTCATCGTTTTTTACTACTTTATACTATTTTAGAATTTAGTATAAATTGTTTCTGAACCATTCAAAAACATTAAATTTGTATCTATCTAAAATAATATTTTTTTCCAAAAAAATTATAAAATTTTGTTTACAAACACGTTTTAATATGGAGATAAAAACACGTTTTAATATGGAGATAATGTTAATTGGTTCGAATCGACTCTTTAAATTTTAAAAACAAAAAAATATAAAGTATAATAAAATATGAAAGACGCGATGCATTTCAATTCCTCATTAAAATTTGTAAATTGAAATGGTTCGAACGTTTTACGGACTCAAAATTTGAAGTATCTTTAACAACTATAAATTCATTCCAAGTTTCCTTGACCATATAAATTCCTTTAAAATAATTTCCTCTCCTACGTGGACCTCTATAATAAGGGGAATTTTATGCACCAAGAAAACTTATAAAGTAAAGAGAATTGCTTCCTAATTAAGTCTTTGTGTATGAGTATGGCACTATGGCTAAAGAAACATTGGAGAATGATAAGGGAAAAAAAAGAAAAAGCGCCTAGTGAGAGGACAAAATATGATGGGCCGATGGATTTTTCTTTCCTTACAAACAGCTAGGACTCCACGAGCCTACAATGGATTGCGCCTTGGAACTCGGTCACAAATCACAAGGTTAAAAACTTGAATTATAAAAAAAATACAGGTGTCGCCCGGTGTCAAAACATGCTGTCTGGCTGATTCAAGAGAGCCGCAATTCCATGTCATGGTGAGCCCCACCTCTGGGTCCTATGTGCTGAACCCAGTCCGGTACGTAGTACGTACTATGTACTTACCTGCTTTTTTCAACCGAAAATTTTATTAATAAAAATATAAATAAAAAATATCGATTTTGAAAAAAAAAATTGGGTAGAATTTAAAAAGTGAAAAAAAACTGAAGAGCCTGTTCGGCTACATGTATTCTCAGAAAAAGTAAATTTACCCATATTTCTTCACATGATGTGTTCGGAGGCTTCAATATATATTCCTATTATCAAAACCACATGGGTAATTTTCCTATTCTATAGCAGATCGAAGATTAAAAAAAAAAACTCTACTCGGAGCTCTGTTTTATTTCCCAAATGCTGAGCTACGTAGAGGTGAGAATAAATAAAGAATATTTAAACATTTCAAAGTAAGAAATTGAGCTCTATAGCTGCGTGGACTTTGCTATCTTGACTAAATGCAATGAACACATTATTATTTTAAACATTTAAATATTTCCCTGTAGCTGCGTGGAAATAAATATGATCACCTACACTTAGAATTTTTTTTAAACAAATTATTATTTTAAATGCTACAGAGGTGATGATATTTATTAAACAAATATTCCTAGCTCAGTTCCTTACTTTTGAATAATAATTAAACACATTCAGAAATAAATACAATGGACAAATAATTATTTTAAATAGCATTTCAATATTAGAATAATATTTAAACAAAACTAAATATAATTAAACAAAACATAATTTAAAAGTTCAAGAAATTTTAAATGACCATAACACAGGACTAATTTTTAAGTTAAGTTTCTATTTTGACGTTTAACATAATCATCCCACATAAGTCTAGCAATTTCATCTCTTTTTTTCATTTCCTGTCTGACGTTGATTGTTAAGTCTTTCAACATTTTCGCCGTACTCTTCATCTCCATCTGGAACATCCACAATATTATTTGGATCAATTTCCAAATTAGCATCCGTAGTCCAAGCGGCATCGCCATTGTGATATACAATAAAATTGTGTATAATACATGCTGCTTGAACTATGTCTGCTTGTTTATCAATTGCGTGATATGTTGCAACTTTTAAAATAGAAAACTGCATTTTTAAAATAACAATAAGTTTTTCAATATAGTTTCTAAGTTGTGCATGACAAAGATTAAAGAGCTCTTTGTAATTCCGCGATCGTTCATTAGCTGCACCTTGCTCTCGCACGTGATATCTCACACTCCTATAAGGAGCAATAAATTGTGGTGTATTGGCATAACCCGCATCAACCAAAAAATATTTTCCTCGTGGTACTGTGAATCCATTGTCGAGTGCACTCTTTTGTACAGTTGCATCTGAAGCTGATCCTTCCCATCCGGCCATTACATAAGTAAATCGATAGTCAAAATCACAAACGAGCATAACATTCTGTGACAATGTCTGTTTTCTATTACGATATGAAGCTTGATCTTCATAAGCAATAGTTATAGGAACATGTGTACCATCAATAGCACCAATACAATCCTATATAATAAAAAATAATGAATGATTAAACTTACTTTAATTTAAAAAAATATTCATTTGAGAATGATTGAAATTAAATTTACCTTAAAGAAATGATTAAATATTGTTCTTGATTGAATAAGTTGGGGCATATGAAGTCGAGGGGGTATTATGATATCTGCAGATAGTCGAGTAATAGTCTCAATTACAATATGGAAGTAACGGCTTACTGTATCACCCGACCGCTAGAATCGTTCTTGCACAGTGCGATTGCTTGCATTTTTAGCTAGAGTGTATAAGAACATTGCAACTTGTTCTTCAATTAACATATGTCCATCTTGGATAGGGATGGCAATGGGTCTAGCCCACAGGTATTTTGTCAAGCCCAGGACTGGCTTGCCCAGGGCTGGCTTGCCCATAAAAAATTAATGGCCCGCCTGCCTGGCCCAGTCTGACGGGCTTGAAAATCTAGGCCCGGCCTGCCCAATGGGCTTTTCCTCCAGGCCCAGGCATGCCCGTGCCTGCCTACCATTTTGCCTACAAAAATCAGAAAACCAGAAAATTAGAAAACCAAAAAATCAGAAAATCAGAAAATTAGAAAATCTAAAATCGAAAAACCGAAAAACCGAAAAACCGAAAAACCGAAAAACCGAAACCGAAAAACCGAAAAACCGAAAATCGAAAAATCAGATAAGCCCAATGAGTTGCCTGTGGGCTTCGACTTAAGCCCAGGCCTGGCCTGGCCCGTCTTTAGGCCCGGCCTTACCGGGCCGCCGGGTAACGGGCAGGCTAGGCGGGGATGACCGGGCCTCCAGGCCGACTGAGCTTTTTTGCCATCCCTAATCTTAGAGTAACCCTCTGTCTCTCAACAGCTTGACAAATGCACGGAAAACAAAAGTCTTCATACGAAATTCTCGCTTACAGTGACACTCATGACCATCTAAGACTTAATTGACATACATCAATCCAGTTAGAATTGAAGTATGACATGGAGTAGGTTCCATTATATTTCTCTCTATATGTGGTATGATGAGATTTGTATAATCCTCATCGTCATTATTCATTTTTCATTGAAGAAGATGATCCATTATTTTTCTATGAAAGAGGTGAAGAAGCATTTGCTGCAATAGCTCTATATATACAATTTAGATTTTTTTTTTAAATGAAAGTAGTCATGATTACTCCTTTGTCACTTTGTAATGTATGGTCAATTTTGATATCACTTTTCAGTGTGTAATCAATTCACTCATTTATCACTTTCCAGTCACTTTTCAGTGTGTAGTCAATTCACTCATTTATCACTTTGTAGTGTGTGGTTAGTTCACACTGATATCACTTTTGAGTATGTGGTCAATTCACTCTTTTATCACTTTGCAGGGTGTGGTCAGTTCACTCTGATACCACTCTACAGTGTATAGTCAATTCACTCATTTAAATATTTTTAGAATATGATATATAGAATTATATAGATCATAATCAATGATTAATATCAATACACTTAATATAGTCTAATTATAATATTACATCTTCTATAAAACGGAAAAAACCAACATCCTAACAAAATTTTCATGCATTTGCCAAACAACTATATTCTAAAATTTTCCATAACTTTGGTTTTGACAAATTGAAATTCCCATTTCCATAAAAAAAAATTTCCATTTTCACAAAATTCTCATGTTACCAAACAGGCCCTAATTGTTTATAACGTGATTGTCTACAATGATCAAATTAGCAAAATATAATTAGCGCTAATTAACGCTAGAAAAAAAAATCTAGCCATTATGGACGATAACAATCAGATTTTTTTTTAAACGCATTAATTAGTGATAATCTAACTTTGCTAATCAAACTATTGTAGACAATCACGTCTAGAGAACATTATAAACAATCACGTTTTTCTCACTTTTCAAATTCTACTCAGAAGCTTTCCAAAACCGATATTTTTTTATTTATGTTATTATTAATAAAAATTTCGCCTTGTTCAATGCCTCTCTCTGATTTCTCTGTGTCCTCTGTTTTTTCCAAATCCCCCCGGGATCTACGAAACTGCTTACGTCTTGCCAGCTTCAAATCTGAACCAGAGTTATGTCTCTTTCTTATCCCCTTGCATCAAAGAAGAAAAGAAGAAAAACAAATTCTTCTGATGATCACAGATCAGATATTAATAATAATTGTGGGGTCAGTTATTCTTATTTATTTTTAAATGTGTGGACATTAGAATTTTCTTAGTTTTTCGTATCAATTTAATTTATAATTACATAGTTACATAGCAATTTCGGAATCATACGTGCTATATTTAAGGGCCGAAATTTTTATTAATATCCAAAAAAAAAAATATTCAATTTCAAAATCTACACCCCATTCTCAAAATTTTCGAGAACTGTCCAAACCGCATATTTATTTCACGGTTTTAGGCCGAATTACCGCATTATCATTCCACGTTTTAGACATCTCAAAAATGCATAATAAATCCATGATTTTGGTTTTGAAATTCCAAAGCCACAAAATTATTTTGCATTTTTAGGTTTTTATGTTTTTTTAATTAAAAAGAAATTGTTATAATTTATTTATTTTTTGTATTGAAATATTAGAAATATTTTATATATTTCTTTGAAAATACATGGAATACTATATAATCTGATTTATTAGAACAACTGGGACAAATAACTCGAATCAATATTTTTCAGGCCGGATTTTTGCGGTTGTAAGAAAAATTAAAATATTTCTTTATATGTTATTGAAAAAAAATGTTTTGGATCTAAGTTATAGATTCCAGTTCAAAAGTCACTTCTTAGTAAATAAATAAAATATTATGGTAGTATGAATTAATAAATATTTCACAATTCACATAAACTTAGTTAGCTATTTTCTACCTAATTAATATGTTACTATTTAAGATTTAGTAGTATGAATTTATAGTTGAATATTAAAACTAATACTTTTAAATTTAAATTTGTCATTAATTTACAATGATTTATAATTAAACAAATAAGAGCTAACCTTTATACTTTTGTATTCTTTTATTTTTTTTATTTTTTTTTATATATGTTAGACAAGGTGGCCTGTACCCTTAAAGTAATTGAATATTTGAGTTTGGATCCGGACGGACCGTCCGATCAGAATTCAAATTAATCTGGCCCAAATTAAAATTTATGGGGTCTCTTTAATATCCGTATAAATCTGATCGAACGGTTCAGATTCAAACTCAAGACTTTTAATTTAGAACAGCAGAATTCTGATAAGCCAAGCCGCACGGCCCGCACCTACTTTTTTTTTTCCTTTTATTTTTGTATTGTTCTGTTTTGATCCATAACTACATGAATCTGCTTGGAAATGTAAAAGTCCCTGTAAGTAAACTTCAATGCCTCGTAGAGCGCGCGGCGCAACCATGTTGTTAGCCTGATAGAACATGATAGAACTTTCCGGAACTTTTCCAAGACGACAATTTGACAGTTTTGGCACTTTCCTCTCCAGTCCATACGCTCGGCATACTTCCGGTTTGTTCGTAAATCTACGAGACAAGATCGGGATTATGGCAGCAGACCAGAGTAGGTCGGAAGTAACATATCCGTCCAACCAATTTTCTAACCGTGCGATCTGATGCCGGACATATATAAGTTAGCGTTACAGAAAATTCTTCTCAATTTCCAGAAAGTTCGAAAATCAAGTCCATTAAGTGTTGTTTAACTCTCCAGTACTCCGAAAAATGGAGACCTCTTTCCTCACTCTCAAAGACACCTCTGGCTAGCCGCTAGCGTTACAGCGTATGCAATTAGATGAAAGCCTATAATAGAAGTTTTAGCTGCATCCATCATTGAGCTTTTTTGTATTTTTTCAAGCATATATAAGCTAATTTGATTCTTATCTGTTCATCTCATATTGAGGCTTTCAAATGTACACAAAGAGAGAAAGAAACTTGAGGGTAGAATTGCTTACAGTTCATATGGGTCTTTTGATTTTGATTCTCTTCGAAAGATGAGGGGAGTATTCTTGCTATCTCTCTGTCATATCATTATCATCTCTCTTATTCTGTTATATACAGGCTTTTTGCATCTCTCTTGTACGTACTTGTATGGATTTAATCAGTCTAGACCTCGATACCAGCAGCCCAGTGACGCTTTCCATGTTAGTTCTCTATCTATTTATCTATCTATCTATTTATCTATCTATGTGCATGTATGTAGAGAGAGATTGCTTTTACGGTTACTTGGTTTCTTATCAACTTTTCTATTTATTTATTTAAGAGAATAAATTTTTAAGATAGCTATCACACGCTCAGCTTTTTTTTAGCATATCGGTTTCCTATCAACTCTTTTTTTTTTTTTCCTTTTTAAAGTAGACCTATCAACTCCTTTATGTATATTCCAGATCCTATTTACGGACAACTGCTTCTTTCCTGACAAGAAGTCTACGTGTGTGTATATATAGGCTAGATCAGTTAGAACCACTGGAGATGATATGGGAAAAAGGTCCTGTTGAAGAGCCACTATGGGGCCCGCCAGCATCAACTGTGACATCTCAGCTGTCAGTGCCACTGTTGGCACCAAACGAGGAGGGATTGATTCTCATAGGGGAGGATGAGATGACAGCATGGCTCCACTACCCAATTGACACGGTTGATACTAGAGTCGATCCGAATAGACAAACAGTGGCGGGAACCGGTAATTTACTGCTGCCTGTGTTGCCAGGTAAGGCTGTGGAGTCGGGTTGTCAGGTCGTGCAACCTGTCTTACCAGAGAAAGATGCAAATTCAGACTGTCAACTGGACCCCTTGGGACAGGTGAACTGTGAAGACAAAGTAAAGGCTGGCTTTGAAGGGCACATTGAGGTTTGTTGAAAGCATATGCTTCAATATATTCTCTAAGATTTATTGAACCACTAAATTTGTTTGACTGATCCAAATATAGATGCCAAACTTTAATTCTGTTAAACAAGTATGGCCAATTTAACTTAGTATTTAATTTAATTAAATAAATCAAATTATCAGTAATTTTTTTCCTCAACAGAAAATTAAACAAGTTTCTCTTATTAAATCAAAGTTATCAACAATTGGTTCTGATGAAAAGAGAAAAGATGCCCCTCTCCGATCAACATTGTCAAGAAAGTCACGCACAACTCAAGTTCACAATCTTTCTGAGCAGGTATATATGCAATGAATTTCTTTCTGCTCAGAATTATGCAGGAAGTAGATCTCATGCTCCAATCTGTACTTTAATTTGTTGGTTTTATAAATGTTGATGCAATTTGTAAATTTTGTATTTACTTGAATTAATTTGGCACAGAGACGAAGAAGTAGGATAAATGAGAAGATGAAGACATTACAAGGACTGCTACCGAGAATCAGCAAGGTTACCTATGTGAAATTTTTTTGCAGTTAGGTACTATTCAATTAGTCTGTATGCAATTAAACATCTATATATTTAATTTACTCTGTTTTTTTTTTTCAGTTGGATAAAGCATCAATATTGGATGCAACAATTGTATATGTGAAGTCCCTTCAGAAGCAAGTCAAGGTACTCTCAAGAAATTTTGATTCATTCAAATAGGTGATGACAAACAAATACACGCTCTATAGTACAATTATTGAACATATGGTCCTCTAAATTCAATGAGTAATTCATACAACTGACAGTGCAAGTATTATTGGTTTGGAGTCCAAGTTATATTGCTTTGATCTTTCGTTAAAAATCTTCAAATTGGTTTGGTTCATTCTGATACAACTTCATATTATAATAGTGTATTAAGGTCTCAGATTAGTTGCTTGCTTTCTTTCTTTCCAATTTTGGGAATTATCACTGGCGGCCCCAATTTTCATATCATTTTTGCCATGATAGTACTTTATTCAGGCAATAATACGTGTGTGTGTGTGTGTGTGCGCGCGCGCGCACACACAAACACTTGTATCGTGTATTTTTTAGTGTCCATCCGACATTAGAATTGGAAGTACGTCTGAGTAGTTTTTTTTTTAAACTTATTTCCTCAAAAAATATGTTTGCTGGTACTCTTTCAAATTTGTTTGGTTCATTCTAATACAACTTCGTACCATATTGGTGTATTAAGGTCTCAGATTAATTGTTTAATTTCTTTCAAATTTTGGAGTTTATCCCTGGATGCCCAGATACTGATATCATTTTTGCCATGATAGTACTTAAATAAGGCTTTAATACGTGCTTGTGCGAAGGGGCGGATCCAGGATTTTCGTCGGGAGGGGGGGGATATCGAATCGGATTTAAATAGCTAACTGAGTTTAAACCCATTAACTAATTGGGTATTCAATAAAAAATAATTCTTTAACTTATAATTTATAATGCTCTCACTTCTAATTTCTGATGTTTTGACTTATAATTATAATTATTAATCACAATTCAAGAAATTTATTTCAATTTTTAACTATAAATTTAACCTTGAATTGCCAATTAAACATCCAGAGGGGGCAAAAAAATTTAGGGGGCGGGGGGGGGGGCAAAGCCGATCGGAACCGATAGATCTCCACTAAAACTCAAAATCCAGGAGGGGTAGCTGCCCCCCTGGTGCGCACGCATTCATATCGTGTATTTTTGTATGCACGCTCCTGTATTTACAATTCCCAGCTCCCTCGAGGGAATTGTTGCCAATATCATGATTCAGCACACTAATTAAAACTTGGAGCAGCCAGTACCTTGTTTTACTATGTGCATTAATTAACAATATGCTAATTTTGACAGTAAATCTAACAACTCATACCTTTTTATATTTTTTGATGTAGATGTTCTCCAGGAGATGTTCCATGAGGCCACCGATGTTTCCGATTGGACCACCATACATGCAATCCATGCCATCCATTGGTATGGGCATCGACACGAATATGAGTGTTGGTATGAACATGACCATGTGCATGCAACCGGGCATTGCACCATTTGGATCTCCAATACCGTACCTGCACATCAATCAAACAACTCAAGCTCCAATGTTGCAAATGCCGCCTCAGCACATGGCAGCGGAGTTCTTTCCGTATTCGCATGCTGGTGATCCGTATCATTTTCCCAGTATTGCACCAGGACAAGTGACTCCTCAGGTAAAACACAATTTTACCCTGTACGTAGGTGCCTTTTTCATATTTCATTTCAGGGAATTGGAATTTGCATCGCATGATAGTTCATATTCAGTGCTGAAGTTTTCAATAGTAAATATCATTTGTAGAATTTGAATTGTGATGGCAAAGCAAAGAAAAATAAAGTTAATGTTCTGGCCCTTGTAATTTTCAGAACTTCAAAATTCTTTCAATGATGGTACAAAAAATTTTGGTTTTTATTTTTCTCATTTTTTGTAGCATAGTACTTCAAACAAGATGATGGAAAAAAGAAAGCAGGCTGAGAGTAAGTATAATTTAACCTGCTTTTTTATTTCCCTTGTGATAGTCAATTTTGTAGATGTTGGTTTCCTCTCCTATTTGGATGTGAATTTTCTGAATTATAGTGCTGTAGTACAAATGTAAGAGCAGTCTTTGCTAAAATACAGATAAAATGCACTAATTAGGCTTGGTATAGAGAGTTACCAGAATGACAGTTGATTCTGAATAAATTCTCATTAAGATTTCTTTTCCTTGCGTTAAATTTTGACTATTTCAATGAAACGCATATGCATGTTAAACTGGGTCTAAACATTAACTTCTTCCCAAAAATAACTATTGAAAAATTGTGTCAACAGAACCTCAACTTACCAATACTGAATTGTTTGGTGCCACCGGTTATACCCCTTTCAAGTGAACCGTTCAATCAAAACTGAATGGTTCAGATGAAAATCAAAGTGTGATATGAAGCGCATGATACTATGATCTTGATCATATAGCAAGTATAACTATGGTAGTAGCTGTGGTTGTCATTGCTGTTATGGCAGTCAATGCAGACTTGTATTATCATAATGTATTCTTTCTGATTTTGTAGGTAGCAATGAGTGCTCAGTATAGTCATGCTCTTCATGATGTTTCTAAACCAGGTTATTTTGCGTCGTGAGTAGCCCCCAAAAATGTGAGGCTTGAATTTTGTAGAATACAGGTAGCTAGTGCAGAGAGAAACCGGCTCTATAGTAGATTGCCAGATCGAGAAGGACCAAGGCAGAGCTAATTAGGATCCAGTTCTTATCTCTTTTTTCTTATTATTTTTAATACTCTCTTTTGGCAAAGTTATCTATGTTTTATATTTTTCTTGTTGGACAATGCTACTATAATGTATTTTATATGTAATGATGTTTAATTATGTTATGCGCGGTTCCGGATATGTATATATTTTTGGGAATTTCGCAAGGGTGAAATGAATTGAAAGTTGCTGAAAGATTAAATTTCGAATCCGGATATATACGGATATCCGCTCCGTTTATATCCTCACGGAATTATCCGTATCCGTATCCGTATTATTTTTCCATATACTAAAATTATCCGTATCTGTATCCGCAAGTATCCGTATTCATTTAATCTGGATACGGATAATAAGTGGATTCGGAGCAGATTATCCGCAGATAATCCGTATCCATTTACACCCCTATAAATTAAAGTTGTAACTTAAAATATTTGTTTTTACAGTTATAACTTAAAACAATTCCTTTTGGTGTAACGACACCATATGTTCCCAAACTTTTACTTCGTGAAAATTAGCCATCCCAAAAAATTTAATTTTAACAAATATTTTTCGAACTTTCAATTTATGACATCTAGTTTCCCGACATTAAATTCCATTTGCGTTGATGAACGACAAAAATACCTCTATAATTTATTTATTTTAAGAGTTATTTATTAATTTAGAAACTCTATGTTTTTAGCTTATATTAATTAAAATACTATAAATTGTACCCTAAAAATCTACGCGAATATAGATCAGCTGAATTATCCCGGATTCTAATTGAACAGTTCGGATCTAAACTCAAATTTTGGGTTGAGATCCGAACCATCTGATTGAAAATTCGGACCAATCAGTTCGGGAAGAAATATGGATCAGTACTCTCTGAGGAGCTGATTGGACGGTCTAGAGTTATTTTCAGCCGGTGATTACTCGGAATGATGAAGAGGGTAGTATTAATTTTGCTTTGAGATTTGTGCCAAAATCTTGTTTGATCCATCCGATCAAAACGAACGGACCAGATTAGAAGCACCGCAGCAACTCCGCAGGTAAAAGCTACGCAGAGGATACCATTTCGAAGAATATACGAGTAGGGCTGATTAATGAGCGAGCATGAGCGAGTTGAGGTATGCTCATGCTTGACTCATTTAGTTAATGAGCGAGTTTTTAATGAGCGAGTTGATAATGAGCGGGTTGTTAATGAGCGAGTTATGAGCAACTGAGCGAGTCACGAATTATGAGCAAGCTAAGAAATCAAAAACTAATTTTCATTTATAGAATTTAACAAATTATCATAATCCAATTTAATTAAACATTACATAATTTAACATAAAAATATCCATAAACAAATTTAGTAATTTTAATTTAGGTTGGAGTAGTGGAGCACTGGAGCATCATTTATCAATTTTAATTTTTGGGCTGAGTCTGAGCATAAGTTTAGGTTATGAGATTTTTTTTATTTATTCAATTTTAATTTTAATTCAACAAGTTATGAGCGAGTTGAGTATACTCATGCTCGGCTCATTAAGTTAATGAACGACAATAAACGAGTTGTTAATGAGCGAGTTGATAATGAACGAGTTTTTAATAAGTTGTTAATGAAGGAGTGATGAGCAATTTAATCACCCCTAAATATACGAGGACCTTTTCGTGCCAGAAACAAATCGGACGGTTCGGATCTAAACTCGAATTTATTACCTACAAGGGATATGAATTCTCATGCCACGGTGTAGCATCTAACAGACACCTCCAGATCCATCCATTGGGTCTCGTACCTCACTGCTTTCTACTCTGCTCTGACTCTCCCTCTCCCTTCCTCCATTTACCTCTTTCCCTCCCTCCCTCCCTCCCTCTTTCCATGGCGGAGAGTTTTTGCGCTTTGGCGCGTGCAAGGGCGGCTCTTTGCCCTCACGTCAAGCACGCACGGTTCAGCAACCACCCACACCTTCCCTTCCTTTCCGTTCATCTCACCCGCCCATCTCGATTTCCGGGATCTCAAGTTTCCCGAGGTCGAACACTAACCGTCCAATCGATGTCTTCCTCTTCGCAATCATTCGGTGCTAGAATGGAGGAGTCGGTGAAAAAAACGGTGTCAGAACACCCCGTCGTAATCTACTCCAAGACTTGGTGCTCGTGAGTTTCAAATTCTCTTGCTCTCTTACGATTATCTATCCATATCTTAATATTTATAATTAACTACCTTTAGGACTTTGGGAAGTTGGTTTCCGAACTGTTGCTTGAGAAATTTGGCATCGTTTGGTCATCGTTTGGACTTTTTTTTATTCATAAAAAGGATCTATAATTGATTGCAAATATGCAAGTGCTAGATTTCTAGGGTGTCCAATTGCAGAGCTGAAATTTCTGTATTTTGCCAATAAATGGAGTTAGTAGATAAGGGTTTGGCTGCTCTATTAATTGAATTACCAAATTTGTAATGTTGTAGACTATAACATGAAGGTTAGAGTTTAATCTTAAACTTTGAATTGAAGGTATTCATCAGAAGTGAAATCACTTTTCAAGCGTATTGGTGTGGAACCCCATGTGATTGAGCTGGACCAACTGGGTACAAATCTATTTAATTTTGCATTTTAATTTTACTTGAATATTGGAATTTAAAAAGAAGACTACAAGTTTTGTAGTTTTGATGGGACTTGTAAGTTTATCTTTAGGGTGCCTTGTGATCCTTTTGTGGGACTGTTCTTTTGGGCTTAGTCAAAATAATGCAGACCAAATTAGCTAGCTTATACTAGATTGGTGTAATTGTCCTCTTCTTTAAATAGACAAAATGGTACCTAGAAAAGGTGCATTTGAGATCCTGCATATTACAATGCGCCTAATGGAACTATTGTTGTGGATTTAGTCAAAATAATCCACACCTAATGAGCTGATACTGTATTGGAGTAATAATGTGCAGATTACAATGCACCTGATGGAACTATCGGATTTAGTCAAAATAATTATCAAATCCCTTACTAAATAAAGTGATACTTATAACAGGTGTTATTAAGATCCTGCAGATTGCAATGCACATTATTGTTTCTAGTTTTTAGCTGGGCTATAAGATGTTCTATTATTAAATAGGTGAAAGCCTAGAATTACAATTTCTGGGAGTACCTGCTGTACCGATTTATCAGACACACATAGCAGCCTCAATGTCTGTCCAATACAGCTGTTATCAGATTACCCCAAATTTTACAATTCACATTTTAGATATAGTTTATTATAGTATGCAATAAAATAGGAGCCAAGCTATTTAATTACAAATACAAAACAGAGAAATAGGCAGAGGAAAGAAGACTCGATTGTCAAATGTTACAATACATACTGGCTCTTACATACTGGTTTATTATTTGGATAAAACAGTATCGGATATCTGATTCTCCAATCCCAAACAAACAGTGGCAGTAGAGGAGTTAATGGAGTTATTCATTTATAAATAGGAGCAATGAACATTTTCTCTCTGACAAATGTTGGGAAAAGAATAGTAATGTGGTGACTAATCCAATTTGTTTATTTTTAAAAAGTAATAACCTGACAAATAGTGAAGAAAAGGATAAAAGATAAGAGGAATTTCACCTTCATTTGGTGTTTAGCATATTTTAAGCTGATGAACCTTGCATGATTAATTTAAATTTCCCAGGTGCTCAAGGCACACAGTTGCAAAGGGTGTTGGAAATGCTGACAGGACAATCCACTGTGCCTAATGTTTTCATTGGTAATTTCTTATTGTTAAGTTCTATATTTTGATATATGAAAAGTGTGTCGTACCAGGTGATCCCTTGGGGGTACTGGACCTGACTGGCATGATTATTGCTGATATGCCTTTAACCATGCAATTAGGACTCACTTTAAGAAAATTATAGTGATGTATCCTTCAATCTGCAATTTTTAATTGAGCTAATCCAGAAAAGATGTGTATTTGATTGTATAACAAGTGGTCTCCCAAAAGAAGTGGAGACCAGTGATAATGAAAATCACTGTTTATCAAAAAGAAAAAAAATGAAAAACTGTCCTTTTTGGTTTTCTTATAGTTAATTAGTTATTGATTCATTCCCAGTCAGTTCAATTCTGAAATGATTATCGGCTTACATACCAAAAGGTCATCTATTGACTTACCACAATGATCAACTTTATTGTTTTGTTAAATTATTGCTTGAAATTCTTTTCAGGTGGAAAGCATATTGGTGGCTGTTCAGGTAATTTTTCTCAGTTCCTCTGTTTGAAGTAGCCTAATCCTATAACTGTGTCATAGAAGCACTATCTGCTTGAGCACTGCAAGCAGGGTAAATATAATAGTTCCAAATTAAATCTCCTTAAAAAAAGTGTGAGGCTATGGTACTATGCATAGTGCACTTTGCTCCGTACTATGAATCTATATCTTCATTTTCAAAGTCCAAATAGTCAATTCAAACCTTTCATCATGATCTCCATAAAAAAGTGTAAATCACTTAATCTAAATATTCTGAACCATCTTAAAGTAGTGATTTTGTACCTATCTAAAAAAAATAGTAAAAAAATTCTAAAACATGTAAAAGTTGGCCTCCAAGCTCATTTTCAAATGAGATCATGTTGAGTAGTTCGGATCGACTGTTTGGACTTCAAAAATGGAGAAATACATTCATAGTACAGACAAAAGTGCACTATGCATAGTACCAAAGCCACACTAAAATAGATCATTTTTAACTCATGGTGGCCTGCTGGAGTCCCCTTACGAATCATAAGCTTTCATTATTAGGTTAGCCATGCACTTCACAAGTTTCTATTGATTCACATGGCATCATCAAATGATACTAGTCTTTGACAAGAATCCACAACGCACTAGAATGCTTTTGTGGACGTTTTAATATTTGAACTTTAAATTTTGTAAAATGATGCAGATACAATAAAGCTACATCAGGATGGAGAGCTAAAAAAATTGTTATCTGAGTTGAATATTACTACAAAGAACTGATAAATAAAGGGCTCGAATCTTAAGGCTACATAATCAGAGGAAGAGTTTAATTATGGGAAGCTATTGGAGTAATTGTTAATTGTCTTCTTTTTTTCTTTTCTTTTGCATTTTGTAGTTTGTGCTCTTGTTTCATGTTAGGTCAGCACTTGCTTGATTATTTGACCTGGTTTGAAAGATTTTCTGGTAAAATTATCTTAATGTTATGTATCTCTGGTTTAATGATTATAAAACTTTAAGAACGCTCTTGGTTGTAATAAACTCTTCAAGGGCTTCTGTAACCTTTTTGGATGTAATATTTAAGAATATTTTAAAATCAAAGAGCAACCTTATATCTGGTTTGCCTGTGAGCGCGTACTTGTATGGTTGTGCAATGTAGAACTCTGTATGGTATGGATAGTTTACAGTCTGGGGTAAATAGCTTGTTTAGTGATATTGGTTTCTCAGTAGCAAGATGTTTTTCTTTTTGAAATTTGAACTGGCCAATAAAAACTGCATTGTTCAACTCATCAATAAGATGTGATGGGTTGTGATTGTACTGTTCATTAATTAATCCTTGCTATTGTAGATATTTCTTTGAATATTCATAATTCATCAAATCTTCTCAACAACCATTGCAAACCTATCCAAATATTGTGTAGATAAATCCATGCATGTTTGGTAGAGAATGTAATTTGATGTCATTAATAGGATCTTTTGTGTCTTTATTTTTGTTGACGCTTAATCCGTCTGCCGCCACTTCAATGCTTCCCTAGTTCCCTCAAAGAGCAATTGAATTTATATTGAAATTTCCGAATGGCGAATGGTCGGATGAACCCTCTGATTCACATCAAAATTTGCGTGAACACTTTAAGATTCGTGCAGATCAGACTTGCAAAATTTTTGATACGGATTGGACTGTTTTGACTGGACCTACTCCTAAATTTCCGGTGGAGCTTAGTTAAAAGAGAAGCGGAAAAAAACTTGTACAAGCTTCTTGTTGATCAAGGCACAAGTCATGACAGTTCCCAGGAGACATAATGCTGTTATTGCAACTCAGGTTCTTGTTTGTTTTATTAGTGGATAAAATTACTGTTGTGATGAAATTCAAAAGTAACACTACATTCTATTGTTTGTTAATTTGCAATGTGTATGAGTAGAACTTTGTAATTTTAGTCGATAAGGTATTTTTCAAAAGTAACACTACATTCTCGTCTATCAGAATTTCATCGTATCCACTGTCATTTGTTTGATTGTTTTTACTTTAGTTAAATTTTATAAGATTTGATCTAAATTAATTTAAAGAGGAAAAATCACGTATATCCCTAAACAAAATCTGAAAATTATAATTCTCCCCTTCTAAATTTCAAAACTTACAAATTTACCCAATTTATTATATTTTCTTTCTAAACTCATTTTAAATTTATTAAGTTTTCATCTTTACTCTTTATTAAGAAAATAAACATACGTAGCATGTGCAAGAGAAATGCTCATTCTAATTGAGTTAATTAGAAAATTGAACATTTCTTGTGCACATGTTACATATTTATATTTTGTAATTAGAAAATAAAATGCAAAACTTTATAAATTAAAATAAATTTCGATAGAAAAGGTGATGGATTGAATATATTTGTGAGTTTTTTTTAGTTAAAAAGGTAAATATAATATTATAATGGGTGGTAGTGGTATACATCAAATTCTCCCTGTTCATAATTAGATACAGTAGTGAATTAAATTTGATATAATTTGAAAACTAATTATTCATGCATCAAGCAATTTGAAAATATAACAATTTAATTTTACCGACATTTAATCAGTGACCAAATAATACAAACTGCACCAAAATTTAAGACAATCTATCTAAAGTATTAAAAACATTTCTGCAATTTTTTTTAATTATTATGTCACTTGTCATAGTTGTTAAATAAGATTGGTTATTATTATATCCTTTCCAATTCTCTCATTGTTACAACAGGTGAATTAAATATTACTCTCTTCAGGTTTCAGAGTTCTTTATCATTTCATGGATTCAATTCTATTATCACTCAACTAATCTTATAGCCAAGTATAGCCAGGTAATTTTGGCCCCGGAATCCCCCAAACCTAAGAATTTTCCAACCATGGAAACAACAAGGAAAAACGGGTTTTATTTTAGTACAAAAAAATGAGGTTCAGATGACAATCTTAACTAAAAAGCCAAGGTAAAGTTTTCCTTGAAACTTCCATCTATGTGGGTCCACTTCAAGGTTCAAAAAGAGAAGTTTGTGTTCTTTATTTCTCGAAGTTCACGCTATTTTTAATATATAAAACTTACATTAGGGATTACATCGACTTAGCTACACCAATGCCTTATATCTAAGGATCATCATCATGAATCAGCATCTCAGGATGGATTGGCCGACATGACAAAATCACAACAGGGCTGCCCCTCCGCTGAAATTTTGCAATTTCTGATGCCATTTCTGAGAGGAATAGCTTGTTATTTGTCAAATCAAGCAACTCAAGTTTTCCCCTCTCTGGACACAAGGAAAAAAAAAAAAAGCAAATTAACTACCATAAACCAAAAAACCTTGATAAAATTAAAAGTGTCCAACTGCATGCCATGAATATAACAATGTTGATTGAGGTGCATGTGTTTGAGCTAAAACCTGGTTTAGACTGATGTTAAAATATAAAATTGGTGGTCCAGATTTGATTCCCAGTCCTGAGAGCCTTTCCTTTACTTTTTGAATTTCCAGTCTTGGATTTTATTTCATGCTGATGCTCCCACTTGACCAAAAACAAACATGACCCTAGAATCCTGACAAAGAGGCATCAAATAAAATCCAAGACTACTAGCAACCAGGACAGCAAAACCAAGAAGAGAGAACAACATCACTAATCTTTATATATTGAAACAACCCCCAAAATATGCACCTTTGAAGTTTACAGCCAGGGCATTGAAAATCACAGGAACAGATTGAGGCGGCATGAAATTAAATGCTGCATTGATTGTCACTAGCTGTGGGGCCCGACAAATTATCTCTGAGATAAAATTTGCTGCTTCAATCTTACCTCGGTTTTTACTGCAAAAGGTAGCTGAAATTTCATATCGAGTACTTTTAATAGTAGAATCATTCAGTAGGAGCTCGGTTAAGATCCTTAATTTGGTCTATTAATACAGCTCAAAAACAAAGCTTGAGCAGTATAGCTACAAGAGAAATCAATGGGGCTTTCAGATCTAGCTGTTTAAGCCTTAGTTAAGACCATGACTGCCACAAAAAATTTCAGTAAAAAATAAAACAAGACAAGTGAAAGTTTCAGGTTTGTATAAATTTAATGATTGCAACTTCTCATTCACAGCCGTCATGGACCAAAATAAAAAATACAGTAGGGAACAAGTTGTACTATTGGAAATCCTTCCAAAAAAAGATAAGGAGAAGAGATTAGAGAAAATAGTTACCTGACATTGATATGAGAAAGAGAGACCTCTCTAGGCATATGTAGCATGAGATTCCTAAAGCCCAACTCCCCCAAAGAAATATCCTCAATTTTTAATTCCTTCACATGTGACTCTCCCATCAGTTTTGCCAAATTTTCAGCCACAGTACTGAATTTTGTAATAGACAGAAAATTTGGGTACATGAGGTAAAATACTTGTGGTCAATCCCAGTAAAACCCTGACATACTGAATGTACTACAAGAAACTTTGATCTTTCGTTTCAAGAGGCAAGCTGTCAAATCAATGGGTTTAGCAAAGGACACATGTCTACAAAACTAGTTTTGAGAAATACACCGCAATGGAATTCCGGAAACTGGATTAAGCCACAAATTGTTATTGTGATATTTAAGCAATTTAAGGAAAGAGCTGCATGCATATGCATAAAAGGGCAATTTTGTCAATCCAGGTCTAACAAGGACTTATGCAGGTAAATATCTTGCCAATAAGAAAAGAAGTAATAGGATGAAAATGGGACCTTCCAAGGCGGTTATCTGAAAGGAAAAGCTTGTTAAGGGGCTCTTTACAAACAGGAAGGCAATGTCTGATTAGTTCATTAAACCCCTTCTCTGTTATAGTGCAACTCTCCAAAGACAGATCTGAAAGAGGCTTCTCTTTTCCAAAGGCCCACACAAAGAAAGGGATCAGATATCTGCATATAACATCATGCATGAGATCGCAAAAAGAAACCAATTTGAACAACATATTTAAATGTCTGAAGCCAAACTAACTGCACAACTTGCTAGAATTACAATCCTACCATATGTATAGCCAATTTTGATAGTAGTTCAAATTAGATTTTTCTCATTTAATTGCTAAATCAAAGCTTAAAATTACAACAAACTAGCTTTCCATTGTCCATATGCAAACTTCGTTGCAAAAAATTAAATAACCATGTACCTGATTCCCTCGTCAGTGAGAGTGTTGTCGCTTAGATCCAAGCTTGTCAAATTAGGCATCTTTTGTAGCAAAAAACAAAGTTCTTCTGCATCGGTCTGGTCCAAACAGTTGCTCCTACAACATTATATACAAACTTATAAGCTTACCCTCAAAAGGTTATAGTGTGGGTAAAATAGGATTTATTTGCAAGGCTTGTGTTAAAACAATGTAAATATAAAGAAATATTATCATTCTTGTAGAAATTAGCACCTCAAATTCAAGGCAGAAATGGAATTCAAGCAAGTAGCTGGCTCAGGCAGTGATGAAAAATTACTGGAAGTCCTGATCATATCTGAAAGCCATCTGCTAATCTGCACCAATTCAAATTAATACATACATAATCAACCATTTACAAATAACATTGTGTAATTTTCATATCTTAAAATAAACCATATCCATGTCAGTAGTCCGTATTATTTGTACATATGATAATATATTAACCCAGATTAAACAGAAATCACAAATTTCCTCACACCTCAATGGGCCATATGTTACCAGTGCAACTCTAATTTTCATATCTTAAGATAAACCATCTCCTAGTCAATAGTTTGTAGTATTTGTACATATGATAATATATATATAAATTCAGACAAATTTCTTCACACCTTAATGGGCCATATGTTATGACTACAGCGCTTAACATGAAATACACAGAGAGACTCACATAGTTGTCTGACATCTCAAGTGAATGCAGTTTACATGATGATTGAAGTAGTGATTGGAAGATTGCTTCTGCACTAGCTTGCTGTAGCTTGGTATCCCGAAAACACACTAATTTCAAGTTCCTATTTAATACAAAAGGGACAAAATATAATGGATACACATACCCACTCAGAAACCATCATGAATCATCATCTCAATTTGATATTGTTATGGAGCTTTGACCAGAATTCAAGTGTTTACGTCTCAACTTCTAAATAAAAAATAAATATATTGCAATGATCATTTGGCATAAATTATAGTATGCCAACCAATGATTATTTGTAGATTTACAATGTGAAACAAGAAGCCAAGGAATAAATGTTGCAAGTTTGATTTGTGGAAATAGTTAATTATTCGCAAGGGTTTGCAAATTTGAAAATTGCATGGGCTTATAAGCAAAGAAAAGAAAGGAATAACAAAAAACAGTTACCTTCCTGATGACAATAGGGACAAGAGGCCAGAAGACTTGGTCTCGAAAAAGCGGGAAGAAATAAAATTCAAAGTTTGCAAGCTATGTGCAGATCCCTCAGTGCATATGCTGTCATAAACCTGGTTCATGGAACCAGGGGGAAGCTGGCAGCGAATGAACTGTAGACAGTGTAACGTCTGTCTGTTCTGGTTTATAAGCATGCATGCACCATCAATCTGTTCCATAAAAAAATTAACAAAAATAAGATAATGGTTTACTTGGATAAGACAGTAATTAGGTTGGATGTTTGAGCGTAAGTTGACTCTAAAATTTCATGTTAGTCAAGGGAGAAGTAGACAGCTTGGAGTTATTGAAGCAAAATTGCATGCTGGAAGCTTAGTTGCATATCTAGTTTATACTCAAGGCTCAACTTGGTCTGATTCCATTTTATAGCAGGACTTCCATGCACTGTGCCGGTCAGAAACGGTAGGAGTACGGAGTACCACTATAAGTTGATTCAAGACTTCTATAAGCACAAAAGAAGTTGCACCGAGTACCATTCTTGATAAAAAAAAAATGTCTACAAATTAAAATCTCTTTATTCTACAAATCAATGCTTGCCTGATTTTGTGCAATAATTCTTATGAATGTCAACCTTTCCAATTTGCAACCTATGAGCAGTTCCTGCAAATAGACATGTATTCAAATGTTACAAATTACAGTAAGTGAGTCTCAACTGCCAGAACTATTCTTTTGTTAATTCTTAAGATCTAATTTTAGAAAGAAAAAAAAAATGAAGTAGATAAATTTCGTTACAAAAAAGAAGTAACAACTTTCTAAAAGAATTTGTAGTTTTGTACTGAAAGCTGATGGTAATTTATGTACTTATTTTAACTTCTAGTTTACTTTCCAAGATTTAGAGGAACTTACAGCCATTTCCTGGACACAAAGCACATTCTGTAGTCTCAGGTATCTACATGCATAAAACAGAAAATAACACATGCTGTTATAAACCTAACAATATATCAAATCTCAAATATGAACCGTGCATGCTTCTGGTACTTGGTGCTGCTAACATGATCTGGCCCTCAGGAGACCAACAATTCTTGGGCACCATCTAACTGTATCAGGTCAGGGGCGGATCTAAAGCATAAGTAAAGGTGGCTAAGCCACCCTTATGATTTCAAATTTTAATTATGCATATAGAAATTTAATTGAATTTTATCTTCTTCTTTTTTACTTTTTATATAGTCCAGCCACCCCCCATAAATAACAAATGTTTAATTGTAGCCTAGTGGTTAAAACACTATTTTCTAGTTCCGCACAGACTGATAGATATGGAATGGTTAATACCGGCAAGATCTTAGTTCTTGTCATTCTCTTGCTTTTATGTAGCTTTTGGCTTTCAGTAACACTAGAATACCTAGAATGGGGCCCAAATCTGCTGCAGTGGTATGACAATTTCTTCCAATCATCAGAAAATCTCTGCTCATGACCAATGGCATCCATTATTTTATCTGCATACACAACACTAACCTTTATGATATTCCAACAGAAACAGGAACCAAATTTCTCTCCTTGTGGCTGGTACTTAGACCTAGACATATTAGTAGTAACTGGTCCTGAAGATGACATGTACTTAGCATCTGAGAAAGAAACACTACACAACCTCACAGCTCAATACCAGCAGAGTAATCTTAAATAATAAATTACCTGATACAGTTAGTTCACAAATACTACCAGAAAAGGTGGGAAGTAATGCTGTCTCTATGGCTTCCTCAAAGCACCTAATACAGGGAAAAGATAAATGCTTTAATAATATTAATGGCCATGACCATGACGACTACAATGACAATGATTACCACTATGACAATCATCATCATCATCATCATCATAGTAAAAAGATCATGACGTCAACACGAACAGTGACGATGATAATTTTTTTTATTAATGTTAAATTTAATAACTATTGCTAAACGATTATCACAATGACAATAATAGCAATAAATGATTATAACCAAAAAAAGGTATAATGTGTCTAATTATTTCCTCTTTCCAGTAAATGCATTACTGTGCAACTGGGGTAAATTGCAGGATAAGTATACTTGTTTTTCTCATGCTACTTGTAATGTTAAAAGTCGAACTAAATTTGTGCGCAAAATTGTTTTCTTTTTTAGACGTACTCATTGAGATGCTTCTCACAGTACAGCTGATGCCAGTCTGGAGTTCTAGAATTGCATTGCTCAGTCCATCGCTTTTTATATTGCTTCTCCCATGCTTGGTCAAGGATCTTGTACCTAACAGAATATAAAAAAAATTGTTCAACAAATTTGAAAAAGGATCAGCTTAAAAAAAGTCAACTTCCTAACTCCACCTCCCCGTGACAGTCACTTTTCCTATCCAAAAAGCCCAATACCATGTCTCATTCTTTTTCCATAGAGGAGATGGGGATACCTCAAGAAATATTTTGAAAAACCAAGGATATGGAGGAACTCAATAGGATACTTTTAGAGGAAAATGATGAGGGGGAGGGGGGCCTCACTCCATATGTTAAATTCCTTTCAGTAATCAATTCTGGTAGCTCTTTACTTAAAATCATCCCAACTAAAATAGTAAAATTTAGTATGAAGTTACCTCACCTTCCTCGTTTTCTAGGATTGGAGTTGTCACGAGCCACAGGTTCCTCAGGATAGTTGCCTTTTAATCTGCAAATAAGATATCATGCTATCTTTCATTTAAAAAAACAACAGGGAAAAGAAATGTGAAAGAGATGGAAAGATTTTTCTCCCTTACATTTCATGTAGGGTATGTAAGGCAAGAGGAGTCAAATCCATTACTAAGGTCTCGAGAAGATCAAATGGTAGCTCAAGCACATCTTGCAAATAATAACATCCTAACAAAATTATAAAAAAAAATGAAAAAATAAGTTACAATAATAAAGTAATGGTACAACAGGACAAAGCTTTGCGGGGATAGAGCACTTGGGATGTAAAGTGGATAGCAAGGTGCTCGGCGTTACAGCAAGAAAGAAACCAGCGCGTCTTTCAGGGAAAATCGAGGTATAGAAATGCTGGCACTGGAAACTGTGGGTGACATCTCAGTATGGCCATATCACTGTTGACCAACCAAAGCTCTTTGAATGTAGGAGACTTTGATGTAGGCTATCATTTTATTTTGTATCTTGGTTTGCTGTTTCTTTTTCTTTATTGTAAAGACCAGACTTTGTACTATTTTGTATAATTAATACAACCTGTTAGATGGCACTTCGCCGCCTAACCCTCGAGAAAATATCAAAATCAAGTATAATCTGGAACAGAGACATCATTTATATGCTCCACAATACATAAGAAATGTTAGGTCACAGCACATGAAAATCTTCTCTATACCCCTTTTTCAAAATTTACTCCAACAATATACAAGTAATACTTGTCCTAGGCAATTGACTCTCCATAAATAAGAAAATAGAAGGGTAGTAGTTTAAGACTACTTCGAATTAGATAAGGAGATGCATATCTAACATTTTTGTTTTTTAAAGAGGCGCGCAGGATATTCCCATTTGCCGAGTATGGTTGATAATTTTATTTTCTGCAGGGACATAAATAGAATGTAATCCTGCTTACATGAATGTAGGATATTTATATGTTTGCATGGTAAGATTGATGGCTTGAATAATTTGTGGGGGCATAAAAGACTCATCCCACGCACAAATAAATTAAAAAAGAAAATAGACTGTCACCCAAGCACGAGCATATCTGCTTCTATGGGTTCTACAGAAACAGTGTTCTGCTATCCTAGTAGGACTTCCTGTTTATCAGATAATCCAGATCAGTTTTAGGACAGCTGATGCAAAATTGTGGAATGGAGCCTAATATGCAAAGAAAAGATCATAAAGGATTGAATGAGTTTTATTGAGGTAAATTTGCCAGAATTTCCAAGAATAGGAAATCAGTGCCTTACTTGCCAAAACCTTTTGGAATTAACCTAACTGTAGAATTGATTTTGTAGGTACCAACCATGGTTCTCTCCCCAAAATTAAAATTAAACCCTAAGAGCATTGGATAAAAAAATGAACTGGAGAAGAACGCTGAACGCACCATATGAGATCGTCGAGGCGGTGGTTTTCATACATAGAGAGAGCAAAGACGGCGCAACCTCTTCCGCCTCCATTTGTATCAAGCACCTCCAGGCTCTAGCTGAAACTCCGCCTCGGAAGGAAGTAGGAGAGAAACCGATATTACCTCCAAAGTAGCAAAGCGGATCCGTGGTTTAGAATTTAGTTCAATATTAAAAGCAACTGAAAGCTGAAAGCGACTTTAATGAGCACAATTGCACAAAGACGCGCTCAGAGAGGAATTAATTAATGGGAAGGGGCTGCGGACCTTCTCCGAAGTCCTTCCGAGTTTCGGGAACCCACTTTTACTGAGCAGTTTTTAGTGCGTTGAATTTTGGATGGACCAAAATATTCTGCTCATTAGCGTTCATTAGCATTCGAATTTTACATAGTAAATCTTCTGCCTTTGATGTAGGGGTATTTTGGTCCATTAAAAATTCGAACTCTGTACGCACTAAAAACTGCTCTGTAAAAATGGGTTTCCTGAGTTTCGACCAATATTATTATTGGATTCGGATCGTATGTGAAACCGGTAAAAATTTTGATATATTGATCGGACCGGTTTAAACCGGTTGATTATTTAAAAAAAATATTAATTTATAATTTGAAAGATCAAAACTATCATTTTCATGCTGCCGCTCATCAAAGCAGTGGAAAAAAAATATCTATACAATTACATGACATCTTTGCTGCATACAAACTAAAAGTTTTACAGTAGCCTGTCAAAAGAAGAGAAGTATAATAGAGCATCTGCATTAGTAATTGTTTTGGAGTTGCTAATTTTATGTGACAAATTTTATTTGAATTATTGGAATACGGGTCAATTGCTAATAAAACAAATTTATTTATAAAGTAAACGTTTTGTTTTGAACACGCTCGCAGAATTTCTAATTTCTATTTGCTGTCAAATAAAAAAAAATATTGTTGTTGAGTTCAAAAAAATATAAAAAAATAATTACTAGGATGGAGAAGTTAAGAAATTAAAATTAACTTTAATTTTTATTGACTAGTTGGCAACGGTAATAAATTCTAATGAATTTGTGGGTTGTAGATGCTCTTAAAGTTGTTGAGAAGTAAAAAACCGAATTCTTTGGTTTAGCGGTAGTTCTTTATGAAAACCGTTTAGTTAAACCAGTTCTATATGAAAACCGGTATAATGACATAAACGGCCCCTTTAACAAAACAAACCGGATTGATATCGGTATTCAATTTTTTCCCAAATTTTTCAGTTGAACCATTTGGTCCGATCCGAATTTTAGTAGCATTGGTTTGGGCGTGTTTGAATTTTAGTAATAGTCCATATTTCCGAATTTTTCAATTATTTGGCTCAGGGTAAAGGTTCATATAATTTTTTTCAAAATTGTATGAGCTTTTTTTAAAAATAATAATCAAAATAAAAAATCTGATAAAAATATATCTATTTTTTAACACTTCTAAGATTTTTATAAATTTATCTCACAATTTTTTAGACTTTTTTCAAATTTTTTAATGAAAATTTTAAAATCATGTCAAACAAAAAGAAGTGTGACTGTCACGTCACAATTAACACACCATAACAAGTCCACATTTCATGGTGTAACTAAACACGGCGTGCTTATTCTCTATCATTTTTGAAGTTCATACCCATCAAAAAACAAGAAACACTAAGAAACACTATTGTTCTATTTCATCACCATACATCAATTGAAACCAATGTTCTAAATAGCAATTATTGTGTCATTACAGAAAGGTTAAAAAACAGCTATAGCGCTGAAAACGACGGATAACGCTACAAAAAAAGTTTTTGAGGTCCAAAAAAACTATAGTACAATTATAGCTAAATATTTAGAATCTTGGCTGAAACTTAACAAATACCCAAGCTAAAAGAACACAAAGTCTAGTCAGAACCAGCATCATCATCATTGCCAGTTTGCCACCCTCAGTCCCTCCTCAATGGTTGCCCTTCGCGAGCTGTCTGACAATTTTTTATCCATGGCATTGCCTTCTGTTATCTCCTCCTCACTTGGAACTATTTGTACCACATTTTCAGATACCATTCCGTGCATACTACCTTTGTCCAATGCCAGATGAAAAATTAGTAAGGCTAAACTCTTAATACCTTTATTAGGCTGTCCATCTGTAGAAGTTATTCTATTCCATTCTAGTTAAATAATGCGAAAGCCAAAACGTCAACCATATATTAACAAATTTGTATATTGTTAAATAATGCGAAAGCCAAAACTGGTACGAAATATCAGTTGATTCCAATAAAGCAAGAGAACTAGTTTTTTTTTTTTTAAATCAGAGCGATCCAGAACCGCCGGACATGTCAGCAAATATCAAAAACTTTAGAATCAGGAAAGTTTTGAAGATGAATACAAATAATATCAAGCTTAGTCTTTCTAATATGTAAAGTTTGATCAAACAGGCAATAATGAGATATTTATATCATACAAATAAATTACGAAGTACACGATCCATCTGATTTCAAAGAAATGGTCCAATCAAATAACCACACACCTGTTTTTTAAATAATAACTGTTAATATGAACTGCATTTTCTTCCATTCTACTCAATAATGAGATATTTATATCATACAAACTTCTACTAGCATTCAACAGAAGGGGGGTTGGTTTGACATAAATGACAAAATTTCCATACATCACTTGAAAAACCAGCTGTATTTCAATACAAGACCTCCAAAATATTGCATGAAGACGATAGTACAAAAGTTAATAATTGACCTGCAGCTTTCATAAAAGCAGCCACAGCTCTTCCTTGAGTAGTATTTTTTTTTCTTCTGTATACAAGAATTTCCAAAATCATCTTGCTTTATGAAAGAAAAAGATGAAAACCAAGAGGAAAGGATAAAAAATCACGGCCCTAGAATGAAAGCATGTATCTCAGACCAGCTAGAGACTGTGTAGAGAACACCTGACAATCCCCTCCAGACAGGCATTTCGTCTCTGTCAACTTGCCTTTGTTTTTCTACCACACCAGGAAATAACGGTACAAAGGAGATGCCAAAACTTTCACCGATTTTCCTGAGACTGGTACTGGAACCAACCACAATGCCTATATCAGCTAGAAGTAGGCAGAGCAAATCTCCAACTGAGTCTCCTATGTACACTGACTTGTGGCCACTCACGGCTGTGCTACTCGCGCTGGTGAGGAGGCTCTTGAATTTCTCCACCTTATCCAAGGGTGACTCCATATTTCTCGAAATTTCTCCTGTGGAAAGAGATCCTTCATAGGAGAACTCATTCGAATGTATGCTCAAGTGATCCAGACAACCCACTGGACAGAAAATAAAAGGGTTAGCTTCATATAAATTTCCAAACACCAAAAAAGTACCATTATTAAAGGAGAAAACCTGACCTATACCAATACAGAAAATTACTGCTGTAGGGATTTAAGAAGAAAAAAGGACAAGCAGAACCAACCTGACCTATACCTATACCAATACAAGAATTTCACCCGAGGAACAAAGGTACCTGAAGAAAAGGCAGATCTGATAAGATCGGCACACCAGCAGTAAGAGAGAATATGTACATCCAAGTCCCGCTTCTGCTTCAAATTCACAAGATTCTGGAAGAAGTTTCTACACCCATCTTGAAGGATTAGACGCTCTCCTGCCTTCTTAATGTCTTCAACATTTATCCCTTTGAGCAGACCTGAATCTACAACTCTCGCATTGGCCCCTCTTTCAAACTCTGACAGCAGTTTTAATCCTTTGTGGAGCCCCTCAAACTGAAATTCCTTTGCTGGAATCCCCAAAAGAAAAACAAGAATTGAAAAAAGAGGTGTTAGAACCATATGGAAAGACAAGAATCACTCCAATTCTTGCTTAAAAAATTTCATCATGTTAAGCACTGAGTGGCAAACCTTCTTCAGAGGGTAATAGCTTTTCTATACACTGCTCATACTCTTCTGTATACAAAGTAGAGAGGTCATTCCAAGAGGCTCTTGCATCTCCTGACGAGTTCCCAGGCTCACCCGCAGAAAGATCAGCTTTTTGTGCAGTCAAGATTGCAATCTCTGCCAGAATGGCTGATGAGTCAACAGTAGTGCATGTCAGGTCAAAGTCTGAGAAAATAACAAGCTTGCTTTTCGGCTTGAGATATTGAACCAAAGGAACAACTGACGGGTGTATTCTCCGCTGTGCATAAAAGAAATCTACTTCGAGCTTCATGGCTTGCTGATATAGCTTTCCTATTACATCAAGCTCTTCTCCAGTAAGTGAGATGCTCAGCTTGTCAAGTAGCTCTTCTATCTGTCTGGCCGAATCCTGTAACCAAAGTACATTGGATGATAGTTTTGTTATGGTTTCATCTAAAAATTCAAAATCCCACATACTCCAGTAGATGCGGATCATAACATTAACTATCTCATATTAATAGGAAAGCAGACAAATTTCTTGGTTTATTTTACCTTTTAAACTCAAGTGTTCAAAATTGGTCAAGTACAAATTGCAGCATAGTGTAGAAACTAAACAATGAACAAACCTCAAACTCTTTGGAGGAGTAGGTGTCAATCCATTTCTTATGAGGATGGGGGTCATTCTCTTCCCTCTCTAGGAAAATCTTAAGCTCCTTGCCTAGGTGTGCATAAAGGCGCATGCAAGGGGCCATGGCACCAACAGTGTACGCTGCAATCTTTGTCATCTCAAATGGGGTTGCAATTTTGCCAGGGCCTTTACCATAATCCACCTTGCCAGATGCTGTGGCAATAAGAAAATCACAGTATCTGGTCGTTGCAGGGTTTGGAACGGTCGTTTCTTTTGCCGGATCCACTCCCCATCCCTAAACCAGTGAAATATTCAAAGATATTGTTAAGGAAAAGAAACTATATAATCAAGAGAGATTATGTGGCAATCAAGAAAAAATATTCTTTCCACACTGCTGCCCAGAGCCTAGTGTTTAGATCCCAATGCAAGCGCAGGTTCTTCAAGAGACCCCTTAAAATCTAAAAAGAAAGTAAAGTTGTGGGGAGGAACACTCGGATGGTCAAGCTGAATCCAAACCTTATTTACATCCTCTTATGCTGTGTATAAGTACAGGAAATGCCCTTTTCAGTCAAATGATCAGCCAACCCCGTAAAAAAAGGAAACTTAGGGAAGCAACAACAAAATAAATGGTCTTTTATATGAGAATGGAGCTTACTAGCAAGGAAGAATTGTGCATTTTGAGCTCATCAACTATAGCATTTTTCAGCTTGTTTATGGTTGCTTTGTCGTCATCGTCATCAGCACATTCCTCTGCCATCTCATATCTACAATTTCCAAAAGGTAAGAAATGCTTATCAAGAACTGTAATTTCTACTGGTCATGCATTACATTATTTTTTTTTTTCTTTGTAGTTTATTCTACAGTCATGCATTACATTCTTGTTTATTCTTTATAATTTCTTTTATGAATTGGTTATCCCTCCTCCAACCCTTTATGTTTTTGTATCTTTTGTCAGAAACTGGTGGTATGTCTCTAGCTATTTTTAGCCTATTTCCTTCCAAAAGGAAAAAATAAATAAATAGAAGTTCCAAGAAAGATCTCCAACATGATACTAAACAACAGTGGCATAAAACATATAAAATTCTTGGCTTTTAACAAAACACTTCCGGTCACCTAACTACCACACTAAAATTTATGAATCAGTAAAGTACACTTCTATGGTGAAAGTTAGGGTAAAGATTCTTCAAGATGCATGGCTATTAAACTGACATATAAACCAAATTAACTTCTATCCGCAACTCATTGACTTGGAACAAACTAACTTAACTAAGTCAGAATCAAACTTTTGACTTGTTTAAGTACACCATCAACTAAGATCCCAGCTATAGACCGAATTATCCATCAACCTCACTCTAAAATAAAAGAAGCTAGAGCATGCAACTGGACTTACGCGCGAGCGAATGCCTTAAGGAAGTACACATCCTGTTGAATATAATTCTTAAAAGTAGCTGTCTCCAAACCGCCTGAGGCCAGCGCAACGACGAACGGGCTTAGAATGGCAAAATTAGCCTCCTTTTTCTTGGCTTCATTCCAGAACCTTCTAGAAGGCGAGGCCTCCTCCGCCACCGCCATGCCCTTCGCACTCTTCTCCGATCGGATGGAACTATCGGATAGGAACAGGCGATTGGATCCGATAAAGCCTCTGGATCTTGGACCGCGTCTTGAGAATAGGAAATCAAAAGGGGCGATGCGGTTTAGAAGGGTGGGAGAGAAGAGTCGCATCAATGGAGAAGAAGAGGTAAAGGAAGAGCACTGGGGAATGAATATTTATAGGAAGAAAGAGTAGAGAATGGGTGAGAGCCCGGCGGCAAGACCAAGCACGCTTTCCCGTGAACTGTTTCTTTCTCTCATGTGAGAATCGGTTGCGGGTATAAATGTTTTCTTCAACCCGTTTGAGTTGATGCTCATGCCCCTAAAAAGTTTCTTACGTGGGTCCCGCGCGTCAGTGAATTTATCAAAGGTACAAGTAACAACAGGGTATGAGGAGTAAGTAACTATCGGGTCGCGGTGGAGCTGGACCCAGCCGGCGGTTTTGAACCCTTCAGTTAAACTCTTGCTCTTGGAGCACAAGATCGGGAAATTGCGGGGCCTACTGTCATTGGAACAATGGGGTGCCTTTACTGCTATTCGGAGTGTTCTACAATTTAGAGTAAGACATCTTCCGACTCCGTCCTTGTTTCCACGAGCCGACGTGGATTGATAAAGACCGTTAGATTGGATAATATTGTCGCGCCGACCGTTGTCCGCAGACGACTACTCTAATACGGAGCTCTCCGACTAATATGACTAGTATTTCAATATCGTCGCACCGACCGTTTGGGTCCGATGCCCTTCGGACTCAAACTGGGACCGATGGGTTTCATGACCGTCCAATCCGCTTTAAGATCGTGGGCACAGATATTAAAGCAACCGCTCAGGATATTAAAGTGACACGCACGGATCTTAAAGAAGATCAGACGGTCATAAGACCCATCGGACCCCAGCTCCCTCTAAATGCGATCATGGATATTTAAGTATGAGACACTATTTAATGGGATAGCATTTACATTGTTATTTTTATATCAGTTATTCTTTGCATGTCGGAGTTCATATAACTATTTTTGATTGGACATAGATGCATTAAAAAATCAGATTCAATGGTACTTTTATATTACAAGACTGACGATGCTTATTTTGATATTTTTAACAATAAATTTAAAAATTCAAATCAAATTAAAATTAATTTTGTTTTTATAGATATTTATTGAATATATAGATAGTCTGGTTATTAAATTTTATACAAATTAAATATTATTTGATGATATGCATCAAAGAATGTTAATTTTGAATCGTTGAAATCTTAAGTGATTTGTTGTACGGAGAAACATATTTAAAATCTTATCATAAAATTTTATAGACATGTTAGTCACGTCATTAGATTTCAATTTTAAAATTATTAAAATCGTCAAAAATAAGTATCCTCAAGTAATTCCCTCTTTATACTGTTATTTGAGTTTGCAAAATAACATCTAGTATTTATCTAGTATTTGACAGTGCGGTAAATAACAGTATGCGCTTATTGGATGAACGGGGCACCGTTAAGTGATTAATTAGAATACGAACAATTGATTAGAATTTTGGGGATGATTTTGCATTTTCATTAAAGTTGTGTGCATAAACTTATAATTATTAAAAATAATTAATTTAGCTCATCAAACTTATCAAAGAAACTTATTTTAACTTAGTTTCATTGTTAATTAATAAAATTTTATAAAATTGTCATTTAGAAAAAACTCAAATAAGACAAGTAAAGTATAATACATATAACAGATATATACAGGAAAAAATAATAAAAATAAGGAAAAATTAGATCCATGCCACTCCAAAATGTTTAATTTAGAAAAATGCCACTCCAAAGTTTTTGTTTTGCTAAATACCACCTCAAATCACAATTATTAAGATCCATGCCCCAAATACTATATGAATGTATATTTTTTACTTAACAATTTGTATACTGACCAAAATAGCCTCACCTTCGAAACGGAGTCGATCAACTCCTTCTCTTTCGTTCTTTCTAAATAGGAAGGCAATTTCGTTCTTTCTTTTGGGGACACGTAGGAGTTGCCAAAAAAATGCAATGGTCACAGAGTTGATCGGATGCGTGCAAGGGTTTCGAAGGTAAGGCAATGGTCACAGCCGATCAACTCCTTCTCTTTCTAATTGGTACACAACTATTCGCTCTTTCTAAATACGTTGATCGGCTCTTTCTAATTGAAACTTGACCTATTCGCTCTTTCAGAAAAATACGTTGATCGGCTCCGTTTAGACTCCTGAATTGAAACTTTTTCTTATTCTCTTCTGAAGACAACTCCACTCTGAGCCGATCAAGAGCAATAAAAGTCTGTTGAGCTGTGGATGCTCACGGCTTTGGATTATTGACTCCCACTCTGCCTTCATCTATGCAAAACATGGATCTATCTTGGAATTGCTCTGACTGTACCAGTGTTGAATTGCTCTGACTGTACCAGTTTAAATATCTATTGAGTTGTATATAGCTGTATATTTGCTGTTATCTACATTTGAGCCTTAAATTTCCAAAAAAATCAGGCAAACTTGCATGTCATACCAGGAACAGTACCATATCAGATGGCAACTCATTCACATCTGATTTTCAACAACTTTTTCTTTTTGTAAATTTTTAAAAAGGAATATTATGAATTTGCTAATATAAAGTTTGGTATAAGATTTGAGTCTACGTTTTAAAAAGGAAGCATTCTTTTGGTGTGATTTCATCTGAATTGTTAGAGGTGAGTGAGAAAAGAGATGGGTTTGGTTCTCTTCTTTTCGCTTGGGAAGAGGACGATTTCACTGGGGAAGAGAGGAGACGAAGAGAGACGAAGAGGGCGATTTCACTTAGAGGGACGATTTCATAACTTAGACTCAGATCGGACTCATTAAGGGTCAAGGGTATTTTTGAAATATACGAAAATACTATTCAAAATATATCATTTTATGTATAACAATTTGTAATTGGGGCATTTTTCTTAATAATTGTGATTTGGGGTGGTATTTAGCAAAACAAAAACTTTGGGGTGGCATTTTTCTAAATTAAACATTTTGGAGTGGCATGGATCTAATTTTCCCTAAAAATAATCAACTAAATGACTATATAAACATAAACTGACAATTTATAACGGTTGGATCACTGCTGAAAATTAATTGGTCGATTAGTAGATATGCAATCCATAGTCAAATAACTTTTGCCAATTTGCACGTCTTTTTTGGCATTCCAAAAGTAGAGATGTAAATTTGTGTGGTGCTATATCGTGGTTTGGACTTTGGATTATAAATCGTACATCAAGTTAATATTTTATGTATCCCGTCGTGTTATGATTAAAATTGTGAAAGTAATTTTGAATGACCACAACATATTAGTCAAAAATTAGAAGAAAAAAATATCAAAATGTTGTAAATAATTAAATTTATTACAAAATCTAAGTTGTTGTTTTGGATAAATAATGACATAATCTTTTACTGTTTTGATTACATGTTGTCACGTCTAGTTATATATTGTGTCATGTCTCGTATTGTGTTGTGCTAATTTTTTTCAAAAGATAATTACGACACGTGACACATGAGTCACAATATGCAACCAATAAGCATATTGTTTTGTGTTGCGATAGAGTCTTATCGGATCATGATGTGTTCAATAATCATAACATACCGAACCTGTTAGTGACAGATTCATATATAGCGCAATGTTAAATGAGTGTAGTCTGTAGCAGTGTTGTAAAAAATGGCCACTTAGGCCGATTAGCCATTGGCGCCGACCAAACTGTCATGAATTTTTTCAATTAATTGACCGATTATTTCTTATCACGGAGAATGGAGACAGTGGGGGAGTTTCTGTTGGAGGGGATTGTGGGAGGGGGGGGGGGGGGGGCGAAGGTGAGGGGTGAGGGGGCGAAGGGGTGGGGTGAGACTGATCGTTTATCCATCAGTTTCAGATGCTAAAACCGCTCACAAAGTCATTGATTTTAAGACCGCTGATTTTGTTATCGGTTCTGAAGGGCTCCAAATTGATGGTATTGTGAGCGGTTTTAGATTTTAAAATCGATGGATTGGTGATCGGGTTGGACAGATTTCGAATTCTTCTCATGTGTTGGTTAGATTCTTAGTTTTTTTTTTATTAATAAAACTTACGGTATACAATACATCTCATTTTATACATACTAAACATTTCTAAAAAAAAGAGAGAGCAAACCACCCCACTGAGGAGCGGCAGTGCGGTTAGGTTATTTTTGGAAATATTTTGAGTACGGAGGTAGATTTGCTATTTTTTTGTGAGAGAATTAATAAAAAAAAAAAATTGGTGTTTCAGATTGTCTAATATCACTTCATTTGCATATCTACTGCAAAACTATGGAAACCAAAATTAAAGAAAATATTGAAACGAAATAAAAAACAAAAACAATAAGAGAGCAATTTTGCCTTCGTGAAACAAGTTCTTCTTTTTTAATGCAAACAAAATGGCGTAAAAGGGAGTGTAGATTTTAACAGCTTACTTTTGGCTCAAAGCAACGAAGAGGTTAGAGAAATTTTTAAAAATGACAACTTAGTCCTCCTTTAGTAGATAACTCATTAATTGAGTATAATCAATTGATATATTTTTTTCTTTAATAGGCCATCAATCATAATTGGTATTTTTGGCTGAACAAAAAAAAGCTGTTGCGAGAAAAAAACGAATTTATGCTTTGAGTGCTCTATTTTTCTCTTCTTTATTTAGAAATTCTCAAATCAAAAGGTAATTTAAAATATTTAACTACTTTTATTCTCGAAGGTAACAAGTGTTAGTTTCTCATCAGATGTGAACGAAACTTTTATTTTTTTAAGCAAATATTGTTTTAAGCAAATTTAATTAAATTTTGATACTTGAAACTCTAGCATAATAGTAAAAAAAAAATTCTACAATATTTTAAGAGGCCATTTGATTTCTTGCTTTATTTATTTTCATTTTTTTTGTTTAATATATAAATATTTATGAGTCGGCAATTTCATTTGAACAAGAGGCCGGAAAACTTGAATTACTCGGTTTCAAATACAAAACTCGCGAAGATCTACTCATTGGTGTTAGAGCATTTTACTCGGCTAAAGGATACACATTATTTATTTGTGGTTCAAAGCCATAGAAACATGTGGTTTTACAATGTGACAGAGGTGGTCAATATCGATGTATAGGGCGTGCCTTTAGATGAAAGGGAAAAGACAACAGGGACATGCTGAATCAATTGTCCTTTTAAAAATAAGGATAAAATGATGGATGAAGGAATTTGGATAATTGAAGTACGTAGCTTATCACACAATCATGAAGCATATGTCGATATCTCTGGCCATCCTTCTCTTCGAACCAAAAGTTCCACGCAATAGACACAAGCTTTGGTGACCAAAAAAGCAAAAGACATTTTCTACCAAACAAGAACCATCTAAATTTGAACTTGTGGAAGCATCGAAAAAACACTAAGTCATGTACCAAAATTGAAGTCCCTCAAACTAATGAAGCGGTGAATGAAAATAAAAATCTTTATACGATCTTAGCAATGAAGCCCCTCAAGCTAACAACTCAAAATTTGTATGTAGTATGTTGGTTGATTTATTATTAAACTCATCTCTGAAATAAAAATCTGAAATAAAAATATAAGAATACACTCGTCTGGTAGAACTAATTCTTGAGAAACAAATTAAGGAATGCGGTTCTAAAATTTATTTTTGAAAACAACTTATTTATTTCATAATCTACTTGTAGGCGTATATTTAATAATTAATTATGTAGTTCATAAAATTAAAAGAAAAATACAGCAAAACAGTACCCAGTTAGAAATTTTGAATTGTACACAAAAAAAAAAATATCAGACTTGTTGTTATATGATGTTGAAAACAAATAACAACAGAAATCAAGACATAAATTCCAAATGCAGAAACTCAATATTTATTATAAAATAAACGGGTCGTTTTTTCGAGCAAAAATAATATTGATTTTTTAACAATAAAAAGGAAAATACAATATTCTGGATTTCATATGTATATTTTTGAATTTATTTGAAGAAAATATTTTTATTAAGAGGTGATGGTCCATTAATGCTTATAGTCTTCTAATAATATGTTGTTATATTAGTTTCATTTTTAAAACATGGGGTAAAAAAATTCTCTCACTGAGTCAATTTTTTTGCTGTTAAAATCTGCACCCCGTAAAAGGGTGTTTGTCGGAAGAAAAATAATGATAATAATACTTGTAAAAAAAACGTATTAGTACTGAAAATTCATATTATTATTTTTCCATGTATGTCGGTAGCCATTGGTCGGATGCTTTTCATCATTGCATTTCAACGATAAGCATCTTTGTCTCTCTTTTTTTCTTTTTTTTGAAGTACCTTGTCTCTTTCTTATTGCGCAATCATTCGTTCCCTCAATTAACACCTCAAGAATATTATTCCATTGTTAATTGCTTAGATTCTAAAAATCTCAACTGCTTATCTGCTCAGGTAGTCAGATTAGCGGAGTGTTGGATGTTCTGATCTTTAAGCTCAGAGGAGAGATGGAGCTGCTAAAGAGCTTTCGCACCAGCAAAGCAAGAGAAAAAGAGAAAGAAAAAGAACCATGCAACAATGCTCCCTCTGAATCCTTCTCTCTCCCTTCACCGATTCCTGAATGGCCCCCAGGTGAGATTTATTAGCTCAGAAATCCTAAATTCTACAAGTTCTAATATCACTTCTAGCTTGATTTATGATCTACATGGTTTTGACGTTCCCAAATAGCAATTTCTGTAAAATTTCATTAGTTTATGGACTCTTTTTGTTAGAAGTTTTTTATTCATGTCATCTGAAACCCCAATTTGCAGGAAGAAGTATTAAACCAGGGTAAATCACTAAAGAAAATGATTCTAATTCACAGAGGTGTTGTTGTCTATAGCCTAGTAATGCTCGATTCATAATTGAAATTTGATTGCATTTGGATGTAGCTTAAAAAGATGCTGGGACCCCATGCATGCGTGCTAATAGTTAATTTATTATTGGAGTTTCCTTCGCATGAACAAATTGTTCCTCATTACATGAGTTGGTAAAAAATTAATCATCAACTGATAAAGGTTTTCGCAATACATATTTCTTGATTTTTATTCTTTCTCTACATTGTATGTTTTAGTTCCTAACTTGGAGGGAATCGTAAGTTAGAGGTGGAGACTTTTGAGTACTACATTTTTTTTATCAATATCTTGATTATTGTTTTCTTCAATCAAGAAATTTGTTTTTATCACTTTTTCTGAAAGTTGTGTTTTTTAGCCTTTCCATTTCACCATTTTAGGTGGAGACTTTGCAAAAGGAAAGATACAAGTAGGTGAGCTAGAACTTGTTAAAATTGCAAAATTTCAAAAAATCTGGAGCTGCTCTCCACAAAATAAGAATGAAAATGACGCAACCTTTTACAAGCCAGTAGGAGTTCCAAATGGTTTCTCTCTTTTAGGCCATTATTGCCATCCTAACAACAAACCCCTGCATGGATTTGTTCTTGCTGCCAGAGAAAGCTCCTCTGTGAAACCACTTGCACATCCCCCTCTTCAAAAGCCAATAGGTTACACACATATCTGGAAGTCGAGTTCTTATATAGAAGAAACAGGAGAAGAGACTAATGTCTACTTCTGGGCACCTCTTCCACCTGAAGGGTACCAAGCCATGGGTTTTTTGGTCACAAAAGGACCTGATAAGCCTTTGCTTGATGAAATTTCATGTCTTCGATCTGACCTAACTGACAGATCTGAAGTTCGAGGTTTAATTCTCAATATCCAACCTAGGTCAAGTGATGTTACATTTTGTGTTTGGAACACGAGGCCTTCGGACAGAGGCATGCAGGGTAAAGGCATACCGACAGGTGCATTTTTCTGTAGTACTAATCAAGAATGCATAGATGATCTGCTTCCTGTTTGCTTGAAAAATGTTAATTTTGATCTACATGCAATGCCAAATGTGAAGCAAATAAATGCTCTTATACAACATTATGGACCCATAGTATTTTTCCACCCAAAGGAGACATTTCTACCCTCTTCAGTTTCTTGGTTTTTCAAAAACGGTGCAGCATTCTACACAAAAGGAAATTCAATTGGAGAGCCCATTGATCCTGACGGGTCAAATTTACCAGCACACGGCCACAATGATGGTCAATACTGGATTAATTTGCCCAATGATAACACAAAAAAGAGTGTATTATTTGGAAATTTAGATAGTGCTGAATTATATTGTCACATAAAGCCGGCATTAGGCGGTACTTGTACAGACATTGCAATGTGGGTATTTTGTCCCTTCAATGGCCCGGGGATGCTAAAAATCGGCATGATGAATATCCCTTTGGGTAAAATTGGGCAACACACAGGAGATTGGGAGCATTTCACACTAAGAATAAATAATTTTGATGGCGTGCTTTGGAGCATATATTATTCCCAGCATAGCGGTGGAATCTGGGTCAACACACCAGAATTGGAATTTGTTACTGGTAACAAGGCTGCTGTTTATTCCTCAAAATATGGCCATGCAAGTTACCCCCGTGCCGGCCTGTACCTCCAAGGGTCTCAAAAGCTTGGAATTGGAATAAGAAATGATGCTGCAAGAAGCGATTTTGTTTTGGATTCAAGCATCAAGTATCAAATTATCGCAGCAGAATTTTTAGGTGATGATGTACCAGAGCCTCATTGGTTACAGTTCATGAGGGAGTGGGGTCCAACAGTCATGTATAGGTCTAGGATAGAGGCGGATAGGTTAGTTAGGCATTTGCCTTCTAAAATGAGGTGTTCTTTGGAGAACTTTTTGAATAAATTGCCCTGTGAGTTGTGCAAGGAAGAGGGGCCCACCGGTCCCAAGGAGAAGAATAATTGGTTTGGTGATGAAAGATGCTAATCTTGATTTTAATGTGTCATGTGATATCCAATATATCAATTTTCTTTTTTGGATTTTTTTTTTGTTTCAGCTGGAAGGCATTTCCAGCGACTCAATAGCCTTTGCATTGCTTGATCATGTATTTAAGAGTTGCTATGTAAATATTGAAAATTCTTGTATTGTATTGTACTTATTATTGTTGTTGAATTGAAAAGAATCCTCATCGTTTTTAGTTTCTCGTTTCTCAGTTTTCTTCTTTTCTTTTATTACAAATCAAAATTCCCTCAAAAAGAATGATTAAAATAACATGTTTAGCAGTCAGAGAAAAAAAGAATGATTAAAATAACAGTGGCGCTGTGGCGCTGCAGTGTGGCTGTAGATGAGGACTGAAGTTTCTGTGACTCAATTTAGCAGGAGATCATATGCCAGTTAACTATATATATTATTTCTTCCTTTATTTAAATCGACTCACCACTTTATTCCCCCCTTGGTATACATTGGAAATAAAAATAGGATCCCTGGCCCTCTATGGAGGTAAAACAGGTCATGGTAATAAGAATGTACAACTGGGGAAAATTAGAGATTATACACAACTCACCATACATTTTTCTTCATCTCAGTTTTTTTACAAGGGCCGAGCTAGCAGGAGGTTAAACATAGGCTGATAAACAGCCTCTTCTCTTTAACTAAAGAGTAGAAAGAAAGCAGAACTAAAAGAAAAATGTGATGACGGCTACTAACTTGGCTTCCTCCTTTTTCAGCATGTAATACATGCCTCTCGATAAGCTCCTTCCGTTTGGAATACCTCAGAATAATCTGGGCACTGACTGCTCCTGTTTCTACAGCATACAGCCAACCTTCAAGCAATAGAACTAGATCTCACCAAATATTCTGACACAAGTTTCAAAAATATGGAATTTCTATCTTCAAGCAGATTTTGGGGTGCATCATACTCTGCAATTCGCCCTGCAATCCAACAAAGTATAATATATAATTGTATTGCAAAACAAAGAGAAATGCAACACTGTGTGCCAAGTAAAATGATAGAGATGCTTTCAACAAATTAAATGCAACAAAAAACACGTTTTTCCTTTTTTTCTGAAGCTATTTTTGTAGTAACAGAATGATACCTTGAAAACTAAACATGTGTTTAGCAAGTTAATGTAGAGTAGACATTATATTACTTTCAAGACTGGGTGCTTGGTAGAATTGAATGAGGGCTAGCAATTACATGGACCAAATTGCCCATATATACAAGTTCACAAGCAGCAAAATGACATACCATCACTTAGCACGAATACTAAGTCACTGTCAATGACAGTGGGGATGCGGTGTGCAATTGTACAGACAGTGCAGTCCTTGAACTCGCTACGAATGATGCCTTGAATCAGATTATCTGTGGTAGTATCCACTGATGCTGTTGCCTCATCCAATACCAAAATCTGTGAATGCTTAAGCAACGCTCGGCCTAGTGAGAGAAGCTGCCTCTGCCCAACACTCCAGTTCTCACCATTTTCCAAAACTTCAATGGAAGAGACCCAATGTGAGAAAGAGAGAAGTTCAACAATTTTTGAGTAAAAATAGTAGGCAATAAATTATGTTTTAGTACCTGGAGCATCCAGCTTTTTATCATTCTCCTTAATGGTGTCCCCCAACTGACACTTATCCAGTGCCTGTAGAGTCACGATATTATTACCCCTGAATAAATCTTCTAAAATTTCACAATGATCCAAAAAGATAGAAAAACAATCACCTCACCTGCCAGATCTCAGAGTCTGAGTGTTCAGAAAGAGGGTCAAGGTTAATTCGAATGGTACCCTCAAACAGGGTTGGGTCTTGTGGTATGATGCTAAGCCTCGACCTGAGATCATGCAGTCCAATCATACCTATATCTATTCCATCGATCACAATTCTTCCTCTGAGAGGTTCAACCAGCCTGAAAAGTGCCTGGATAAGGGTTGACTTGCCACTCCCAGTTCGCCCTACTATTCCAACTTTTTTCCCACCAGGAAAGGTGCATGAGATACCATGTAAGACAGTGGGTAGGTCTTCCCTATACCTTACCTGCATTTTGCCATATTTGACAATTGAATTCAGATTACCTGTGAAGAACATAGAATCAAAGTTTAAATGTTTAAGAAACTTCAGAATTTATTTTTGCAACACTATCATAGATTAGTTCAATGATAAGAAATGAGATTATTATGTAGAATATTTAGGGAAGAAATGTTTCAGCCTACAGTTAGATCAATAATTTCAATTGTTCCACTTTGGGGCCAAGAAGAGGGGGGCCTGCAGTTCTCAATAATAAGCGGCGGTTCTGGAGGGATTTCACTGTATTGGTTAATCCTTTCAATAGCTATTACTTTGTTCTCGAGCTTACAAAAACTCAGAATCCATTTTGACAGCCTATTGTTCAAGTTCAATGCAGTTGTCACAGCAAATCCAGCCAAACCTGTTGATTGCAAACATAATATATGAGCAACTTTGAAAAATTTATGTACGATTTTAATAAAACACTAGGGAATTTTTAATAGGCAAACAAGGTTCCCAAAACTGTCTTTTTCTCCACGAGGGTCACGACCATAAAAGGGAATTTTGGCAATTTGCGCACTACTTAAGAAGAAGAAAAATACACATACTGGCATCAATAGTTCCCCGAGGAACAGTCACAAGGAAGACCATGCAAAATGCAAAAACAAGTGTTGACAGTATCTCCATGCGCAAGCACAACCACTCAATGGCAGTGAAACTGTAGAAAAATGGGCGGTTGTAGCTATCTATAAGGTGCAGATTCTTCTTCATAAACCTCTTCTCTTGACCAAAAGCTCTAATTGCAGAAGCCCCTGCTATCGACTCCTCGAATAGGTTAATGATTGGAGATTTTTGAATGCTCACTATTCTTGCCAACTCTCTTGATGAATTCATGTAATATTTCTACATATAAATAAAAATTCAAAATCGTACTTTTACATAATAAATGGACAAACAAATGTATACAACTATATATCTATATTTATGCACTTCCATATTCAAACTTTTTCACAATACCCAGAACTACCCTCAGTTGAACAGTGCAAATTTGTGGTGTTAAAAGAAAGAAAGAGTACTGATGTAAGACATAACCACCCATGGCTTGTGTTCTATCGTGCTTCTCTACCTTACCACCTTCTCCTGATGGCTGAGCTGTGGGGGGAAATTGCCCTCACAACTGTCAGCATCACTAATTTAAGTAGACTTAACTTTCAAGATTGACTTGCATACATTTCTGAACATATCTGAAAGTATTTTCTACAACTTTATATCCAAGCTTAATTCCTTCTTTTAGTATTTACTTTTGCACCCAGCTTTTTGCTCCTTACTCCACCTAACTTACCTTCTTTTTATTCCTTGAGATAAAGACCCAGGAGCAATCATTTTATTTTTCTTTTATGTTCCCCTCATTTCGTAAGTTCATAATTAATATGCCTTTTTTGTCTCAAAAATATTTTAGAGACCTAGAATTCTTTCTTTGTACTTGTCTATTCTTAAAAACTAAGAAATGAACATTAACTTTATCCCGGAAAGGGCAACAACTTCTCTCACAGCAAGTCAGGAATAAACATATAATCATTTACAGTAGTTACCCAGAAATATGTGGGTGTCAGTTGTATAGAAAATAAATGTTGAGTGTAATTTCCAATTATAGTGAATTAGTGCGCAAAATTTGCTCAAAACCCTTAGCTGGATCTACCATGGTCCTAATTGGCACTTATCCATTGTATTTTATTATTAAGTTTTCTAATTCAAAGGCAAATCACGGGTATACCAGGAAAAAAAACAACATCTTCATATACCCCTTCAACAGCTCTCTCGCTGTGAAAATGCAAGTCCTTGCCTAATACAACTAAAAGATAATACTAAAATACCTATTCTGGGGGATAGGCAAGGTAAGTTACCTCTTATGTACCCAATGGGTCAGATTCTGCTGATTGGTGGTACTAATATTGCTGTGATTATAATTAATTGGGACGCCTACCTTGCCAATTAAACATGAGACAAATAACAATAAAATAACATTTTTTAAACCTATGTTGATAATTTACCTGAACGCAAATACTGATGATAACAACTGGGACAAAGACGAATATGACTTGCCATGTGGCATTCATCATGACAATGATTACGGAAAAAACTTGAATTGTTGTGGCAGAGAATCCACCCAGCCTAAATGGGATGTCAGTATCCACTATACTCTGGTCCACTGAAACCTGAATATTCAAATCATTATTGCGATCAGTATTACTAATGTTACTATCAATGATGATTACAGTCATAAAAAACTAAAAAGTGAGGCTATGGTACTATGCATAGTGCACTTTGTTTTGTACAATGGATGCATATCTCCATTCTTAAAATCCAAACAGTCAATCCGTTCCGCTCAACATGGTCTTTTACATTTTTTAGAAATTGTTTACTATTTTTTAAATAGGTACATAATCACTTGATCTAAAGATTCTAGACCATTCGAAATTAGTGATTTTAAAAATAGTAACAAATTAAAAAAAAGGGAAAAATTTGACCTCTGTGTACATTTTCATATGGAGATCACGATGAACGGTTCGGATCGACTATTTGAACTATGAAAATGAAGATATGCCATAGCCTCACTCAAAACAAAACTAAATTAAAAAAATCAAGGAATAGCAGCATACTCGGTTGAGGATGCGGCCAGCAGGGGTGGAATTGAAGAAGGACATGGGTGCTCTGAAGATGCTCATCTGCATTTTGAGGAACATCTTCTGAGCAGCTGCAAGCCCAAATGTGGCAACAAGTATCGACCGAATAAAAACAAACCAGGAGCTACCAAAAGCCAATGCCATGTAAACGATCAGAGTAGTCATGCTGTCCACCTTAGGTGCATCCCCTTCCACTAGCGGGTTGGCCCACGTCATCCACCAGTTTCCTCCTAGTTGTAACACCTGCATAATCCAATAATATTGATACGTATTACATGATTTATGTTCCAATGATCAACCTGTATATGCATTATCTGGGGTTTTAGTGCTTCTCAAGTGGTCCATTTGATTAGTTTATCATGTTCAGCCAGAAATTTCAATTTCAGTAACTATAGAGCCACCTATTATGGTAAAAAAATGGAATGGTGCTGTATTGGTAAAAA